>JAINUW010000700.1:0-331309 GCA_020205615.1 Panax quinquefolius
GTATATGATATGGGTTATATTGTAGAATTTTTTGATTGCCATATCACGTGAAATTGGGTTTGAGGAAGGAAAATAATATATAGTTGTTTATGTTCATGTGATATAGCCTTAGAAAGTACAAATATTCTTGTCCAATGGGTGTAATAATTTGTAAATTAACGCTTGTATGTGGTAGTTCATTGAGATATGAATAAAATGTAATTTGAATGGACTGATTTGGCCAACTAATGAATTCACAGTGTTGATTTCTAGAAGAAATATCAAAAATAGAGTTTTTGGTTTTAAATATGTTATTCTAGTATTTAATTTTTCTAGAATTATGGTTTAGGTTGTGTTAATTTAGTATTTGTATGTTTGGTGAAGTTTATGTGTAATTTGCATAAGTTATACATGTTAATTGGTGTAAGAAATTAAGATATAGTAGCTTGGTTTTGTTTCTGGTTATGGGTGTTCTGTAATTCGGAGCCCTAGCGCCAAATTTCGCGCCCCAGCGCCAAATTTGGCGCCCCAACGCCAAAAATGGGCCAGTAGTTCGTACCCCAGTGCTGGAATCCGTGCCCCAACGCTGGAACTAGCGCCCCGTCGCTACTGACTCGCGCCCCAGCTCTGGAAAAGTGGCCTGGGTTGGACAGTTTTAACCTCCTGTAGTAAAATGGCCATAACATTTTCATACGAACTCCGATTGAGGTGATTCAAGATGATTCTAAAGTTTTAATTTAATAGACCTATAACTTTTATTCTTTAAGATTTTCAATTTGAAATCATTATGAAGGGTCAAAATGGCCATCTTTAGGACTATGTGTATTTAGAGCCAATCGGAGGGCGTCGGGATGCACGAATGCAAGTGCAATCCTTTGTGTGTTAGTATAACTTAATGATAACATGTTGGACATGTAATAGGATGTTGTATCAAGTTGTTAATGTGTATGTGGTGCAATTACATGATCACTTAAGTAGTTGTAATAAAGCTAAAAAGTAATGTTCATGAAAAGATGCGATGTTGTTTAAACATAAACTTAGTTAGTAGCTATACTAAAAGTAAGAAAGCAACTCATGAAGGTAATGTTAGTGTAACTAATGTGTATTGTCAATACATATGGTATGTGTAGGACTTGGGGTGAACGTGAGTAGTGATTGTTTAACCTACGCATGGCAAGTTCTAACCCTACTTTTATAATTGTGCAAGTATCTAACTAACTATGAGCAAGTTTTCCTAACTCTAAGCTTTCTTTGTGAAAGTTTCTTAACCCTAATTATATCGTGCAAGCTCCTAAACTTTATCTCTTGATTTTGTGTCAATCTTTAACTTGTTAATTAGCATGCAAATTTCTACATTCTAATGAACTAATGTTGAACAAGTTTTATCATTCAACTTATTATTTGTTATGCATGCTTAAGATTCAACTCTAAATAAGGTTTTAACCTTGGCTTAATTGTAAGACCCCAAATTTTTTTTAATAAAGATGATTTTTCTATAAATATCATTTTTGAAAATTATGGAATGAATTTGATATAATGTTATAGTTGTGGGTAATATTTATAAATTTTGCTAAGTATGCAAGTTGTTATAAAATATTCGATTGGTCGGGGAATATTCTTTTTGTCGGGAATATCCGTACGACGGCACAATCATTGGTGGACCCCACGAGAGAAGTATTGTCGTATTTAGAAAATGACAGAATTATCTTTTTATAAAATAACGATGGAAGTTTTACCGTTAATACTGTTGAACTACCCTAAGATTAAAAGTACAAGAATACGCGTGGTTGTATAGTAGTAATACCCAGTATTGATTATTGATGTTTACGTAAGAAGTCACTCATTATACTCAATTATTGCATAAAGAATCGGCGATCATATCTCTCATATTATTGATTCGATTATTGTCACAGTATCATCTGCATTATATGTTATATTATTAAATCAATAATTGAGACGACAAAGTTATTTATATTATTAAATTGCAATATTTACAATGTTTAGAAGTTTTGTCAAGGAGAGGTTTGGTCACCTAATTGCGCGCCAATAGGGAGAAATCCTTATTGGAAAGCCCCGTCTTTACTGGGAACAACCTGGTTGCTAAATATTGTGAGTTATAATATTAATGATGAATAAGTTCGTGTTGATTAAAGATAAGTTACTATTCATGAGTTACTATTCAGAAGTTACTATTCATGAGTTACTATTCACCCGATTACTATTCACTCTAGTATTGTGCATTCGGGTATTTGGGTACAATATTATTCCATGAGGAGATGTGCTAATTTTTCAGACCATTGGTTGAAGTTATATTAATGAATCATTACGGATGACCGGTGGAAAGTTATAATAGTGAATCAATATGGATCATTTGGTTTAAAGTTTTAATAGTAAATCAAGATGGACCGTTGCTTTAAGTTTTAATAGTAAATCGATCTCGACCGCTTCATTTAAAAGTAAATCGATCTCGGACCGTTCATGAATTAGTTATTATTCAATCCATTCTTCTATAAATAGAAGCTCATTCCTTCATTAATTCTTATGAATTCTTTGAAACTCTCAGAGAGAGAAATTATAGAGAGAAAGAAGAAGAGTATTCGCTACTTCACTACTTGATATCCAAAGGTCTTTTATGGTAAAAGGTGTTATTCTTTCTTATTCTTGAAGATAACTTTCGTTATTCCATTCTTTATTATTGTGTTGGAATAACTTTGTATACGCCAGATACCCTATACTTGGTGAAATCTTCTTCGTTATTCCATTCTTTATTATTCATTGAATAACTCAGATACGCCAGATACCCTATACATAACTTGTATACGCCAGATACCCTATACTTGGTGAAATCCTCGTTATTCCATTCTATATTATTATGTTGAATAACTTGTTTATCTGGCAATCACCGCATCGTGGTGAAATTCTTCTATTATTCCGTTCTTTATTATTTTGTCAAAATATCCTATTGGTGCGAATTTCGTCTGACCTGGTTCCATTATTTATTATTCCGCATTTATTATTCTGTCGAAATATCCCGTCTTCATGCGCTTTTACTTGGGACCGTTCCATTATTTATTATTCCACATTTATTATTCATTTGAATATCCTTTCTGTAAGGCGTTCTGCTGGGACTGGTTCCATATTTATTATTCTATTGGAATAACCTGCCTGTGCTATCTATCACATGCCTGGTGATTTCTTTTGTTATTCCATTATTTATTATACTCAGTTGGTTAAAGTTTTAATTTCTATACTCCATGAAATTAGTGGAATATCCTTGATATTTGCGCTTCATCCAGTATCTTTTCATGGAAATATTCTTCTGAGCATTCTTGAATTTTACTCTACAAAGAAGTATCATGTTGACAATTTGGACGTTATTAGTTCCTGGATAAATTAATTCGTGAACTTGTTTTATTGAATTCTTATATCATTGTCAGCCATCCTCATGTTTATATTTTTTTTGAAAGTCATACGTGTCCCTGAGTGCATAGATGGACTTGGTATGATTATGACCAGGTATTATTCTAAGTATAATCATGACCATAATGTTACAAATGATGTGATAAAAGTCCTCATTGGTCCGTAGTGCATTGATGGATAGTTGTTGGCATGATCATGACCATTGATGAATACACGAATATCCTCGCCCGTAGTGCATGGATAATTTATGGTCGTGACCCTAATGAATATCCTTCGTAGTAGTCTTGTGGATGATGTGGATTATTTATTGTCGAAGTTTCAAACGATAAAAGTGATGAAAAAAAATGTTTTAAATCATAAAAGATAGTAGATTTTATTCTCTACTTGACTCTTTTAATGGATTGCTTATTCACCGCAGCTTAAACTTGATGTTAATTGTATTTTATCGGGTTTAACATTGTTGTTGAAGGCTAATGATAATTTATTCTGCATTATCTTAGTCATAATATTTCTTACTGGGCTAGTTGAGCTCACCCTTTCCTTCACTGTTCTCTTCAGGAAATGAGAATATAGCTGGGACGAGTCGGGGAACGGATTGACAGTCCAGATGATAGCATTAGTAGTCCTCACTATTCTGTTAAATAGTGTGATAATAAATGTAATGAGGACTGAATTTGAGTTTGTATACTGTCTATGAGGACTCCATTGAGAGTGGATATTGTCTAGAAGGCAATATTTTTGTTTAAACTCTCAGTTTATGTTTTGTTGTATTTTACACGACATTTGTATAATTATGTTGTATTTGATTTATGTACCATGTATTTGGCGACTCAAGATGGGTGATGTATACCTATTTTGGGGCGTCACAGTTGGTATCAAAGCTTAGGGATATGATCCCTAGCTAAGATGTGAGACAAGAACTAGGAGGGGAGAGACGGGGAATTCCTTCGCTAGTATGACCTACCTAAGTTTATTTGTTATTTAATTGGTTGGTCAGAGTATAAGGATAATATGGGATATGTTAATTAACCCTTGTTTTGTGGTAGTCTTTGAAAATGGCATCCGAGAATATTGAGAACATCAATGGAGCACAGGAGACCGTTGAGTCTCCACAGATCAATAATCAAGATAATGTGCATTAGGAAGGCGATAATCCTCATGCAAACAACAACACTGACCAAATGATGAACGATGGAATGTTTTGAGGTTTCATGCAATTCATGCAACATCAGGCAAGAGCGGCTCCTATCCAAAATATGTGTGGAACATCGGCAACTCTCTAAGGTCACCGCAAAATAGTTCAAGGAGCTGGGACCACCGGAGTTTTTTGGAGAGCCAAAACCAGTTAAGGCAGAGACATGGATAAAGCAGATCTGCAAGATATTTGATGTCTTGGGATGCTCCAAAGAGCAAAAGGTTCCTTTGCCACCTTCATGTTTGGCAGAGGAGGCGACATCGGTGGGAATCAGAAATGTACTCAACTCGCCCAGACCGAAGATGACTTAGGAGAAGTTCCAAGAATTGTTCAATGACAAGTACTTTCCCAAAAGTATTCGTCACATGAAAGAGGTATAATTCATCAAGTTGGAGCAAAATAATATGACCGTGTCGCAGACGTGGCCAAGTTCGCCGAGTTGTCCCGGTTTGCGTCCCATTTGGTTGATAATGAGGAGAGAATGACGAGAATGTTTTTAAGAGGTTTGAAACCCGAGATACGTCAATATCTTATCTCTCATAAACTATGTTTGTATTCAGATGTTGTTAATAGGGCTCGGTTATTGGAGCGTGATAATGAGTCAACCCAACCAAAAGAGAGCAACCGGGAAAATGATAATACCAGTGATATCAGTCATCGAAGCGGTGACAAAAAGTGTGGAGGAAATCAGCATGCCAGAAATGGTAACCACTTCGGTGGTAATCATGGCCAAAATAATAAGAATGGACATTTCAAGAAGAGGAAATTCAACAATGATGGAAAGACGTCAAGACCAAAGACCGTTGTTAAGGAAGGAGAAACGACCACCTATCATATGTTTCAAATGTGGAGGGAGGGACATATCACCAAACCGTATGCGATGCCATCCAAGACATGTTATAATTATAGAAGAGAAGGTCACCTAGCCCGATTTTGTCGTTCACCAAAGACAAGTTCAGCTAGGATGGAGGCACCAAAGGCCGTTCTAGAAAATTCAAAACCGGTAGTGCAAGGGAGAGCATTTGTCGTGACCTCCCAGAAAGCAAGGAACCCGAATGAGGTCATCACGGGTATCCTTATCATAAACTCTAGCGAAGTATATACCTTATTTGAAACCAGTTTTACCCATTCTTTTATTTCTCCTACTTGCGCTCAACGTTTAAATTTGACTCCAGAGAAATTGGCCTTTGACTTATTTGTTGAAACTCCATTGGGAGAAACCTTCATTACATCCACTGTTTATAAGTATTTTTTTGGTTCAAATTGGCACCCTCACATTACCTGTCGATCTTATTTCATTGAAAATACTTGCATTTGACGTAATTCTAGGGATTGATTGGTTAACTACTCATCTTGCAAAAATTGATTGTTTTCGTAAGGTTGTTAGCTTTCATATTCCTAATCAAACAGTTATGCGAATTCAAGCCACCAAACCATTAAAATCAATCAATGTCATCTCAAGCCATAAATCTATTCGTTTATTGAAAAATGGATGTCAAGCTTTCTTAGCTCATGTCACGGATCTAAACAAAAATACGTCAAATTTGAATGATATTTCTATTGTTAATGAATTTCCTGACGTATTCCCTGAAGAACTTCTTGGCCTACATCCAGAGCATGAAATTAAATTTTGTATCGACCTTGATCCCGGTACAAAACCCATTTCCAAAGCCCCATATCGAATGGCTCCTATTGAACTTCAGGAGTTAAAGACCCAACTGCAGGAATTGTTAGACATCGATTTCATTCGTCCTAGTACTTCTCCTTGGGGTGCTCCTATTCTATTCGTGAAAAAGAAAGATGGGAGTATGAGACTTTGTATTAATTATCGGGAGTTGAATCATGTCACCATTAAAAATAGGTGCCCATTGCCACGTATTGATGACATGTTTGACCAGTTACAAGGAACCAAATTCTTTTTAAAGATTGATCTTCATTCCAGTTATCACCAATTGAAGATTAGAACCGATGTCATTCCAAAGACGGCTTTCAGAACTCGGTACGGGCATTATGAAATCCTAGTCATGTCTTTTGGATTAACTAATGCTCCTGCTGCCTTCATGGATATGATGAACCGAGTATTCAAGGAATATTTGGATCACTTTGTGGTCGTCTTTATTGATGACATCCACATATATTCCAAAAGCCGTGAAGATCATGAGCAACGAGTTCATGAATTAGTTACTATTCAATCCATTCTTCTATAAATAGAAGCTCATTCCTTCATTATTTCTTACGAATTCACTGAAACTCATGGGAGAGAAATTATAGAGAGAAAGAAGAAGAATATTTTGCTACTTCACTACTTCGATATCCAGTGTCTTTTACGGTAAGGGGTGTTATCCTTTCTTATTCATGAAGAGAACTTCTGTTATTCCATTCTTTATTATTCTGTTTGAATAACCTGTATATGCGGCATACCCTATACTTGGTGAAATCCTTCTATTGTTCCATTTTAATTATTACGTAGGAATAACTCAGATACGTGGCAAACCCTATACATAACCTGTATACGCGACATACCCTATACTTGGTGAAATCCCTCTATTATTCCATTCTATATTATTATGTTGGAATAACCTGTTTATGTGAAGTACCACATACGTAGTGAAATTCTTCTATTATTCCGCTTTTTTATTATTCTCGCTCGAATATCCTGTTGGTCTTAATTTACCGACACAGTTCCATTATTTATTATTCCGCATTTATTATTCTCGTGGAATATCCACATGCATCGCTTTTACGCGGATTCGATTCCATTATTTATTATTCCGCATTTATTATTCTGTCAGAATATCCTGTCTGTGCGTTTACGCCGGACCTGGTTCCATATTTATTATTCTGTTGGAATAACCTGCCTGTGCTATCTATCACATGCCTGGTGATTTTTTTTGTTATTCCATTATTTATTATACTCAGTTGGTTAAAGTTTTAACTTCTATACTCCATGAAATTAGTGGAATATCCTTGATATTTGCGCTTCATCCAGTATCTTTTCATGGAAATATTCTTCTGAGCATTCTTGAATTTTACTCTACAAAGAAGTATCATGTTGACAATTTGGACGTTATTAGTTTCTGGATAAATTAATTCGTGAACTTGTTTTATTAAATTCTAATATCATTGTCATCATCCTCATGTTTATATTTTTTTTGAAAGTCATCTGTGGCCATACTGATTTACTATTAAAACTTTAAACCAGCGATCCATATTGATTCACTATTATAACTTTCCACCAGCGGTCCATAATGATTCACTAATATAACTTCAACCAACGGTCTGAAAAATTAGCACATCTCCTCATGGAATAATATTGTACCCAAATACCCGAATGCACAATACTAGAGTGAATAGTAATCAGGTGAATAGTAACTCGTGAATAGTAACTCATGAATAGTAACTCGTAAATAGTAACTAATGAATAGTAACTCGTGAATAGTAACTCATGAATAGTAACTTATCTTTAATCAACACGAACTTATTCATCATTAATATTATAACTCACAATATTTTGCAACCAGGTTGTTCCCAGGAAAGAGGGGGCTTTCCAATAAGGATTTCTCCCTATTGGCGAGCAATTGGGTGACCAAACCTCTCCTTGACAGAACTTCTAGACATTGTTCTATCGTCTTCTAAATACGACAATACTTCCGTCGTGGGGTCCACCAATGATTGTGTCGTCGTACGGATATTCCTGATAAAAAGAATATTCCCCGACCAATTGAATATTTTATAACAACTTGCATACTTAGAAAAATTTATAACTATTACGCACAACTAACATTATATCAAATTCATTCCATAATATTCAAAAATGATATTTATAGAAACATCATCTTTATTAAAAAAAATTAGGGTCTTACAACCTCCCCTTCTTATGAAATTTTGCCCTCGAAATTATGGTACGTACCTGGTATGTCGAAGAGGTAAGGATACCTTGATTTCATTTCAGATTCTAACTCCCAGGTCATTTCTTCAACATCGTGGTTCCTCCACAAAACTTTGACTTGAGGTATAACCTTGGAGCGTAGAATATGCTCCTTCTTATCCAAGATTTTAACAGGAACCTCCTCATACGTTAAATCTTCCGCTATTTCATCCGGTTCTAACTCAATAACACTACAAAAAAATAGGTCATTGGCGACGACATCATTAGCGACAACAGTATCCCCGTCGCTAATAACCTTATTCTCGACAGCATAGCCGTCGCTAATGAGGCCCGTCGAGAATGACCCTTCCCGGGCCTAGATTTGGTGGGAATTTTTTGGCATGGTGGGAAAAGGACATAGGCGACGGCATGTGCAGTCGGTATTGAGTGCCGTCGAGAATGAGTTTTTATTTACTTTCGGTAACTTAGATTTTTTTCATTTCTGCTATTCATTTTCTCCTTCTCCTTCCTCGCGCCGTCGCCGTCTGCTCTTTCCTGTCGCCCACTGGTGCTCTCTTGCCGTCGCCGCCTCTCTTCCCGTCATCATCTCTCGACAGAGCAAGGTAATGTCTTCCCAATTTCAATTTTCCCCCAAATATAACCTAATAATCCCTTCCTCTACAATTTCACTCTATTTTTCCCAAAAATCAATTGCATTGCAGTGTATTACTATTTCAAATGTTTGCTAGTTTACATGAAAATTTTAAGTCGGAATATTGCAGTGTATTTGCAGTGTACAAGACCTTATTACAATTTCAAATGTTTGCATGTTTAATTTATATGAAAATTATATTGCAGTGTATGTATATATATTGCAGTGTATAAATTGCTCAAACTCCATTGCATCTCGACAGTTTTTCTTTCAGTCTTATGATATGTTATTTGTTTGATTTTCACTTTGAGTCCATTGTTTAATTTTTTTTAATTCCATTACAGCTGCTTTCATGATTGCTTAAGTTATGTTAGGATAAACAACATAATGGGGGAAGTGGAATTTTTATATGCAAACTTGAGGCCACATAGAGAATAAGATATAGTATTATTTAATAACTAACCCCCACCCCTACTTTATCATTACTTATTTAAGATTTATTAAAAGTATTTTTTTCAATATTTATTCTTAAATATAGTTAGTGTTTAGGTTAGTGGTGGTGACATGGTATTGAAATTATATTATTATATTAAAGGATATTATGTCATTTTGTTAAACGTATGATGCTATTTCAGTTAAACGCATGATGCTATTTCAGTCTTACGATATGCTATTTGTTTATTATTACTAATCATAGATGTGCAATCTTTGTTATATTTTTTCTTTCCATTTTAGGTTTGTGTGGCTATTTTGTTCTTGCTTTTGTTAATGTGACTTGTGAGAATCATGCAAATTAGTGACTGAACTGTGGTTATTATTATTTTTAATAAATTGGTCAATATCCTAATTTTACCAACAAAAAAGAGTTTCATATGCCTCTTTTTCATAATTTTTTATTGTATTAATAGTACTACAAAGTGACATATTGGTCTCAAGTTTGTTATGCCATTATCATTAGCATTCCACCACTCCTAATTAATTGACAATTTATTAATTTTAAAAAATAAATAAATATACATTTTTTAAAAAGATTACTATCTTAGAAATTATATTGCAGCGTATAAATTGTTGGGGTGGGGTGGGGTGGGGTGGGGTGGGGTGGGGTGTGGGTGAGTTTTAAAAAAGTTTAATAATAGTTTGTGACCTGATAAAAAGCTAGTATTCTTTTTGTTATACAAAAATAATCCTTACTTTGACACGTGCATATTTTCATATAGTTTAGGAAGTTTAGAAACCCATTTGAGATTCACTTAGTAGGAGTGAATCTCAAATAGTCCCCGTTTTGGGATTGTTCTTGTTTGTTTTGATCTCACTTAGGTCAGTGTTAACGACTTGAGCATGTCTTTATATTTTTAGAATTTTCGGTCAGTATATATCTCTTGACGTTCTTTGGGTGCATATTTAGACTACGATGTGTTAGTCTATTTCGTGTACTTGAAGACCATGGGAGGAGTCTTCTTAAAATTTAAAAAATTTAAAGATGTGTTCAAGTTGTTGGCATCAGTGAGGCGACACATCCGAGAATGGGATAGAAGCCTGACCCGTTAGAGTGGGAGATGAAGTTAGGAAACTCATAAGCTTGCATATACATTAACTTGGAGACTTGATTGTGTTTGTCTAACTTTCCAGATTTATAGCAGACAGTTATCCAAGATGTCTGTTGATCGAAGTTGGATGGAACGTAGGGTAGCCATTTATAAGAGTGGGCTTAGCTCTGAGTACCGTAGCGGGGTTGAACAATTTCTCAATTTCGCGTTTGTGCAAGTCAGCGGTGATGAGATTAGATGTCCTTGTAAGAGGTGTGTGAATGAAGTGTGGAAGGAAAGGAGTGATGTCATGTGTGACTTATTTGTGTATGGGTTCAAGCAGGGTTATACGACATGTATCTATCATGGGGAAACCTGGTTGGATGAACATGAATCAGAACCGGAATCTAGAGGTGACGAAACCTTTGACTGTACTAACATGATAGTCGAAGCTGCTGGTTCATACTTCAAGTGGAATATAGACAAGGATGACAGTAGCGTCGAGCAAGAGCTGAATGACGGGGCTAAGGGTTTCTATGAGTTATTGCATGAAGCAGCGACACCACTGTATGACGGGCATGAAAAGCACACCGTCTTATCTGCCGTGACTAAGTTTTTACACTTCAAGAACGAGCATGACTGTAGCGAGAGAGGTTTTAATGAACTGTTAAGCATTGTGAAGGAGTGCTTATCTGCGCAGCAATAAGTTCACGGAGTCGTCTTTATGATGTGAAGAAAATGGTCAAAAGGCTCAATCTAGTGTATGAGAAGATTGATGCTTGTGAGAATGATTGTATGTTGTATTACGGTGATGTCAATAAAGATAAGAGGTCATGTGATATTTGTGGTACAAGTAGATACCGTGAACAGAGTAAGAAAAAGGGAAAAGAAGTGCCGAGAAAGATCTTACATTACTTTCCTATTGCCCTGAGGCTTCAGCGGTTGTTCATGTTAACACATACTGCCGAGGATATGAGGTGGCACTTTACACGGGACATAGTCGAAGGTCGGTGGCCTTTTTGGCGAGATGGGCTTGAGTGGAAAATTTTTGATAACAAGCACCCCTCATTTGCTGAAGAGGTTCGTAATGTTAGGCTTGGACTTGCTACGGATGGGTTTAATCCATTTAACGGGCCTTACACAAAGCCTTACTCAACTTGGCCGGTGATTATTGTGGTGTATAACCTCCCACCTTCGATGTGCATGAAAGATCCCTATATGTTCATGCCTTTACTGATTTTGGGTGATAAGAGTCCGAGTAAAGACATCAATGTATACCTCAGGCCGTTAGTTGATGAGTTGAAGATGTTGTGGGAAAAAGGGGTTCAAACTTATGATGTATCTCTTAAGCAGAACTTTGACATGAGGGCAGCTTTATTGTGGACAATAAATGACTTCCCGGCATTAGGAATGATCAGTGGATGGTCGACTCATGGGGGCTTGTCATGTCCCGTGTGCATGGGGTCGATTAAAAGCTGTCATAAACTCAAACATGGGGGAAAATGAGTTTCTTTGCAACATCCAGATAGTTTTTGCCGATTGAACATCGTTATCGACGGATGAGTAGACAATTCAATCGAAAAATAGAGAAATGTCAAGTACCTGGCCATCTTTCTGGGTCAGCAGTGTTGAGTTAGATTAGTCATTTAAAGTTTCCACCTCCAGGGAAGAATCACAGATTAGAGCGAGCTTATGGTTACGACAAGGTTCACAACTGGACACACAGATCCATGTTCTTTAACCTGCCTTATTGGGCTACACTCTACATCCGTCATTGTATAGATCTGATGCATACTGAGAAAAATGTATTTGATAACATTTTTTATACAGTCCTAGATGCCAGTGGTAGAACAAAGGACAACAACAAGTCGTGGCTTGAATTGGTAAAAATGAACATTAGGGAAGATCTATGGCTGTATCCGGAGGGTAGTAAGACGGTAACGCCTAAAGCTGAATATACTTTGACCGGGGAATAGTTGATATTGATATGTAATTGGATCAGTGGACTGAAACTCCCAGATGGATATTCTTCAGATATAGCAAGGTGTTGTAAAGTCGAAGAGTTGAAGTTTCAGGGTCTCAAAAGTCATGATTGTCACGTATTCATGCAGAAGTTGATCCCTGTGGCATTTATCGACTTGTTACCGAAACGTGTGGTTGAAGCATTGACAGAGCTTTCTAATTTCTTCAGAGATCTATGCTTGACGGAGCTTCAGCTCAAAGACATAGATAAAATGGAGATGTAGATAGTGGAAATAATGTGCAAGTTAGAAATGATCTTCCACCCATCATTTGTTGATTCAATGGAGCATTTACCTATTCACTTGCTATACGAAGCTAAGTTTGGCGGTCCCGTACAATATAGATGGATGTATCCATTTGAGAGGTAATGACATTAATGTTTTTAATACGGTAAAATGTTCATTCTTTTTTGCTAATCTATATATCACATAGGTATATGCGACGTCTAAAGCAAAAGGTGAAGAATAGAGCCCGTGTAGAGGGGTTAATTGTTGAAAGTTATGTTATGGAGGAACTTGTTAATTTTTGCTCGTTGTACTTTGAGCCGAATGTTCAGACGAAGCACAATTGCTTACGTCGGAATCAGGCTGTTGCGCACGAGGAAAATGGAGAATTAACGGCCTTTAGTCATCCTGTACGCTCATTTGGTGGTAAAAAAGGCGCTTCTCGACCGATAATGAGTATGCAGCTACCACATTATATGCACTTGTCAACATGAATGAAGTAGCGCCATACATTATGTAAGTAGTCATAACTATATATGTCTGGTATAATTGTGTCAAGTTCCTTTACAAACACATTTGAGTATATAACTGTGCTGCAGTCAATATGATGTTGAAGTACGTGAAGCAAATCCGAGTATATCGGACGGGGATTTGCAAAATTTGAGAAAATGAAGAATTTATGCAATGGTTTAAAGATAATGTAAGTCTAACCTTTACAAGTTCAATGAATCTACCATCATAGATTTATTCTTATGGCGTAATTAACTTTAGAATATGTTGTGTTAATGTACATTAGGTCCTCATAGATGAGTTAGCTGACGATCGGCTAAAGCTTATAGCCGATGGCCCTGAAAGATCTGTAGATACTTATACATGATGCATTGTCAATGGTTACAGATTTAAGTGTTGCAATATTGGGGAAGTCGCTTCTGCTGATTCTGGTGTTGTGGTGAAAGGTTGCTACTACGATAACATTTGGGATGACTGGTATGGACGATTGCTAGAAGTTGTCGTGCTCAAATATTGGGGTCATAAAGAATTTGTTTGCTTCAATTTTCATTGGTTTGATGTTGAGAATGGAGTTAAAGTAGATAAAAAATCAAGATGGGTGACTGTTAAAATTAAGTCAAAACTAAGACTGATGAGTGGTATGGACGACCCTTTTATTTTAGCAAGTCAAGCAACACAGGTGTACTACGCGCGGAGTGTTAAGACCCCTGCAAGCCCATTGCATGCTGTTATAACCACCAGTGCCCGTGGTTTTCAAAGAACAACTCCTCGTCCAGACGATGAACCTTTACAAGTCGAGTCTACTAGTGTCACACCTGCTGATGTAACAATTATTAGTGAGTCTAGTGAAGAAGAGGATGATGTTGTCGCTGTCGAAAGTGAATACGATGTTGTTGAGGAGGTAGATATAATTGAAGAAATCGTTGAGGATGACGAAGATGGTGATGACAATGATAGTGAAGATCTATTGCTCGAAGATGACGATTCTGATATTGATGGCTTTGACGATATAAATGATTAGGAGTATGTACTCTTTGTGTCCTTTTAGTTGTATTCAAATGTAATAGTTTGTAGTAGTGCAATCATTATCTTCAACTTATATTAATCTACTAAAGGTGTTACTATTTATGTTGCATTCTTTTAGTTGTATATGTATGTTATCCTCTTTGTTATTGTGCTCAAATATAGTATTTACGAATGTTTAATAATATAGTTGTATGTGTATGTTATCCTCTTTTAGTTGTATTCTAATGTAATAATTTTTTTTTATGATTTGACAATATACATACATATGGCGCGCGCACCACATGGTGATCGTGGTGGGCGTGCGAGGATGCGTGGAATGTGGCGATGTATGCTGCGTGATGATCGTATGGATTGTCGTGTATAATTACATATTTTATTGGGATACATCTTATTATTTTTTATTTTATATTGTATTGAAATTATATTCGTTTATATAAATATTGATGTATTTCACTACATAGGTGATCGACGTAGGCCTCCACGAGGACTAGCACGTGGCTTGCTAGGGAATCCCCCCCAGGCGCCACTTATATGTCGTGTTGGGACTCATAGGTAATTAATTTCATAATCTTATATAGTATTACTATAACATAAGTATTTAATATTCTTTGTAATTTGCAATGTATTAATTTTAATTGTAGTATTCTTGACGCCACGCCAAGGAACACGTTGCTTGGGATCGTCCGCAACCGATTCTCAAGCCCGTGGATGAGGTGGGCGGATGTGGATGACCGCACACGGCAACTGATTATTGATGAGTTTAGGGTAGGATGTCAATCATTCATATGCTAGTTTTATATTCTATTTGAATATACTGTTACCTCTTTGATTTATGTTGTCTACTAAGCTTTTTAATGTGCAATGTGCAGAGATATTATCGTTTTGAGGACGGGCAGGAAGCCCATGGCATGACTGTTCTGCATAGATACCTAGAGATGAATTGGCACAAGTGGGTCTACGACTGGAAGAAGAAGGCCCAGACGAAGATGGCTGATGGACAGACACTTAAGGATGTCCGGCCAGATTTCATATCTGCTGTAGTGTGGGACCAGATGTGCAGCATTTGAGATGGCGAGGCCTTCAAGAAGATATTTAAGACGTTGCTCAAACCGCTTAACCAGTAGTCGTCTCCCACACTACATTGGGTCTCAGTCGTACGACCTGTACCGGGAGAGACTCGAGGTGAATTTAAAGCATGCACCCTCCCGCTTAGAGTTTTGGTGGCACGCCCACCAAAAGAAAGGTGATGGTGGTTATATCTCACCTGAGGCAGAACGCATTGCTGTAAGTTATGTAATTATCTTATTTAGTATGTACGTAGAATTCAGATATTCTTTTGTATTATTTCATTTTATTCTTTGCGTACCATCTACTAATGTGTTTTTTTCAAATGATTTGTTCGAGGATCTTGAAGTGGCGGGAGCACCAGAGAGGTGACACTCCAGTAGATGAGTCTACGCGTGCCAACGAGGATATAAAGGATCGTTTGTCAGAGGCTGCTGGGGGGAAGAAGAAGGGTAGAGTTGTGGGCATTCCCCATGTCCCAGCTTACACCCTAGTCCCTGCTGCGAGATCTCGATGACGCCCACCCGCTGGAGGTAGTGGTGCGAGTGGATCGGGTGCCGGCCCTTCATTATCTGACGACTTCTTTCGGCGGATCATAGAGGGGTGCATGGCGAGCGATGTTGTGCAGTCAGGCGCACCATCACGCGAGCGGATCTACCAGCTAGCTCAGGAGGTTGTCCACGACTCTATAGATCCTACAACCACCGTTGACGACCTCATGGGTGTAGTACGGGAGGAGGCCATCCGCGTTTGTGCAGTTGTCTTGGCCAACATCTTCCCACCACATATTCGACAAGTAAAAACAATTAAATTCTGTACTTCTTTATTTAATTTATGTAATTTATAATTGTATTTCTATGACACGTAAATAGACACATAGCACCGCGTAGGTATTAGACACGCGTTAGAACTTACGAGACTCGATTCCGACATACGGTATCCGAGTTATCGTCCAGTTTGCAAAACTCGCCAACACTTAGGCAAAAAGCCGAAAAATAGCCCAAAACCCGCATCGACCGTTCGAATGCCACGCAAACATACACATAGCACCGCGTAGGAATTAGACACGCATTAGAACTTACGAGACTCGATTCCGACATACGAAATCCGAGTTATCGTCCAGTTTGCAAAACCCGCCAACACTTAGGAAAAAAGCGAAAAAATTGCCCAAAACCTGCATCGGCCGTCCGAAAGCCACGCAAACACACACATAGCACCGCGTAGGTATTAGACACGCGTTCGAACTTACGCGGCTTGATTCCAACATATGGAATTCGAGTTATCGTCAAGTTTGCAAAACTCGCCAACACTTAGGTAAAAAGCCGAAAACAGCCCAAAACCCGCATCGGCCGTTCGAATGCCACACAAACACACACATAGCACCGCGTAGGTATTAGACACGCGTTCGAACTTACGGGGCTCGATTCAAACATACGGAATCTGAGTTATCGTCCAGTTTGCAAAACTCTCCAACTCTTAGGCAAAAAGCCGAAAACAGCCCATAACCTGCATCAGACGTCTGAATGCCACGCAAACACACACATAGCACCGTGTAGGTATTAGAAATGTGTTAGAACTTACGGGACTCGATTCCGACATACGGAATCCGAGTTATCGTCCGGTTTGCAAAACTCGCCAACATTTAGGCAAAAAGCCAAAAAATAGCCCAAAACCCGCATCGGCCGTTCGAATGCCACGCAAACACACACATAGCATGACGTATGTATTAGACACACGTTAGAACTTATAGGACTCTAATTTTGACATACGGAATCTGAGTTATCGTCCAGTTTGCAAAACACGCCAACACTTAGGCAAAAAGCCGAAAAACAACCCAAAACTAGCTTCGGACGTCCGAATGCCACGCAAACAAACACATAGCACCACGTACGTATTAGACACGCGTTAGAACTTATGGGACTCGATTCCGACATACGGAATCCGAGTTATCGTCCAGTTTGGCAAACTCGCCAACACTTAGTCAAAAAGCTGAAAAATAGCCCAAAACCCGCATCGGTCGTTCGAATGCCACGCAAACACACACATAGCACCTTGTAGGTATTAGACACATGTTAGAACTTACGGGACTCGATTCCGACATACAAAATCCGAGTTATCGTCCAGTTTGCAAAACTCGCCAATATTTATTCAAAAACTCAAAAAATAGCCCAAAACCCGCATCAGCCGTTCGAATGCCACGCAAACACATACATAGCACCGCGTAGGTATTAGACACGCATTAGAACTTACGAGACTCAATTTTGACATACGAAATCCGAGTTATCGTCCAGTTTGTAAAACCCGCCAACACTTAGGCAAAAAGTCGAAAAATAACCCAAAACCCGAATCGGCCGTCCGAATGCCACGCAAACACACACATAGCACCGCGTAGGTATTAGACATGCGTTAGAACTTACGGGACTCGATTCCGACATACGAAATCTGAGTTATCGTCCAGTTTGCAAAACTCACCAACACTTAGGCAAAAAGCCGAAAAATAGCCCAAAACCCGCATCGGCCGTCCGAATGCCACACAAACACACACATAGCACCGCGTAGGTATTTGACACGCGTTAGAACTTACGAGACTCGATTCTGACATACGGAATCCGAGTTATCGTCAAGTTTGCAAAACTCGCCAACACTTAGGCAAAAAGCCAAAAAATAGCCCAAAACCCGCATCGGCCGTCCGAATGCCACACAAACACACACATAGCACCGCGTAGGTATTAGACACGCGTTCGAACTTACGGGGCTTGATTCCAACATACGGAATCCGAGTTATCGTCAAGTTTGCAAAACTCGCCAACACTTAGGTAAAAAGTCAGAAAAATGTACCCAAAACCCGCGATACCGGTAGTCAAGAATGCCACACAAACACACACATAACACCGCGTAGGTATTAGACACGCGTTCAAACTTACGGGGCTCGATTCCAACATACGAAATCTGAGTTATCGTCCAGTTTGCAAAACTCGCCAACACTTAGGCAAAAAGCCGAAAATAGCCCATAACCTGCATCGGACGTCTGAATGCCACGCAAACACACACATAGCACCGTGTAGGTATTAGAAATGCATTAGAACTTACGGGACTCAATTCCAACATACGGAATCCGAGTTATCGTCCAGTTTGCAAAACTAGCCAACACTTAGGCAAAAAACCGAAAATAGCCCATAACCTGCATCGGACGTCTGAATGCCACGCAAACACACACATAGCACCGTGTAGGTATTAGACACGCGTTAGAACTTACGGGACTCGATTCCAACATACAGAATTCGAGTTATCGTCGATTCTGAAACTCGCCAACACTTAGGGCAAAAGGCTAAAAAAACATTCAAAACCCAGATCTACCGTTCAATGCCACACAAACACACACATAGCACCTCGTAGGTATTAGACACGCGTTAGAACTTACGGGACTCAATTCTGATATACGGAATCCGAGTTATCGTCTAGTTTGTAAAACTCGCCAACACTTAGGCAAAAAGGCGAAAAACAGCCCAAAATCCGCATCGTACGTCCGAATGCCACCCAAATACACACATAGCACCTCGCATATATTAGACACGTTTTAGAACTTACGGGACTCGATTCCGACATACAGAATCCGAGTTATCGTCCAGTTTGAAAAACTTGCCAACACTTAGGTAAAAAGATGAAAAACAACCCAAAACCCGCATCGTACGTCCGAATGCCACCCAAATACACACATAGCATGTGAGACCCCAGATTTTATCAATAAAGATTTAAATTTTGTCGAAATAATTTTTTAATATTATGGTGTGAATTTGAGATAATATTATAGTTGTGGGTAGTATTTATAAATTTTGCAAAGTATGCAAGTGGTTATATTATATTCGATTGGTCGGGGAATATTCGGTTTAGCGAGGAATATTCGCATAACTATGCTCAATCATTGGTGGACCCCTAATGTAATTATTGTCGGATTGAAAGCGACAAAAATATTTTATTGAAATAATGGCGGAAGTTTTCTGGTTGATCTTTGTTGAACTACTCGGTAGTAAAAGTATGCGAATGTCGTGTGGTTGCATAGTAGCACACGGTATTGATTATTGATGTTTATGTGAGAAGTCACTCGGTTTGATTCCATTATTGTCGATTAATAATATAAATTATTATAGCGATAATGACGTTTTGTTTTATTCAGTATTATTAACGTAATAAAAGCGAAACATCTTTTATATAAAATGAATACTTTATTAAAGTTATTTCATAAATAGAATATATTATATTTTATTATGCATAGTGTTGCATAGTATTTTTTGCATAGTGTTTTGCATAGTGTTGCATAGTGTTTGCATAGTAAAATGTTTTTATATAAATAGAATATATGATATTTTATTTAAAAGATTTTGCTTTAAATATGGATAGTCGATTAAAGTAAATCAATCTGGACCGTTCATGGATTAATTACTATGCATTCTATTTTCCTATAAATAGAAGCTCATTCCTTCATTATTTTCTTGAATTCTTTGAAACTCTAGAGAGAGAAATTATAGAGAGAAGCCGTAGAGAAAATCTATAGAGAGAAAGAAGAAGAGAGATACGGTACTTCACTACTTTGATATCCAAGTGTCTTTTTACGGTAAGGGGTATTATTTGTTGTACAAGTAAAGGGTGTTATTCTTTCTTATTCATGAAGAGAACTTACATTATTCCATTCATTATTATTACATTGGAATAACTTTTGTAAAAGTGGCATACCCTATACATAACTTCGTATACATGGCAGATACCCTATACTTGGTGAAATCCTTATATTATTCCATTCTTATTTATTACATTGGAATAACTTTGTATGCTGTGAATCCCCTATACTTGGTGATCTTCATACATTATTCCATTCTTTATTATTACATTGGAATATCCTATCTCGTGTGTTTTACATGGGACACGGTTCCATTGTTTATTATTCGCATTTATTATTACATTTGGAATATCCTATCGTGTGTTTTACACGGACACTGGTTCCATTGTTTATTATTATTCAAAGCATTTATTATTACGTTGGATCATCACGCCGATTGTGAATTTCACGACTGGTTCCGTTATTATTATTACATTGGAATAACTTTCGTCTATCATGAAATCCGCATGCATGGTGATTTCTTTTGTTATTCCATTCTTTATTATACCCAGTTGGTTAAAACTTTGACTTCTATACTCCATAAAATTAGTAGAATATCCTTGATATTTGTGTTTCATCCAGTATCTTTTCATGGAAATATTCTTCTGATCATTCTTGAATTTTACTCTACAAAACAGTATCTTGTTGACAATTTGGACGTTAATAAATCCTAGAGAAATTAATTCTTGAACTTGTTTTATTGAATTCTTATATCATTGTCATCATCCTCATGTTTATATTATGTTGAAAGTTATCTTTGGCTTACGTGCATAGATGAACTTAGTATGATTATGACCAGGGTTCATTCGGTATAATCATGGCTTGAAATAAATGATGTGACAAAAGTCCTCAGTGGTCTGTAATGCAGTGATGTATAGTTTTTGGTATGATTATGACCAGGGGTGATTCGGTATAGTCATGACCATTGATAATTTGATGAAAATCCTTGACCGTGGTAATGGGGATGATTAGATATTGTGGTTTATTCATTAAACTGAGTCTTAGTGATAAAAATTTATGAAAACCTTTTAAAACCTAAAAGATAGTAGACTTTATTTTCTCCTTGACTCTTTTAATGGATTGCATATTCCGCTGCAGTTAAACTGGTTGTCTATTGTATTTTATCAGTTTAACACTGTTGAAGGCTAATGATAATTTATTCTGCATTATCTTAGTCATAATATTTCTTACTGGGCTAGTTGAGCTCACCCTTTCTTTCACTGTTCTCTTTAGGAAGTGAGAACATAGCTGGGACGAGTCGGGGAACGGAGTAATGGTCCAAAGGATAGCATTAGTAGTCCTCACTATTCTGTGAAATAGTGTGATAATAGTTGTAATGAGGACTCCTTTTGAGTTTATATAATATCTAGTAGACAATATTTGTATTCAAACTCACAGTTTATATATTGTCGTATGTTACACGACAGATGTATAATTAGGTTTGTATTTGAATTTATGTACCATGTAAGTGGCGACCGAAGATGGGTGACGTATACCTAATTTTGGGGGCGTCACAGTTGGTATCAGAGCTTAGGGATATTATCCCTGGCTAAGATGTGAGATAAGAACTAGGAGGGAGGCGGAAATTCCTTCGCTAGTATGACCTACTAAGTTTATTTGGTATTTAATTGGTCGGTCGGTGTATAGGGATAATATGTGACATGTTAATTAACCCTTGTTTTTTTGGCGGTGTTTGAGAATGACATCTAAAAATCTTTGAGATAAGCAATGAAGCACATGAGAGTGTTGATTCATTTCAAACAAAAGGTAACGACCAACAATACGATAATAATCATCTTTGGTGGCAAGCGGCTATCGAACAATGATAACCATCATCTGGGAAATTATCATGTTAAGAATGGTAACCACTTGATTGGTAATCATGGCAAAGATAATAGAAGTGGAAATTGCAAGAAGAAAAGGTAATTTAGCTCAATTTTGTTGTGCACCAAAGTCAAGTCTAGTGGGGACGGTGGCACCAAAGGTGGATATGGACAAAACAAAGTCGTTGGTTTTAGGAAGTGCATTTTTCATGACTTCTCAAAAGCGAGTAAGCCGAACGAAGTTAGTACGCGGGTTAGTTAATTATAAAAATTGAAGTCTATACCTTATAAGATACCTGGGTTCTACCCATTATTTTATCTCTCTTGCTTTGCGTTCAACGTTTAAATTTGACTCAGGAGAAGTTAGACTTTGACTTATTGGTTGAAACTTCGTTAGTAGGAGCCTTCGTTCTGCGCTTACTATTTTTAAATCTTGTTTGATTCAAATAAACACTTTCACGTTACTGTCGATCTTATCTTTTTGAAAATAGTTGCCTTTGATGTGATTTTAGGAATCAATTGGTTAACTACTCATTATGCTTTTAAGTAAGGTTGTTAGCTTTTATATTCATATAACAACATTTGTTGTGCGAATTCAAGTAACCAAACTACTAAAGTCAATTATTGTCATATCAAGCCATAAGTAAAGATCCCTGAACCTTTCGTTGTTGACTTCCTTGTGTGGAAATGCAGAGGCGGACTTTCTCTAGCCAGACATCATGAAAGAAGATGGCGAGTTGATAGGCATCATTATGAGGTGCTATCTAGGTTAAAGGATAGAAGTCACAGTTGGTATCAATGTGACGTATTATCCAAGTTTTGGTTGAGAGTCACAGTTTTGAATGATATTTCTATCATTAATAAATTTCTTGACGTATTCTTGAAGACTTTCTAGCCTACCTAGGCGTGAAATTGAATTTTGTAGTGACCCCAAAGTACAAAACCCATTTCTTAAACCCTCAAATATTTCTTCAACTAAAAGGATCTATTTACGTGGTTTATGATGAAAGTCATAATAAAAGCATTCGACTAATGCAAATCATGGGTATACATGGTATTAGTAAGTGTTATGATGAGTTATGTTGGTTAGTATGTGAAAACATGAAAGTTTCTTAAAAATCACAAGGAGTTAAAAAACCAGATTTTGGTGAAAAAGCGTAACATGAAATTCAATTGACCAAATCTCCTATTATATTTTGAATTTTGAGTGTGGTCAAGTCCTAGTGTTAGATCTATAAGTTATCTAACTAATCCAAGTGGAATCACTGAAAAAGGTGTTGTAGATTTTCGTGTGGTGATTTTAGCAAAGGAGTCAAAACTTCAAAATGTCCAAAAAGTTGCTGCCACGTTTTTGTAAGGGCTGTTTCGGCCACTTAATTAGTGAGAAAAATTCAGGCCTTTTGGGACATGAAAATATATGTTATAAAGTACCTCCTGTCCAAAAATGAGCTCATTTCGACTTAAAATGAACAAGTTATGACCATTTCAATATTTAGGTTTTTTGACGAAAAATGCTATAAGCGGAGTTCTATAACTCCGATGACCATGAAATTTAAAGCTGGAGGCTCACATTAACATGTGTAAGGTCCTGCCAAGATTTGGGAATTTTGGAGTTAAACTTGAGGTAGCTAATTTCTTAAGGAATTAATTAGAAATTGATTTTTGAAAAATAGTAAATGAATTTTAAAAATTTAGAGAAAATATATTTTCATCATGGGACTATATTATGCTAAATCCCAGAAAAGAAATATTTTTGGGATTTGGTTTGGTATTTTTCATAAAAATAGTTTAATTACGAACATATGAGTTAAATATGTTATGTGAAGTAACAAAATTGGAAAATAGGATTTTATGGCTAGAGAATCCTATATAGAGTATATGCATATTTTTTGATGAGGATTTGATCATTGGTGATGATATCTTATGAGTATGGCATTTTGAATGATTAAATGCATTATATGGTAAAGCGTAAACAATTGAAATAAATTGTTTATAAATTTAAGAAGTGATTAAAATATTGTTATAATATTAATGATATTAGATTATAAGATTATTAAGTGATTGATAACATGGGGATATTCTTGAATCTGGATAAATTATATTATAAATGTTAAATATTTATCCTTTATCTCATTTGATTGATTCTTTATATCATTGACATGATCCTCATGCTTATATTATGTTGAAAGTCATCTATGGCTCACATGCATAGATGGACTTGGTATGATTATGACCGAGGATTATTCGGTATAATCATGATAGTAATTGAAAACACGATTATCTTTGTACGTAGTGCATGGATAATTTGTGGTCGTGATACTAATGAATACACGATTATCTTTGGTACGTAGTGCATGGATAATTGTGGTCGTGATACTAATGAATACACGATTTTCTTTGGTACGTAGTGCATGGATAATTGTGGTCATTGATAATAATGAATACACGATTATCTTTGCACGTAGTGCATGGATAATTTGTGGTCGTGATACTAATGAATATCCTTGGCACGTAGTGCGGGGATGATTCGATGACATGGATTAATTATTGAGCTAAGTCTCAAAGAATGAAATATTAATTCATGGATGTGGTAAAAGTCATCTTTGGTAGTAGTGCATTGATAGACTTGGTATGATTATGACCGAGATTATTCGGTATAATCATGATCGATTGAAAACACGAATATCCTTGGCGATGGTGCATGGATAATTCGTGGTCGTGATGATACTATTAATTTGAGTCTCGGCATTATTGGTTTTATAGTTGTATATCTTTGGCTGTAGTGCAAAGATGAATTGTTAATGAATATCTTTAAATGGGATTGCAAATATGAATTTAATGTTTTCAACGATAAAGGTATTCAAGGTATCCTCACCTCTTATCATACAGTCACGTAACCCTAATTTCGAGGGCTAAATTCCATAGGAGGAGGAGATTGTGAGACCCCAGATTTTATCAATAAAGATTTAAATTTTGTGAAATAATTTTTAATATTATGGTGTGAATTTGAGATAATATTATAGTTGTGGGTAGTATTTATAAATTTTGCAAAGTATGCAAGTGGTTATATTATATTCGATTGGTGGGGAATATTCGATTTAGCGGGGAATATTAAATACAACTACTCAATCATTGGTGGACCCTAGCGAAATTATTATCGGATTGAGAAAAGCGACAAAAATATTTTATTGAAATAACGGCGGAAGTTTTACTGGTTGATCTTGTTGAACTACTTGTAGTAAAAAAAATGCGATGTCGTGTGGTTGTATAGTAGACACCTTGTATTGATTATTGATGCTTATGTGAGAAGTCACTCGGTTTGATTCCATTATTGTCGATTAATAATATGAATTATTATAGCGATAATGACGTTTTGTTTTATTCAGTATTATTAACGTAATAAAAGCGAAACATCTTTTATATAAAAGCGAATACTTTATTAAAGTTATTCTATAAATAGAATATATTATATTTTATTATGCATAGTGTTGCGTAGTGTTTTTGTATAGTGTTTTGCATAGTGTTTGCATAGTAAAATGTTTTTATATAAATAGAATATATGATATTTTATTTAAAAGATTTTGCTTTAAATATGGACCGTCGATTAAAGTAAATCAATCTGGACCGATTCATGGATTAATTACTATGCATTCTATTTTCCTATAAATGAAGCTCATTCCTTCATTATTTTCTTACGAATTCTTTGAAACTCTAGAGAGAGAAATTATAGAGAGAAGCCGTATAGAGAAAATCTATAGAGAGAAAGAAGAAGAGTATACGGTACTTCACTACTTTGATATCCGGTGTCTTTTACGGTGAAGGGTATTATTTGTTGTGCAGTAAAGGGTGTTATTCTTTCTTATTCATGAAGAGAACTTACATTATTC
Organism: Panax quinquefolius; assembly: GCA_020205615.1. Lineage (NCBI taxonomy): Eukaryota > Viridiplantae > Streptophyta > Magnoliopsida > Apiales > Araliaceae > Panax > Panax quinquefolius. Next base: position 25,852 of record JAINUW010000700.1, read on the forward strand.
CATTCATTATTATTACATTGGAATAACTTTTGTAAAAGTGGCATACCCTATACATAACTTTGTACACTGTGGCATACCCTATACTTGGTAAAATCCTTATATTATTCCATTCTTATTTATTCATTGGAATAACTTTTGTGTCATGTGAATCCCTATACTTGGTGATCTTCTTACATTATTCCATTCTTTATTATTACATTGGAATATCACATGCGTGTGTTTTATCTGGGACTGGTTCCATTGTTTATTATTCCGCATTTATTATTACATTTGGAATATCACATGCGTGTGTTTTACACCAGGACTGGTTCCATTGTTTATTATTATTCAAACATTTATTATTACATTGGATCATCACAGTCGATTGTGAATTTCACGGACTCGGGTTCCGTTATTATTATTACATTGGAATAACTTTATATGCAAAGTACCGCATGCATGGTGATTTCTTTTGGTATTCCATTCTTTATTATACCCAGTTGGTTAAAACTTTTACTTCTATACTCCATGAAATTAGTAGAATATCCTTGATATTTGCGTTTCATCCAGTATCTTTTCATGGAAATATTCTTCCGATCATTCTTGAATTTTACTCTATAAAAGCAAAGTATCTTGTTGACAATTTGGACGTTAATAAATCCTAGAGAAATTAATTCTTGAACTTGTTTTATTGAATTCTTATATCATTGTCATCATCCTCATGTTTATATTATGTTGAAAGTTATCTTTGGCTTACGTGCATAGATGAACTTAGTATGATTATGACCGAGGTTCATTCGGTATAATCATGGCTTGATATAAATGATGTGACAAAAGTCCTCGGTGGCTTTGTAATGCGATGATGGATAGTTTTTGGTATGATTATGACCGGGGTGATTCGGTATAGTCATGACCATTGATAATTTGATGAAAATCCTTGGACTGTAGTATACGGGGATGATTAGATATTGTGGTTTATTCATTAAAGCCGAGTCTTAGTGATAAAATTTATGAAAACCTTTTAAAACCTAAAAGATAGTAGACTTTATTTTCTACTTGACTCTTTTAATGGATTGCATATTCATTCTGCATTAAACCGGTTGTCTATTGTATTTTATCGGTTTAACAACATGTTGAAGGCTAATGATAATTTATTACGCATTATCTTAGTCATAATATTTCATTGGGCTAGTTGAGCTCACCTTTTTTTCCTTTGTTCTCTTCAGGAAATGAGAACATATATTTGGGACGAGTCGAGAGGCGGAGTAATGGTCCGGAGGGTAGCATTAGTAGTCCTCACTATTCGTGAAATAGTGTGATAATAGTTGTAATGAGGACTCCTTTTGAGTTTGTATAATATCTAGTAGACAATATTTGTATTCAAACTCACAGTTTATGTCGTATAGTACACGACAGTTATGTTAGTAAGTTGTATTTGAATTTATGTACCATGTAAGTGGCGACCCAAGATGGGTGACGTATACCTAATTTTGGGGGCGTCACATAGCACCTCGCATATATTAGACACGTTTTAGAACTTACGGGACTCGATTCCGACATACAGAATCCGAGTTATCGTCCAGTTTGAAAAACTCGCCAACAGTTAGGTAAAAAGATGAAAAACAGCCCAAAACGCGCATCGGACGTCCGAATGCCACACAAACACCCACATAGCACCTCGTAGGTATTAGAAACATGTTAGAACTTACGAGACTCGATTCCGACATACGGAATCCGAGTTATCGTCCTGTTTGCAAAACTCGCCAACACTTATGCAAAAAGGCGAAAAATCGGCCCAAAACCCGCATCGGCAGTCCGGATGCCACACAAACACACACATAGCACCGCGTAGGTATTGAACGCAGCGTTAGAACTTACGGGACTCGATTCGACATACGGAATCGAGTTATCGTCCAGTTTGCAAAACTCGCCAACACTTAGGCAAAAAGCTGAAAAATAGCCTAAAACCCGCATCGGCCGTCCGAATGCCACGCAAACACACACATAGCACCGCGTAGGTATTAGACACGTGTTAGAACTTACGGGACTCGATTCGACATACGGAATACGAGTTATCGTCGATTTACAAAACTTCGCATGACACTTGGGCAAAAAGAAAAAAATAGCCCAAAACCCGCATCGGACGTGTCGAAATGCCCGCAAAACACACATAGCACACAGCGTAGGTATTAAACACGTGTTAGAACTTACGGGACTCGATTTCGACATACGAATCCGAGTTATCGTCCGGTTGCAAAACTTCGCCAACACTTGGGCAAAAAAAGCGAAAAAACGACCCAAAACCCGCATCGGACGTCAATGCCCGCGCAAACACACACATAGCAGCTCGTAGGTATTAAAAGCGTGTTAGAACTTACGGGACTCGATTAAGACATACGGAATCGAGTTATCGTCCGATTTGCAAAACTTCGCCAACACTTAGGCAAAAAGCCAAAAAAGAGCCCAAAACCCGCATCGGACGTCCGAATGCCACGCAAACACACACATAGCACCGCGTAGGTATTAAACACGCGTTAGAACTTACGGGACTCGATTTCGACATACGGAATCCGAGTTATCGTCCAGTTTGCAAAACTCGCCAACACTTAGGCAAAAAACCGAAAAAGAGCCCAAAACCCGCATCGGACGTCCGAATGCCACGCAAACACACACATAGCACCGCGTAGGTATTAGACACGTGTTAGAACTTACGGGACTCGATTCGACATACGAAATCGAGTTATCGTCCAGTTTGCAAAACTCGCCGACTCTTAGGCAAAAGCGAAAAAAATAGCCCAAAACCGCATCGGACGTCCAAATGCCCGCAAAACACACACACATATTACCGTAGGTATTGAACACGTGTTAGAACTTACGGGACTCGATTTCGACATACGGAATCGAGTTATCGTCCGGTTTGCAAAACTTCGCCAACATGACAACGGCAAAAGTCAAAAAGCGAAAAAAAAACCCAAAACCCGCGTCGGACGTTCGAATGCCACGCAAACACACACATAGTTACCGCGTAGGTATTGAACACACAGCGTTAGAACTTACGGGACTCGATTCCGACATACGGAATCCGAGTTATCGTCCAGTTTGCAAAACTCATCAACACTTAGGTAAAAAGCGAAAAAATAGCCCAAAACCCGCATCGGACGTCGAATGCCCGCGAAACACACACATAGCACCTGCGTGGGTATTGAACGCGTGTTAGAACTTACGGGACTCGATTCGACATCGGAATCAGAGTTATCGTCCGGTTTGCAAAAAACTTCACAACAGGCAAAAGGCAAAAAGCGAAAAAAGCCCAAAACAAAGCATCGAACACACGTCGTGAATGCCGTTAAAACACACACACACATACGCATCCGCGTGGGTATTAAACACGCGTTAGAACTTACGGGACTCGATTCGACATACGAAATCGAGTTATCGTCCGGTTGCAAAACTTCATGACACTTAGGCAAAAAAGCGAAAAAATAGCCCAAAACCCGCGCAGGCGGACGTCCAGAGATGCCATGTGAAACACACATATAACACATAGCGTAGGTATTGAACGCGTGTTAGAACTTACGGGACTCGATTCGACATACGGAATCAGAGTTATCATCCGTTTGCAAAACTTCATGACACTTAGGCAAAAAAGCGAAAAATACCCCAAAACCCGCATCGGACGTCCGAATGCCGCCTTGAAACACACACATAGCACCAGCGTAGGTATTGAACACGTGTTAGAACTTACGGGACTCGATTTCGACATACTGAATCCGAGTTATCGTCCGGTTTGCAAAACTTCATGACAACTTAGGCAAAAAGCGAAAAAATAGCCGAAAAACGCGCATCGGACGTCAGAATGCCACGCATGAACACACACATAGCACCAGCGTGGGTATTGAACACGCGTTAGAACTTACGGGACTCGATTCGCACATATGAAATCGAGTTATCGTCCGGTTTGCAAAACTTCGCCAACATGACAACAGGCAAAAAAGCGAAAAATAGCCCAAAACCCGCATCGGACGTCAAGAATGCCACTGAAACACACACATAGTACCGCGCGTGGGTATTAAACACGTGTTAGAACTTACGGGACTCGATTCAGACATACGGAATCGAGTTATCGTCCGGTCAAAAAAAACATGACAATACTTGGCAAAAAGCGAAAAATACCCAAAACCCCAAAACCCGCATCGCGACGTCAGAATGCCCTTGAAACACACACATAGCTGCGCGTAGGTATTGAACACGTGTTAGAACTTACGGGACTCGATTACGACATCACGGAAATCGAGTTATCGTCCGGTTTAAAACTTCGACAACTCGAGGCAAAAAAAGCTTAAAAAGCGAAAAGCCCAAAACCGCGCATCGGACGTCCGAATGCCGCAAAACACACACATAGCTTGCAGCGTAGGTATTTGAACACGCGTTAGAACTTACGGGACTCGATTCGACATCTGAAATCGAGTTATCGTCCGGTTTGCAAAACTTCGCACAACACTTAGGCAAAAAGCGAAAAATAGCCCAAAACCGCATCGGACGTCAAGATGCCACGCGAAAACACACATAGCCGCGCGTAGGTATTGAACGCGCGTTAGAACTTACGGGACTCGATTACGACATCACGGAATCCGAGTTATCGTCCGGTTGCAAAACTTACGACAACTTAGGCAAAAAAGCGAAAAAAATAGCCCAAAACCCGCATCGGACGTCCAGATGCCACGCAAAAACACACACACATAGTATTGCGCGTAGGTATTAAACACGCGTTAGAACTTACGGGACTCGATTTGAAAAACATCTAAAATCGAGTTATCGTCCGGTTTGCAAAACTCGCCAACAACTTAGGCAAAAAGCGAAAAATAGCCCAAAAACCGCATCGGACGTCAAGATGCCCCATGAAACACACACGTGTAGCGTAGCACGTGGTAACCGGTAGGTTAGAAACAGCGTTAGAACTTACGGGACTCGATTCCGACATACGGAATCGAGTTATCGTCCGATTTTGCAAAACTCGCCAACACTTAGGCAAAAAGCCGAAAAATAGCCCAAAACCAGCATCGGACGTCTGAATGCCGCGAAAACACACACATAGCACCGCGTAGGTATTAAACGCGTTAGAACTTACGGGACTCGATTCGACACATACGAAATCGAGTTATCGTCCGGTTTGCAAAACTTCGCCAACACTTAGGCAAAAAAGCGAAAAAAATAGCCCAAAACCCGCATCGGACGTCGAGATGCCGCATGAAACACACACATAGCACCGCGTAGGTATTGAACACGCGTTAGAACTTACGGGACTCGATTCGAGACATACGGAATCGAGTTATCGTCCGGTTGCAAAACTCATGACACTTAGGCAAAAAAAGCGAAAAAATAGCCCAAAACCGCATCGGACGTCCAAGATGCCCGCGCAAAACACACACACATAGCACGCGCGTAGGTATTGAACACGCGTTAGAACTTACGGGACTCGATTCGACATACGAAATCGAGTTATCGTCGGTTGCAAAACTCGCATGAAACAACTTAGGCAAAAAAGCGAAAAATAGCCCAAAAAACGCATCGGACGTCGAGATATGCCGGTTGCAAACACACACGCATAGCACCGCGTAGGTATTGAACAATGCGTTAGAACTTACGGGACTCGATTTACGGGACTCGACATACGGAATCGAGTTATCGTCCGGTTTGCAAAACTTCCCAACAACTTAGGCAAAAAGCGAAAAAGCGACCCAAAACCCGCATCGGACGTCAAGAATGCCGCCGCAAACACACACATAGCACCGCGTAGGTATTAAACACGCGTTAGAACTTACGGGACTCGATTCGACATACGAATCCGAGTTATCGTCAGTTTGCAAAACATCGCCATGACACTTAGGCAAAAAGCGAAAAATAGCCCAAAAACGCATCGGACGTCCGAATGCCACGCGAAACACACACATAGCACCGCGTAGGTATTGAACACGTGTTAGAACTTACGGGACTCGATTCGACATACGGAATCGAGTTATCGTCGGTTGCAAAACTTCGCCGACAACTTAGGAAAAAAAGCAAAAAAATAGCCCAAAACGCGTAGGTATTGAACACGCGTTAGAACTTACGGGACTCGGACGTCGAGTTAATCGATTTGTAAAACGCAAAAAAGTGAACACACCAAAAGCGCCGGCGAGATAGGTATTATATACACGCGTTAGAACTTACGGGACTCGGGATTCGATTAGACATACGGAATCGAGTTATCGTCCGGTTTGCAAAACTACATGACAACAAAAGGCAAAAAAAAAAAAAATAGCCCAAAACCGCATCGGACGTCAAGAATGCCGCGCGTTAAAACACACATAGACTAGCACAGCGTGGGTATTGAACACGCGTTAGAACTTACGGGACTCGATTCGACATACGAAATCGAGTTATCGTCCGGTTTGCAAAACTTCATGACACTTAGGCAAAAGGCAAAAAGCGAAAAAAAAAAAAAAACAAAACCGCGTCGGACGTCGAATGCCCAAAAACACACATAGTAGCCGCGCGTAGGTATTGAACGCGCGTTAGAACTTACGGGACTCGATTCGACATACGGAATCCGAGTTATCGTCCGATTTGCAAAACTTCGCCAACAACTTAGGCAAAAAAGCGAAAAATAGCCCAAAACCGCGCGCATCGGACGTCGAATGCCCGCAAACACACACACATAGCACCGCGTGGGTATTTGAACACGTGTTAGAACTTACGGGACTCGATTTCGACATACGGAATCCGAGTTATCGTCCGGTTTGCAAAACTTCATGCCAACACTTAGGCAAAAAAGCGAAAAATAGCCCCAAAACCCGCATCGGACGTCAGAATGCCGCCGAAAACACACACATAGCACCGCGTGTAGGTATTGAAAACACGTGTTAGAACTTACGGGACTCGATTCGACATACGGAATCGAGTTATCGTCCGATTTTGCAAAACGCGCATGACAACTTAGGCAAAAAAGCGAAAAAATAGCCCAAAACCGCGTCGGACGTCCAAGAATGCCGCCATGAAACACACACATAGCTTAGCGTAGGTATTGAACACGCGTTAGAACTTACGGGACTCGATTCAGACATCACGGAATCGAGTTATCGTCCGGTTGCAAAACTTCGCACAACAGCTTAAAAAAGCGAAAAAATGAAAGAGTTATCGTCCGCAAAATCCGGACGTCAAGAATGAATGCAATGAAACACACACATAGCACCGCGTAGGTATTGAACACGCGTTAGAACTTACGGGACTCGATTCGACATACGGAATCCGAGTTATCGTCCGGTTTTGCAAAACTTCGCCAACAACTTAGGCAAAAAGCGAAAAATAGACCCAAAAACCGCATCGGACGTCCGAGATGCCCACAAACACACACAGCGTTAGCACCGCGTAGGTATTGAACATCCGTGTTAGAACTTACGGGACTCGATTCGACATACGGAATCGAGTTATCGTCGGTTTGAAAAACAAAACTTCATGACTTAGGCAAAAAGCGAAAAATAGCCCAAAACCGCATCGGACGTCAAGAATGCCCGCAACACACACATAGCACGCGCGTAGGTATTGAACACGCGTTAGAACTTACGGGACTCGATTGAGACATACGGAATCGAGTTATCGTCCGATTTGCAAAACTTCGCCAACACTTAGGCAAAAAAAGCGAAAAAAAATAGCCCAAAACCGCATCGGGACGTCCGAGATGCCACGCAAACACACACATAGCACCGCGTGGGTATTGAACACGCGTTAGAACTTACGGGACTCGATTCGACATACGGAATCCGAGTTATCGTCCGGTTGCAAAACTTCATGACAACTTGGGCAAAAAAGCGAAAAATAGCCCAAAAACCCGCATCGGACGTCGAATGCCCGCAAGCAAAACACACACATAGCACCGCGTAGGTATTACACACGAGTTAGAACTTACGGGACTCGATTCCGACATACGGAATCCGAGTTATCATCCAGTTTAAAAAAAGTCGAAAAATAGCCCAAAACCCGCATCGGACGTCCGAATGTCCATGCAAACACACACATAGCACCGCGTAGGTATTAAACACATGTTAGAACTTACGGGACTCGATTCGACATCGGAATCGAGTTATCGTCCGTTTGCAAAACTTCGCCAACACTTAGGCAAAAAAGCGAAAAATAGCCCAAAACCCGCATCGGACGTCATGAATGCCACGCAAACACACACATAGCACCGCGTTGGTATTAAACACGTGTTAGAACTTACGAGACTCGATTTCGACATACGGAATCCGAGTTATCGTCCAGTTTGCAAAAACTACCAACGAAACTTAGCCCAAAAAAAAAAAAAAACATAGCCCAAAAAGAACGGACTCGGACGTCCGAATCGAATGCCCGCTGTTTGCAAACACACACATAGCACAGCGTAGGTATTGAACCGCGTGTTAGAACTTACGGGACTCGGGACTCGACGACATCACGGAATCCGAGTTATCGTCCGGTTTGCAAAACTTCGCCAACACTAGGGCAAAAAGCAAAAAGCGACCCAAACCCGCGCCGGACACGTCGAGAATGCCACGCAAACACACACATAGCACCGCGTAGGTATTGAACACGTGTTAGAACTTACGGGACTCGATTCGACATACGGAATCCGAGTTATCGTCCAATTTGCAAAACCTCGCCAACACTTGGGCAAAAAGCGAAAAATAGCCCAAAACCGCATCGACGTCGTCAGAATGCCCGCATGAAACACACACATAGCACCGCGTAGGTATTAAACACGTGTTAGAACTTACGGGACTCGATTCCGACATACGGAATCCGAGTTATCGTCCAGTTTGCAAAACTCGCCAACACTTAGGCAAAAAGCGAAAAAACAACCCAAAACCCGCATCGGACGTCTGAATGCCACGCAAACACACACATAGCACCGCGTGTAGGTATTAAACACGTGTTAGAACTTACGGGACTCGATTCGACATACGGAATCCGAGTTATCGTCCGGTTTGCAAAAACTCGCATGAACACTTAGGCAAAAAAGCAAAAATAGCCCAAAACCCGCATCGGACGTCATCGAATGCAGGTATTGAACCGTGTTAGAACACAAACATAGCACCGCGTAGGTATTAAACACGCGTTAGAACTTACGGGACTCGATTCTGACATACGGAATCCGAGTTATCGTCCAGTTTGCAAAACTACATGACACTTAGGAAAAAAAAAAAAAATAGCTAAAAAAAACGCATCGGACGTCAAGAATGCCACGCAAACACACACATGCACCGCGTGCGGTATTGAAACGCGTGTTAGAACTTACGGGACTCGATTCGACATACGGAATCGAGTTATCGTCCGGTTTGCAAAACTTCGCACAAACACTTAGGCAAAAAGCGAAAAAAAAATAGCCCAAAACCCGCATCGGACGTCCAAGAATGCCGCAAAACACACACACATAGCACTCGCGTGGGTATTGAACACGTGTTAGAACTTACGGGACTCGATTCGACATACGGAATCCGAGTTATCGTCGGTTTGCAAAACTTCGCCAACAACTTAGGCAAAAAGCGAAAAATAGCCCAAAACCCGCATCGGACGTCAATGATACTGCTTGCAAAAAACACACACACAAAAAGCGCGTAGGTATTGAACACGTGTTAGAACTTACGGGACTCGATTCGACATACGGAATCGAGTTATCGTCGGTTTGCAAAACTTCGCCAACACTTAGGCAAAAAGCGAAAAAAATAGACCCAAAACCCGCATCGGACGTCCAGATGCCATGCCTGAAAACACACATAGCACCGGCGTAGGTATTGAACCGCGTGTTAGAACTTACGGGACTCGATTCGACATACGGAATCGAGTTATCGTCCGGTTTGCAAAACTTCGCCATGACAACAGGCAAAAAAAGCGAAAAAATAGCCCAAAAACCCGCGATCGGACGTCGAATGCCATGCAAAACACACACATAGCAGCGGCGTAGGTATTGAACACGCGTTAGAACTTACGGGACTCGATTTCGACATACGGAATCGAGTTATCGTCGGTTTGCAAAACTTCGCCAACAACTTAGGCAAAAAGCGAAAATAGCCCAAAACCGCATCGGTCGTCCAAATGCAAATGCCACAAAAACACACACATAGCACCGTGGTAGGTATTAACACGTGTTAGAACTTACGGGACTCGATTCGACGACATCCGGATCGAGTTATCGTCCGGTTGCAAAACTACGTAGCACGGCGGGTAAAAAAGCGAAAAAGCCGAAAAATCCGGTTTAAAAATCGGCGTCAGAATGCCACGCATGAACACACACACACATAGCAGCGCGTAGGTATTGAACACGTGTTAGAACTTACGGGACTCGATTCGACATACGGAATCCGAGTTATCGTCCGATTTGCAAAACTTCGCCAACAACTTGGGCAAAAAAAAAGCGAAAAAAAAGCTTAAAAAAACGCGCCGGACGTCCGAATGCCACACAAACACACACATAGCACCGCGTAGGTATTAAACACGTGTTAGAACTTACGGGACTCGATTCTGACATCTGAATCCGAGTTATCGTCCGGTTGCAAAACTTCGCCAACACGGGACTAGGCAAAAAGCGAAAAAATAGCCCAAAAACGCGCCGGACGTCAAATGCCACGCCAAAAACACACACACAGCATGCAGCGTGGGTATTAAACACGTGTTAGAACTTACGGGACTCGATTCGACATACGAAATCGAGTTATCGTCCGGTTGCAAAACTTCGCCAACACTTAGGCAAAAAGTCAAAAAATAGCCCAAAACCCGCATCGGACGTCAAGATGCCGCATAAACACACACATAGCACCGCGTAGGTATTAGACACGCGTTAGAACTTACGGGACTCGATTACGACATACGGAATCCGAGTTATCGTCCGGTTGCAAAACTTAAAACAACGCAAAACACAAAAAAACCGCAAAAAACCGCGTGTTAGAACTTACGGGACCGAAAAAACCGAATCGAGTTACGTCAAATGCCACGCAAACACACATAGCACACGCGTGGGTATTGAACAACGCGTGTTAGAACTTACGGGACTCGATTCGACATACGGAATCGAGTTATCGTCCGATTTGCAAAACTACGCGACAACTTAGGCAAAAAGCGAAAAAACCCAAAACCCGCGCCGGTGACGTCCAAGAATGCCCGCAAACACACACAGCACCGCGTGGGTATTGAACACGCGTTAGAACTTACGGGACTCGATTCCGACATACGGAATCGAGTTATCGTCCGTTTGCAAAACTCATGACACTTAGGCAAAAAAGCGAAAAAATAGCCCAAAAACCGCATCGGACGTCAAGAATGCCACGCATGAAACACACACATAGCGCGTAGGTATTGAACACGCGTTAGAACTTACGGGACTCGATTCGACATACGGAATCAGAGAGTTATCGTCCGATTTGCAAAACTTCATGACACTTAGGCAAAAAGAAAAAGCAAAAAAAGCCCAAAAAACCGCATCGGACGTCAAGATGCCACGCAAACACACACATAGCACCAGCGTAGGTATTTGAACACGTGTTAGAACTTACGGGACTCGATTCAGACATACGGAATCATCCGAGTTATCGTCCGTATTTTGCAAAACTACGCTGACAAACAACAAAAAAGCGAAAAATAGCCCAAAACCGCATCGGACGTCAAGAATGCCCCAGCAAACACACACATAGTATGCAGCGTAGGTATTGAACCGCGTGTTAGAACTTACGGGACTCGATTTCGACATCTGAGAATCGAGTTATCGTCCGGTTGCAAAACTCGCCATGACAACTTAGGCAAAAAGCGAAAAAATAGCCCAAAAAACCCGCATCGGACGTCAAGAATGCCCAAACACAAACACACACATAGCACGCGCGCGTAGGTATTGAACGCGTGTTAGAACTTACGGGACTCGATTCGACATACGGAATCGAGTTATCGTCGATTTGCAAAACGCCAACAACTTAGGCAAAAAAAAGAAAAAAATAGCCCAAAACCCGCATCGTGTCGTCAAGATGCCCGCAAAACACACACACAGCACCGCGTAGGTATTGAATTTAACGCGTGTTAGAACTTACGGGACTCGATTCGACATACGGAATCCGAGTTATCGTCCGATTTGCAAAACTTCGCAACACTTAGGCAAAAAGCGAAAAAATACCCCAAACCCGCATCGGACGTCGTCAAATGCCCGCAAACACACACATAGCATGACCAGCGTAGGTATTAGAACGCGTGTTAGAACTTACGGGACTCGATTTCGACATACGGAATCGAGTTATCGTCGGTTTGCAAAACTACGCCAACACTTAGGCAAAAAAGCGAAAAACGACCCCAAAACCCGCGTCGGACGTCGAATGCCCACGCAAAACACACACATAGCACCGCGTAGGTATTGAACCGTGTTAGAACTTACGGGACTCGATTCGACGACATACGGAATCCGAGTTATCGTCCGGTTGCAAAACTTCGCCAACACTTAGGCAAAAAAGCGAAAAAAAGCCCAAAACCCGCATCGGACGTCAAGAATGCCGCAAACACACACATAGCACCGCGTAGGTATTGAACACGTGTTAGAACTTACGGGACTCGATTTCGACATACGGAATCGAGTTATCGTCCGGTTGCAAAACTTCGCCAACAACTTGGGCAAAAAGCGAAAAAAATAGCCCAAAACCGCATCGGACGTCAAGAATGCCGCAAAAACACACACATAGCATCGCGTAGGTATTATTAAACACGTGTTAGAACTTACGGGACTCGATTCGACATACGGAAATCGAGTTATCGTCCGGTTTGCAAAACTTCATGCCAACAACTTAGGCAAAAAAAAATAGCCCAAAAACCGCATCGGACGTCGAGATGCCGCATGAAACACACACATAGCGCGCGTAGGTATTGAACAGTGTTGTTAGAACTTACGGGACTCGATTCCGACATACGGAATCGAGTTATCGTCCGTTTGCAAAACTTCGCAAACGATACTTAGGTAAAAAAAAGAAAAAATAGGAAAAAAACGCATCGGACGTCCAAGAATGCCACGCAAAACACACATAGCACCGCGTAGGTATTAAACACGTGTTAGAACTTACGGGACTCGATTCGACACGGGACTCGGAATCGAGTTATCGTCGGTTTTGCAAACTTCGCCAACACTTAGGCAAAAAGCGAAAAATAGCCCAAAAAACGCATCGGACGTCAAGATGCGCGCACGCGAAACACACATATAGCACCGCGTGGGTATTGAACGCGTGTTAGAACTTACGGGACTCGATTCGACATACGGAATCGAGTTATCGTCGGTTTGCAAAACTACTCGCAACACTTAGGCAAAAAAAGCGAAAAAAATAGCCAAAAAACGATCGGACGTCCAGAATGCCGCGTAACAACACACACATAGCAGCGTAGGTATTAAACACGTGTTAGAACTTACGGGACTCGATTTCGACATACCAAAAAATCGAGTTATCGTCCGATTTGCAAAAAACGCCAACACTTAGGCAAAAAGCAAAAAATAGCCCAAAAAACGCATCGGACGTCCAAGAATGCCACAAAAACACACACATAGCACCGCGTAGGTATTGAACACGTGTTAGAACTTACGGGACTCGATTCGACATACGGAATCGAGTTATCGTCCGTTTGCAAAAACTCGCCAACAACTTAGGCAAAAAGCGAAAAAAATAGCCCAAAACCCGCATCGGGACGTCCAGAATGCCATGCAAACACACACATAGCACGTGCGTAGGTATTGAAACACGTGTTAGAACTTACGGGACTCGATTCGACATACGGAATCCGAGTTATCGTCCGGTTGCAAAACTTCGCCAACACTTAGGCAAAAAAAGAAAAAAAAGCCCAAAACCCGCATCGGACGTCGAATGCCGCACAAACACACACATAGCACAGCGTAGGTATTGAACACGTGTTAGAACTTACGGGACTCGATTCGACATACGGAATCGAGTTATCGTCCGGTTTGCAAAACTTCGCCAACAACTTAGGCAAAAAAGCGAAAAATAGCCCAAAACCCGCATCGGACGTCAAGAATGCCCATGAAACACACACATAGCACCCGCGTAGGTATTGAACACGCGTTAGAACTTACGGGACTCGATTCGACATCACGAAATCGAGTTATCGTCCGGTTGCAAAACTTCGCCAACACTTAGGCAAAAAGCAAAAAAAAATAGCCCAAAACCCGCATCGGACGTCAGAATGCCACCATGACACACACATATGCAGCACCGCGTAGGTATTGAACACGTGTTAGAACTTACGGACTCGATCGATACGACATCATCGAAAAAATCCGAGTTATCGTCCGGTTGCAAAACTACGCCAAACACTTGGCAAAAAATGAAAAATATTCAAAACCGCGCGTACGTGGACGTCAGATGCCGCATAAACACACACGTAGCAGCAGCGTGGGTATTTGAAACGTGTTAGAACTTACGGGACTCGATTCGACATCACGAATCCGAGTTATCGTCCGGTTTGCAAAACTTCGCCAACACTTAGCAAAAAGCAAAAAAAGCAGCCAAAACCCGCGCGGACGTCCGAATGCCGCATGAACACACACATAGCAGCGCGTAGGTATTGAACACGTGTTAGAACTTACGGGACTCGATTCTGACATACGAATCCGAGTTATCGTCCAGTTTGCAAAACTCGCCAACACTTAGGCAAAAAGCGAAAAATAGCCCAAAACCCGCATCGGACGTCCGAATGCCACGCAAACACACACATAGCACCGCGTAGGTATTAAACACGCGTTAGAACTTACGGGACTCGATTCGACATACGAAATCCGAGTTATCGTCCAGTTTGCAAAACTTCATAACAACTTAGGCAAAAAGCAAAAAATAGCCCAAAACCCGCATCGGTCGTCGAATGCCGCAAAAACACACATATAGCACCGCGTAGGTATTGAACACACTGTTAGAACTTACGGGACTCGATTTCGACATACGAAATCGAGTTATCGTCCGATTTGCAAAACTTCGCCAACAACTTAGGCAAAAAAGCCAAAAAATAGCCCAAAAACCCGCATCGGACGTCAGAATGCCCACGCAAACACACACATAGCACCGCGTAGGTATTAAACACGTGTTAGAACTTACGGGACTCGATTCGACATACGAAATCCGAGTTATCGTCCGGTTGCAAAAAACTAAAGGCAAAACAACACACTTAGGCAAAAAGCGAAAAAATAGCCCAAAACCGCGCATCGGACGTCAAGATGCCACATGAAACACACACAGCACCGCGTAGGTATTGAACACGTGTTAGAACTTACGGGACTCGATTCGACATACTGAATCGAGTTATCGTCCGGTTTGCAAAACTTCATGACAACTTAGGCAAAAGCGAAAAAAAAGCAAAAAAAAACCGCATCGGACGTCAGAATGCCCACAAAACACACACATAGCACCGCGTAGGTATTGAACACGTGTTAGAACTTACGGGACTCGATTCGACATACGGAATCCGAGTTATCGTCCGATTTGCAAAACTTCATGCCAACACTTAGGCAAAAAAGCGAAAAATAGCCCCAAAACCCGCATCGGACGTCGAATGCCACGCAAAACACACACATAGCACCGCGTGTAGGTATTGAACACGTGTTAGAACTTACGGGACTCGATTTCGACATACGGAATCGAGTTATCGTCCGGTTGCAAAACTTCGCCAACAACTTAGGCAAAAAAGCGAAAAATAGCCCAAAACCCGCATCCGGACGTCAGAATGCCATGCAAACACACACATAGTTACAGCGTAGGTATTGAACACGTGTTAGAACTTACGGGACTCGATTCGACATACGAAATCGAGTTATCGTCCGGTTTGCAAAACTTCATGACAACTTAGGCGTTAAAAAAAGCGAAAAAATAGCCCAAAACCCGCATCGGACGTCAGATGCCACGTAAACACACATAGCACGCGTGCGTAGGTATTGAACACGTGTTAGAACTTACGGGACTCGATTCGACATCACGGAATCAGAGTTATCGTCCGGTTTGCAAAAACTTCAGGCAACAACTTAGGCAAAAAGCGAAAAATAGACCAAAAACCCGCATCGCGGACGTCCGAATGCCCCGCAAACACACACATAGCACCGCGTAGGTATTACACACGCGTTAGAACTTACGGGACTCGATTCGACATCACGGAATCGAGTTATCGTCCGGTTTGCAAAACTTCGACCAACACTTGAGCAAAAATTGCAAAAAAATAGCCCAAAACGCGCATCGGACGTCAAGATGCCACACAAACACACACACATAGCACAGCGTAGGTATTAAACACGTGTTAGAACTTACGGGACTCGATTCGACATACGGAATCGAGTTATCGTCCGATTTGCAAAAAACGCGCATGAAACAACTTAGGTAAAAAAAGCGAAAAATAGCCCAAAACCCGCATCGGACGTCAAGAATGCCCGCAAAAACACACACATAGCATAGCGCGTAGGTATTGAACACGTGTTAGAACTTACGGGACTCGATTCAGACATACGGAAATCGAGTTATCGTCGGTTTGCAAAACTTCATGACAACTTAGGCAAAAAGCGAAAAAATAGCCCAAAACCCGCATCGGACGTCAAGAATGCCACGCAAAACACACATAGCATAGCAGAGCGTAGGTATTGAACACGTGTTAGAACTTACGGGACTCGATTAGACATCTGGAATCGAGTTATCGTCCGGTTTGCAAAACTTCATGACACTTAGGTAAAAAAGCAAAAAATAGCCCAAAAACGCGCATCGGACGTCCAGAATGCCACGCAAACACACCATAACACACACATAGCACGCGCGTGGGTATTAAAACACGTGTTAGAACTTACGGGACTCGATTCGACATACGAATCGAGTTATCGTCCGGTTGCAAAACTTAGAACAACACTTAGGCAAAAAAGCGAAAAATAGCCCAAAACCGCATCGGACGTCCGAATGCCACAAACACTAAACACATAGCACCGCGCGTAGGTATTGAACACGCGTTAGAACTTACGGGACTCGATTCGACATCACGAAATCGAGTTATCGTCCGATTTGCAAAACTTCGCCAACACTTAGGCAAAAAGCGAAAAATAGCCCAAAACCGCATCGGACGTCCAAATGCCATGCAAACACACACATAGCACCGCGTAGGTATTAAACACGTGTTAGAACTTACGGGACTCGATTCGACATACGAAATCGAGTTATCGTCCAGTTTGCAAAACTCACTATGACAACAAAAAAAAGCGAAAAAATAGCCCAAAACCCGCATCGGACGTCGAATGCCGCGAACACACACACATAGCACCGCGTAGGTATTGACACGTGTTAGAACTTACGGGACTCGATTCGACATATGGAATCAGAGAGTTATCATCCGTTTGCAAAACTACGCCAACACTTAAGGCAAAAAGCGAAAAAACACCCCAAAACCGCATTCGGACGTCCGAATGCCGGTTTACCAAAACTACATGACATTAGGCAAAAACAAAAAACACACACATAGCACCGCGCGTAGGTATTAAACACGTGTTAGAACTTACGGGACTCGATTCGACATACGGAATCGAGTTATCGTCGATTTGCAAAACTTCGCCAACAACTTAGGCAAAAAGCAAAAAAAATAGCCCAAAACCCGCATCGGACGTTCAGAATGCCACGAAAAACACACACATAGCATCGCGTAGGTATTAGACACGTGTTAGAACTTACGGGACTCGATTCGACATACGGAATCCGAGTTATCATCCAGTTTGCAAAACTACATGACAACACTTAGGCAAAAAGCGAAAAATAGCCCAAAACCCGCATCGGACGTCCGAATGCCCACATGAAACACACACATAGCACCGCGTAGGTATTAAACACGTGTTAGAACTTACGGGACTCGATTCGACATACGGAATCGAGTTATCGTCCAATTTGCAAAACTCGCCAACACTTAGGCAAAAAGCCAAAAAATAGCCCAAAAAACGCATCCGACACGGACGTCCGAATGCCCCGCAAACACACACATAGCACCGCGCGTAGGTATTGAACACGTGTTAGAACTTACGGGACTCGATTTAGACATACGGAATCGAGTTATCATCGGTTTGCAAAACTTCACACAACTTAGGCAAAAAGCGAAAAAAATAGCCCAAAACCCCATCGGACGTCCGAATGCCGCACAAAACACACACATAGCATCGCGTAGGTATTAAAACGTGTTAGAACTTACGGGACTCGATTACGACATACGGAATCGAGTTATCGTCCGGTTTGCAAAACATGACAACTTAGGCAAAAAGCGAAAAAAAGCCCAAAAACCCGCATCGGACGTCTGAATGCCACATGAAACACACACATAGCACGCGCGTAGGTATTGAACACGTGTTAGAACTTACGGGACTCGATTACGACATACGAAATCGAGTTATCGTCCGGTTGCAAAACTTCATCGCCCAACACTTAGGCAAAAAGAAAAATAGCCCAAAACCCGCATCGGACGTCCAAGAATGCCACACAACACACACACATAGCACCAGCGTAGGTATTAAACACGTGTTAGAACTTACGGGACTCGATTACGACATACGAAATCGAGTTATCGTCGGTTTGCAAAACTTCGCCAAACACTTAGGCAAAAAGCGAAAAATAGCCCCAAAAACCGCATCGGACGTCCGAATGCCGCAAACACACACATAGCATGCAGCGTAGGTATTGAACACGTGTTAGAACTTACGGGACTCGATTCAAACATCACGAAATTCGAGTTATCGTCCAGTTTGCAAAACTCGCCAACACTTAGGCAAAAAGAAAAAAAATAGCCCAAAACCCGCATCGGACGTCTGAATGCCACGCAAACACACACATAGCACCGCGTAGGTATTAGACACGCGTTAGAACTTACTGGGACTCGATTCGACATACGAAATTCGAGTTATCGTCCAGTTTGCAAAACTCGCCAACACACAACAGGCAAAAAGCGAAAAATAGCCCAAAACCGCATCGTCCGTCATGAATGCCACAAACGAACACACACATAGCACCGCGTAGGTATTAAACACGTGTTAGAACTTACGGGACTCGATTCCGACATACGGAATCCGAGTTATCGTCCAGTTTGCAAAACTCGCCAACACTTAGGCAAAAAGCGAAAAATAGCCCCCAAAACCCGCATCGGACGTCAAGAATGCCCGCGAACACACACATAGCATGCGCGTAGGTATTGAACACGTGTTAGAACTTACGGGACTCGATTACGACATACGAATCGAGTTATCGTCCGATTTGCAAAACTTCATGCCAACACTTAGGCAAAAAAGCGAAAAATAGCCCTAAAACCGCATCGGACGTCGAATGCCACGAACACACACATAGCACGCGTGGTAGTAGGTATTGAACCGTGTTAGAACTTACGGGACTCGATTCGACATACGGAATCCGAGTTATCGTCCAATTTACAAAACTAGCCAACACTTAGGCAAAAAGTCGAAAAACAGCCCAAAACCCGCATCGAAGACGTCGAATGCCACGCAAACACACATATAGCACCGCGTAGGTATTAAACACGTGTTAGAACTTACGGGACTCGATTCTGACATACGGAATCCGAGTTATCGTCCAGTTTGCAAAACTCGCCAACACTTAGGCAAAAAGCGAAAAATAGCCCAAAACCCGCATCGGACGTCCGAATGCCACACAAACACACACATAGCACCGCGTAGGTATTAAACACGTGTTAGAACTTACGGGACTCGATTTCGACATACGGAATCCGAGTTATCGTCCAGTTTGCAAAACTCGCCAACACTTAGGCAAAAAAAAGAAAAAAACCCAAAACGCATCGGACGTCCGAATGCCCGCGAAAACACACACATAGCACCGCGTATGTATTGAACACGCATGTTAGAACTATTATTAATTGTAGGGTCTTGTTGATGAGACTTGGTGGTGGAGGTCATGTACGTGTGATGCCCGTGGTGGAGATGGTGATGATTGTCGTCTTGATCTTTGTTTTAGACTATAGGGTGGGACCGATAATCGAGACTCAAAGATTGGGTCCGTAGGGTGGGACCAGTGGTGGGATCGGTGATGGGACTGGCGGCGTTAGTGATACCGACATTCCTGATCTTGGGTTGTAGTACCCATTATGTTTATATTTTGACTTTCATATATGTATATTTATACAGTTTTTGAGTTGTACAGACTAGAGTTTAGATTACATTTTGTATTTTCATTGTACGACTTTTATCTATAAGTTATTACGTTGTTTATATATTTGATGGTTGATATAGTAAAAGCTATTATTGTTATTGATATGCGTTAAGTGAAGAATTTCTTTATAATTTTCTTTAGTTTATAACGGGTATAATTATGTATATGTAAATGAGCAGGGTATTTTGCAATTTAAAAAAAATATTAAAAACTCATTCATGACGGAGATAAGGGTCATTAGCGCGACATGTCATTTATTAAAGCACGATCGCTTTTTATTTTTTGGAAAAATATTATCGACGGTGTATTAAATCGCCAACACCGTCAAAGAATGTGTCATAGGTGACTACCAATATGGCCATTAAGCGATGACCCCGTCGGCAATGACACTCTTCTTAAACGATGATTGCATTTAGAGAGGTAGGGGCGACAACCCATACTGACGGGAGGGCGGCGACGGATAGTTGTCGCCATGATAATGTCGTTGGCATGACAACTAGAGAGGTCATTAAGCATCAGACCGGTGGCCGTCAGAATGAGCTATTTTTTTGTAGTGATATCTCACTTTACTTCTCATATTAGCCAACCTCTTTTTCTCTCTAATTTTCGAGATTGTGAGGGGAAGTAAGTTAAAGTTCAGCCAATATCAGCCCTTAACTTTCTAAGAAGAAAAACAAAGATTAGAATCAAGAATTTGAGCATAAAAGGTATAAAACCCTAGCTCTATTTAAATCCTTATGAATCATGTTAATGTTGTGTTTATGAGTTTAGATTATTATTAGAGGATGTTATTTAGTGATCTATGATCCATAACATCTAGATGCAAGAAAATAGAGTTTTTGACCAAGAACCTTAGTTTTGAGGTCTGACGGCCATATGTCAGGCCCTCTAGATCTTTGTGTGTTAGATGTTATGTGTGTTAGATGTTATAGACTTGTTCTCTGCCATGAGGAGAGTAGACTGGAAGTGGAATCAAGTTTATAGCATGTCTAGATATCAAGATATGAGTGGTCAAACATGGTTGACCAACCATGAAAACTGATTTCTGGGCAACCCAGAAATTTCCCGAATCCCAAATAGCTCTGACAAGCTTTTTAAGGCCTCTGATCTTGCATGTGTTAAGGTTTTAGGCCATGTTAGTGTATGGGATTTGAATTCAGACATGTAGACTACACAATCATGCCGTTAGAACACCCAGATCATGACCAAAATAAAAGATAATGGTGGTCGAAGTAGGGTTGACCAACTGTCATATGAAGTTTCTGGAAAACCCAGAAACCTTCAAGAACAGTTTTTTGACAAGGTTTGACTATCTCAAATCTTGTGATTTTGATGTAGTTAGACTGACCTAGTGTATGATATTTGTACCTTGACATCTCTACTACAAGACTGAACCATTAAAACATACTGAGTAAACTCAGAATCAAAGTTATGAAGCTCCAAAGTAGGTACGGTTCACTGTTCTTTATTTCTGGGTAACCCAAAAAATGAAGAACATGTTTGACAAGATCTTTGAGAGCTTATATCTCTCTGTTGTGATGTTGTTTAGCCATGAAATTGATTTGTGATTGTAGTGTTACATCAATACTACAACATTAACACCTTAGCAAGTCCAGAAACTTAAGGATCTAAGATCTGGAGATGGTCAAACATGGTACCCTAGTGACTGTGCTTGAATGTTCTTGAGGGCTCAAGAACACCTATAGCAAAAGTTTTTCTCTATAGCACCCTTTAGTGACAGTTTGTGTAAAAATTAATTATTTTGATTAAATAATTAGAATAAATTGAATTATGAAAAATTCATAATTAATTTGTAAAAATTATTTTAAGTCATAAATATTAATTTTTAATAATTTGGAGTATATTTCATTAATATTTTAATATTTTTAAATATTAATGATATTTAATTTATTTAATATTTATGTTAAATTAATTAGTTAAAATGATTTAAATTCTTTAAAAATTATTTGAAATTATATTAAAGTGTTAAAAATATTTGAAGTTATTTTGAATTACTTTTAATATTTTGTGATGAATTTTATTAATGATTTAATATTAATGATAATTAATTTATTTAATAAATTAATTAAATAAATTATAGAAAAATAGTTTTAATATTTTAAAAATCATATAAAAAGATTTAAAGGTTTGAAAAATATTTGAAGTTATAAAACATAACTTTTAATATTTTGTGGTGAAATACATTAATATTTTAATATTAAAGGCAATTATTTAATAATGGTTTTAAATATTTTAAAATTATTTAAATGTGATATTAAGGTATTTAAAATACTTAGAGATATTATAAATACTTTATAATATTATGACATAGATTTCATTAATATTTAAAATTAATTAAATATTAATGATAATAGAATTATGATGTATTTAAATCATATAAATATGATATTAATGATTGAAAAATCATTATAAATGATAATAATTATCTGAAAATTATTATGAGTTATTAAAAAAATATGTTGACTGATAATAAATTATCTAAGATAATATTAAAGCGTTTAAGTATAGTCTTATTGGAATTGGGCTCTATAATTATTCGATTAGGCAACCGGGATGTCAAAATAGTATCGAACTTCAACTCAGACTGAAATAGTTTGACTTGAGATCAGATTCTTATGTGTTTTATGGACTGATAGAATTATGTGGTAATGTGTTTAGATTATTTTATAAATGTAATTAACAATAGTTAATTGTGATGATATTATTCTAATTTGGAGATCGATATTATTAATATTAGGTCTTTCAGATGAAGCTAAGATAGATTGTGTAATAGTAATCGACTATACATGCAAGTTCCTTAACTCATTTATAATGCAAGTTCTGTTACTTTTGTTGAGCAAGTTCTTTAACTCTAACCTGAGTTATGATTCTTAAATTATGCTAGTGGTTAATCCTTCTTGATTACATCACATCTATGATTTATTGATTCGCACGTTATTCATGTTGCGTATGTTCATCAGGTATGAAAGGCTGATCACCTTCATTACCATTTGGTTAAGTTGATTTATTCATGTTCATTATTGATCATTCTATTTTATTGTCTCGATCGTTTGGTTATAAAAATTGATTCATGCTATTTTAAAATTGTTATATTGTTGAAAGTCAGCCAACTTATCGTTCATTCTTTCAATCATGATATATCTTTTCTTGAACTTAAACTTGATGGGAAAACTTGTTGCTCACCCTTGCTATATCATGATAAACATTGCAGATTAGGATTAATACTTTGGATACAGACGAAGGCAAATGACAGTGTATGTCGAATAGAATATTGAATTCAGGTAACAAGTTAAGGTTATCAACCTTGGGGATAATGTGTAAAGTTTAATGTATAAATAAATTTTGTTTATACCTTCCGCAATAGTTATAGAATTAGTGTACCAGATTTGTGGTGATTAGTACCAGTATCGGGGGACTCTACATATAGGATGTGTATCTATACTTTTATACTAATACACTATTTTTTCATTTCATTCCATTTATCCTTTGTTCACTTCCTAACAAAGTAAAAAGAAGAGAGAATGAGAGAGAGGGAGGATTCAGGGGTTGGTGGAGGAGAAAAGGGACGGAGCTTCATCATTTATGCATCCTTAGTTCCTTGTCGACGTCGAGATTTTTACTGTCCCTTTTCTGTTCTTGTCTTTTGGTGTTCTCATGTTAGGTGAGATTTGTTTGAAAAAATAAGTTGTGAAAAGGTCCGACATGTATTTGTCGATGATTGGACTATAAGATTCTCCAGTTAGTATTTTTTAAATGGTTCCACCAACTCAATCGAGAAAAGGTTTGCACATTAACCTAGTGATGTAACATTGCTTAACTGGTTTGTGAAACCGAGATTTGTTAGGGTCCGGGGGCTTGATTAGGCAGAGGGAAGGTGTTAGGCACCCCCTGACATCTGTGTTACCACGGTGACTGCCACTTTTCAATTAAACTGTTATATGAATGTGTGTGTATGTGTGTCTGGGTCAATGTGCAATTATCTGGAAGTAGTGCTATGCCGCGTTTGCACTTATATAGAAAGGGTTTGAATTTTGTATAAAAGTTTAGTTTTAAGATGATATAGCAGTGACGTTTGTAAGAGAGGTTTTTAAACCCTTATGCTCAATAGTAATTGAGGCCTTTGATACTTCTATTTTATTATGTGTTCGGCTTGATTGCTTTTATTTTCGAGATGCGAGGCATCTTCGAGAAAATAATATACATAGCAGTGCCGAACTCCTTGTGGGCATGAGAGATATCTAAGGAAATTTAAACACCGTGAATAATTTACAAGCTGGTTACAGCCGAAAATGTCCATTATGGGAACGGAATCTAGATTCAGGAGACTTAATCTGTGATCACAGGATTCGTAGGCTCACATGATGTTGCAGTTTATATGAAAGTTGTAAGCAGTTATATATATAAAAGCTGTAAATATATATATATATATATATATATATATATATATATATGAACGATCAACCACCATGAAGAAAACTCCATGGGGGATTGGAAATATAAATATATAAAGCTATAAATATATATATATAAACGATCAACCGCCATGAAGTAAACTCTAGGCGGGACTGAATGTAAATATGTAAAAGCGGTAAATATATATATAGAAATGATCAACTGCCACAAAGTAAACTCCAGGCGGGACGAAATATAAATAAAGTAGTAAATGGTCACGAAGTAAACTCCAGGCCTGACAAAAATGTAAATTTATATATATATATATATAAGCAGTAAACGCTCCGAATATAAATCTAGGCTCAATCGAGGCATCACCGAGTTATGCCTCGATTGAGCCTGGATTTATATTTGGAGCATTTAGTACTTATATATATATATATATAAGTATATATATACAAAAGAAATTAAAAACCACGGACCAAAGTCCATGCATACGCACACAACACAACTCTCAACTTGAATACCTATGTGTGAAAAAAGTGGAGAAAGGCTTTAAGAAATATAAGAAGTCTTATAGTGGGTTACCAAGAAGACTTTAAATGGATTTAAATGAATGAACACTCGGTTTTCACTGGTAAAATATGACAAAGTATAAGCTCACAAATGTATGAAAAGAGAAAGCACTCAATTTATAGTGTGTATAGAGAAAAATGGACAGGGCTTCCTCATCTTTTCTCTTCTTAAAATGGCCACCCCAAGCCCTCTATTTATAGGGGGAGGGGATTCTCAAGTGTACCTGCGGCTACCCAGGATGCCCCCAGAATCTGTGGGCTCTACCGTCTCAAAGTACGTGTACGCATGCAACGCATTGTCCGCTCGAACCTTCATAACTTTCAATCTGGGCATCCGATTGAGACATATAATACCTTTTCAAAATGATGTTGTCAAGAGATACACAATGACATGGGATAAGAGGTTGTACGAAGTTGGGAAGATAGGGCCATGCCTAGATCTTTGGGTCTTCAAATTCCATCTGGTGTGTTATCTTGTGTAGTAGTCACTCAGGATTTGAGCTATAATTCTTGTAGGACACTTCTGTGTAGTATGTATGTTGAAAGATTTTTAAAATGGCGCAATGTGGGATCGAGGTGGGAAAATGACAATTTTTCCACTCACCAGGGTTATCTTCGGTTTGGGCTAATTTAGCAGTCATTGTTCAGGTTATCTCTGAGATTGGGCTGTTGTAAGTGCTGGAAGTCCTCAGGGTTATCTCTGAGGTGTGCCTGAACTCCCAGGGTTATCTCTGGAGCTGGAACTAAGTGCCTCGGGGTTATCTTCGAGGTTGAAACTGACTGTTGGGGGTTGAAATAAACATTTTTGGGGTTATCTCTGAAATTGCAACTGCATCCCTCGGGGTTGTCTTCAAGGTTAAAACTGGATATCCTAGGGTTATCTCTGGGATAGGACTGAGTATCTTGGGGTTATCTTTGAGATGGAAAGCTGAGGATTATGGGGTTATCTCCGAAACTGGAACTGCATTCGTAGGGGTTGTCTCCGAGGTTGGAACTGAAACTCCCAGGGTTGTCTCCAGGACTGGAAGTGATTATCTCGAGGTTGTCTCTAAGATGAAAAATTGAGTATCAAGGGGTTGTCTCTGGGATTGAGCTGAGTTAACCTCCAGGGTTATCTCTGGAAGATAATTCTGCCCACCTATAATGTTAGTAACAGGAATGCAAAATTTTGAGTGTCTATAGATGCCCCTCTTTATCATATGAAAGTAGTATGCACACAAGCCAATCATGTTTGATGATAAAGCATATACTTTGTAACAATCTTATTCATTTATTAATAAAAAGTATTAATTTATTAAAGGCTTTTAATTATCTACATGATGCTGTTTTATAATATGTGATAAACCCATAGTTTTAAGCAATGCTTTTAGAATAATGATGATGATCATTCTAATGAGATCTAAATTCTTAGAAAGCTTAAAACTAAAATAGTTCCCAATCATTGGATTACTAAATTGGGGATTAGTGAATCCGGATAGGTTGGTACATACGTTGCTTGCTCATTGGATGAGGATGATTGATCTCATGATCATTTGTGTGGAGACACTAAAGCAAGTATGTAGGTGCTTATTAGAGAATAAGTTCACTGAACGTGGCTTGCTAAGGAATACCTAATGGAGTTTTATTTGCCTGTCAATAGGAATTCCTGTAGTTATAGTAGTACAAGTAATCCTTGGACTTGAGATCATCATAGTATCTTGTGTATGATGAGTTATACTTTGACTTATTCCTTAAGACCCTAAGGGTATATCAAAGGGTATGCTTGGGTATAATAAGTTGTACATGGAGATAATGTATGATCAATAAAGAATCTACCACTTCTAATAAAAGAAGAGAAATGTCCTATGTGATTCGATAAATGACAACCCAAGAGTCCTTGGCAAGGCGTAAGAATGAAATTAGAAAGGAGTTTCTAATTTGCATTATTTTGAGTTGTGCATTTAAGAGTCGAAATACATATAATTAAATAAAATAAGACTTGATAGTAATTCCATGTCTTATATTTAATTGGGACATTGTATGGTGGAAGGATTGAATTATACGGTAACTATTTACTCAAAGGTTCTTTAATGATTAATGTTGAAATCTATATTATCCGGAAAGTCGTTGATCATTTAGGGAGGCTTATCCTATTGTAGAATAAATATTATTTATTTAAATAAATTAATTATTTAATTTATTTATTTAAATAAGATTAGAATTATTCTAATTGATTTATTCAACCTAGGTTTAATATGGAGAACCTAAAGGGTCACACCATAAAAGGAAGAATAATTATTTAAGAAGTTAATGGCAAAATCGTAATAATATGTTAAGTATATTTAATTTAATCTATGGTGATAGAATAAATTAAATAGCTTAATATTTATTATTTAATATTTTAGAAATATTAAATATAAATTAATAAGAGGAGTCTTATTAATATTATTACAATTATTATTATTTTAATTTCTAAAAGAGTTTAGAAATTAATTTAATATAAGTACTCTCATTTATTCCTAATTGGATTAGGAAGGAAAATTAGTTAAAGGAGTTTAATTAATTATCCCTAATAAGATTAGGGAGCTTAATTAATTAAAAGATTTTAATTAATTTAATAAAACCCAATTCCTTAATTGTTAAGATGGGTTGCCCACATTTATAAATAAGAGGAGTCTTATTATGGGTGTTGGGGGTTGTTGACTTTTTCAACATACGACATAATTCCAATTGTTGGGAGAGTACACCCTTTCTATAGAGATAGAAAACTAGGGTTAGCCATAACACCCATCTTCTTGAATTCCTATTCTTCCTTGGTGGATCACCTCTAGAGGCCAAACACATGGGTGGCTAACGTTGATCAAAGGAAGGAACCAAACCCGGTGGATTCAAGATTGAACGCGAAAGGATTTGGAGGTGAACTTGTACCTGAGGAAGCTCGATCTTCAAGGGTATGATTTTATTCTTTATCTTTTCGTTTAATTAATAATTGTGCATAAAGGGTGATCCGGGTATATAGTTTGTAAAATTTTAAACTCTGTTTTACTCGCTTCCGCACTTTTTATGCAATTTGATTGCTTCATGAATATTACAAACCTAACAGTGGTATCAGAGCCAAACCTTTATGCGAATTATTAATTGTTTTAATTTAATATGTATATTGATATGTGTTTAGAACAATTTAATTGGGCATAATTTTATTGTATAAAATTTAAAATAAAAAAAAAAAAACCGAAAACAGGATTCATGTAAAAGTTATATATGTATTATGGTTAATAAATGTTAAAGTATGATTCATGAGATTTATGACTTGGAGGACAAGATTCGTGCATATCATATTATATATTATATATATATACGCGAATTCTCTTTTTTTATTTTCGGCAGAAGCTTGAATTTTTTAAGGAACATGAGGCCACGTTTTTTTTATGAATTATTTGCCGTTATATATATATATATATATATATATATATATATATATATATATATATATATATATATATATATATAATATTCTTAATAATTTTATTATTAAAATAAAAATTTTATTTTAATATTAAAATAAAAAGTTTATTTTATATTAAAATATAAAGTTTATTTTAATTTTAAAATTAAATTTCATCTAAACTAATTAGAGTTGGAATTGGATTCCATGATAACTAATTGGAGTTGAAATTGGATTTCATGTTTTCTAAAATAAAGGAGTTTATTTGTGAATAGGAAAGTGAATCCATGTTTCTTAAATAAAGGAGTTTATTTAGATATGAAATAGATTTCATATTATTCAAAATAAAAAAGTTTATTTGTGAATAGGAAAGAAAATCAGTATTTCCTTAAATAAAGAGTTTATTTAAATATGGAATAAGATTTCATATTATTCAAAAATAAAGGAGTTTATTTGTGAATAGGAAAGAATATCTGTGTTTCCTTTAATAAAAGATTTTTTTTTACATGGAATTGGATTCCATAATTAATTAAAATAAAAGAGTTTATTTTAATTAAAGATTATTTTTTATGGAATTGGATTCCATAATTAATTAAAATAAAAGAGTTTATTTTAATTAAAGATTTTTTTTACATGGAATTATATTCCATAATTAATTAAAATAAAGAAGTTTATTTTGATTAAAGATTTTGATTAAAATAAAATAGTTTATTTCATTCAAAATTGGATAAATTAAAATAAAATAGTTTTATTTTAATTTAAATTTGGATTAAAATAAAGGAGTTTATTTTGATTCAAAAATAGATTTTATACTAACTAAATTTGCCCATTAAATGATATCAATATATATATTAAATGTTTATTATTCATATAATGAATGTTATTTATTGATGCATATGATGATGTGTATGATAATAAATGGGATTGATTATGGACTATTGACCAATGTGATTGGATTTTATTTTAGTTGGATGCATGAATGTATGGGTTTTATTAAATGGGGTCTGCGTACCTCGTCTTCTCTAATTTTTCTTAATGTAAATTCTATCTCCCTCCTATGTACTTCCCTTGACTGCTGATCAAGGTTTCTATTTATTTTAAAATAGTTTTGTAATAGGAATATTTAGAATTAATTTTGAAGAATTAGAGATCAAGGACAAGAACCGGCTTGAAGACCTGTTTGTAATAGAGCCCGGGTTTAAATGTAATAGTTATATTTAAATATTATTTCTTGCACCCCTAGGGTTTGACCTTTTGGTTCACTTGGTGGCTCTAGTGAACCAAACTAGAATAAAAGTCCATAATCAATCCAGGTAGAATATAGTATTCTATATGTGCATGCTTATACTATATATATTATATATTATGCAAACATGCTTCGCATGTTCATTAATATGACGCGTATTTTATATATATATATGTGCATGCGCGCTAAACAAGATGAGACAAATTAATAACAAACCCTCAATTTTTATATTAAGTCCTAAGCGTTCAAAGATATTTAGAATATCGAGCGTAAGCCTTCTAGCATGATAAAATTAATAGAGTATTAAATATTTAATATGAGTTTGTTGTGTCACCACAAGGCAAGTATTAAGTATTTAAGATGTTAATTTATCACATTTGATGCTTATAAAGAAAATTGAACAATATTGTTTTGTTGTGTCACCACAAGGATGATATTTTTCTTTTTTGAATATATGGAGTGCTAGGTCGGACTTAACTTGGATAATTTTGATTCGGATGTGCCACCACTTGATCAAAATAATCTAAGAGGCAAAATACAAGGAGTTGCATAGTTGATGTAATTGACAAAAGTTGTCTACCTATTTATTTATATATAGTTTGTTGTGTCACCACAAGGCTATATACATTTGAAATGGGATCCTTATTCTCACTAGCAAATCTTTAATTAGATTTTCTTAGAACTATATAAGTGAGGGTAATATAGTTTGAAGAAAATAGTGGGAGATGCCAATTTAAAACAAGACCTAAATTATTTTGGTAATTAATAAAAGAATGTATGCTAAAATGTTGTTAATTACAAATTCATTTACTGAAATTTTACAATGTCTAAAATTACTATCCTTTGCGAAGCATATTAGATGCTAAGTTAATCGAATGAATTAAGCGGATTGGTTAAGGAAATTGAGAAAAGTTCTCATGGTGAAAAGCTATCTTATGTCCTTAATCGCTTATCCTCCGCAATGGTTGCGAACAATGCCTCGAGGAAGAGATTGCTACTTTTAGAAAGTGGCAAGATGATGCCTGATTAGCTCAATGCATCATGCTCGCATCCATGAGTAACGAGCTTGACGTCGGCATGAAACTATGGATGCTTCTACTATATTCTGCACATCAAGTAGTTGATGGTGAGGAAATGGGGTGATAGATATCGAGATATCTAAGGAGCTCTTCCGATCTAGAATGGCCAATGGCACTATAAGTATGCAGAAAAAGTTCTTAACATAATCAATTTGATTGATCGATTATGACAACTAGTTTTTTGTCATGGATGGAGAGTTGAGCCAAGATTTGATCTTGCACTCACTCCGGACTCCTATCACAATTGTTGTGAATTTTTCATATGAACAAGCTAGATATCGACTTTCTTTGATTTGCTTAACAATATATTGAAAAATGTTGAGAGTCACTTTCAACCAAGAAAGATAAAGTCTTCTTGGTAGGGGCCAAAGGATCTTACGAAAGAAGAAAGCGATTCAAAGAAGGTAAATAGAAAAGGCATAAACAAAGGATAATAAGAACAAAGCGTCACGGATAGCAAAGGGTTTGCTTCCCTTTGCAATAAGCTGGACCTTTGGAAAGAAAGCTGCGAGAAGCATCTTGCGAGAGGCTAACCAAAGAAGCTTAGTGAAGTTTGGTTATAATACGATTTTTGTTCATGATTGAAATAAATTTTTCTTTAAGTCGAGGTTCTACTTGGGTATTGGATCTGAGCTTTGGTTATCATAAATATAGATTTATGAAAGGACCAAGCGAAGTAGAAAGCTAAACAAATATAAATAATCTATGTGTGGGAAATGAAGCAAAGGTTGCAAAAGCATTAGCCATAGAAACTTATAGTTTAATGCGCCTTACTGGGCAAATCTATTAAGTCGATAAGTTGTTATTGTATTCAGATTCTTGTTAAAAACATTATTTCCATTTTATTGTTGGACAATGAAATCTTTGGTATTATAATTAAGAACAATTGTTGTTCTATTTATAATAATAATGTCTTGTATAGAATGGAATATTACTTAATAAATTTTGTATACTTGACTTACGTGAAAAATATATTTTGCAAATTGAACAAACTAGTATAAGAAAAGAGATGATCATTCAAAGAGTTGAATGTGTGTATTTGTTGAAATACAAGTGTGAATTATTTGAAAGGTTCAAAGAATTCAAAAAGTGAAACAAATTGACAAAGTATTAAGATTCTTTGATTAGATCAAGGAATAAATACTTGTGCAATAAGTTTCTAGATCATCTCAAATGGTTTTTTCATAATGGACGCCTCCTGATACGCAATAATTGATTGATGTATTTGAATGGAAAAATCGTACCTTGTTGGACATGGTGCGGTTCAAAATAATTTTACCGACATTCCAGTATCCTTCTAGGATCATGTCCTAGAAATGGATGCATATCTACGAAAAGGTAACCTCAAAATCCGGCCCCAAGACTCCATAAAAGTTATGGACAGGGAGGATTCCTAATCTTAAGTATGTTAAGATAAGGGTTTGTCCAACTTATGTGAAAAGGTTTCAAAGGATAAGCTTGGGACAAGATTTTATAAGTGTCGATTTGTGGCACATCCTAAAGTAAGTTTAGGGTATATGTTCTATAATCCTACTTAGCAAAAGGTGTTTGTTACGAAACACGCTGCCTTCTAAGATAAAGGTGTTTATCATTGAAAGGGCTAGTGGGAGGATTATAGATCTTGAAAAGTTCATGATCCACAAAACACTATAAGTCGAATAAGAGGAACCTGTAGATAGACCTATTGTACCACAACCGAGATAATCGTAAATGCGGAATAGTATCAAGAAGATACCTAGGAGGTATGGATTCATTATAGATGATGATGATGAGGTACACATCATAGAAGATGATGATCCAGTTACATACGATGAGGTAAGTGTTGTAGGCACTCAGAGAAATGGATTGAAGCAAGTTTCTCAAATATGGAGCATTCGTTTTGATGGGGCAATCAAAAGATTTTGATTTTATCAAAAATAAGAATGAACCTAGTGTGTACAAAAGGGTCAGTGGGAGCATCGTGACAATCCTAGTACTATATGTTGATATACTACGGATAAGGAATGACATACCAATGCTACAATCAGTAAAGATAAAGTTGTCTAAACATTCCTCCATGAATGATTTGGAAGAGTATCTTAATTGGGGATATAAATCTATATAGATAGATTCAAGAGGATGCTCGACTTAACCCAGAGGCGTATATTCATTTGATGCTAAAGTCGTTTAGCATGGCAAACTCAAGAGATGTCTCATGTTGATGAGCTATGGAGTGTATCTCTCTTAATAGTCCCCACAGACTCCTGAAAAGAGAGGTCGAATGAGTAACAATCATGTATGCAATGAAATATACGAGACCTGATGTTGATCAGTCATATTATGGAGAAGTTCACTATGAGTCGGTGAAAAACATCTTAAAGTGCTTAAGCAGGCACTAAGGATGTGATCATATTCATGGTGGGTCTAAATTAAAACTAGAGGGCTTTACGGACTCATGTTTTTCGAGACGGACCAAGAGGAGAAAATCCACTTTAAGGTAAAGTGTTACCTTGAGCAGCGATTAGTGCGATGAATTGGAAAGGTTCAAAACAAAACAAAAGGTTCTTTGGTTTAGTGATAAAGACAAAGTATATAACTATAAATGAAGTTGCAAGTTGATTGTTTGGATTAAAAGTTCATTCTGAGAACTAGGAATAGTTCCTAAGTCTCATCTTGGATCTAAACATGTGTTGTGGCACTTTCATTTGATTATTAGAATCATTGAAGATGGGAAATCACTATAGAGATAGTGGACTCTCTTGAACAACATTACATATCCATTAACTAAAGCTTATCCAACGGCGGGATAATCGTCACTTAGAGAAGAAGAGTATAAGATACCATGACGATTGGCTTTAGTGCAAGTGGGAGAGATGAAAGTAGTATACACAAGCCGATCATGTTTGATGATAAAAGCATATACTTTGTAACAATCTTATTCATTTATTAATAAAAAGTATTAATTTATTAAAGGCTTTTAATTATCTACATGATCTTTGTTTTATAATATGTGATAAACCCATAGTTTTAAGCAATGCTTTTAGAATAATGATGATGATCATTCTAATGAGATCTAAATTCTTAGAAAGCTTAAAACTAAAATAGTTCTCAATCATTGGATTACTAAATTGGGGATTAGTGAATCCGGATAGATTGGTACATCGTTGCTTGCTCATTGGATGAGGATGATTGATCTCATGATCATTTGTGTGGAGACACTAAAGCAAGTATGTAGGTGCTTATTAGAGAATAAGTTCAACTTTGAGCGTGGCTTGCTAAGGAATACCTAATGGAGTTTTATTTGCTGTCGATAGGAATTTCTGTAGTTATAGTAGTACAAGTAATCCTTGGACTTGAGATCATCATAGTATCTTGTGTATGATGAGTTATACTTTGACTTATTCCTTAAGACCCTTAAGGGTATATCAAAGGGTATGCTTGGGTATAATAAGTTGTACATGGAGATAATGTATGATCGATAAAGAATCTACCACTTCTAATAAAAGAAGAGAAATGTCTATGTGATTCGATAAATGATAACCCAGTGAGTCCTTGGGCAAAGCGAGAATGAAATTAGAAAGGAGTTTCTAATTTGCATTATTTGGAGTTGTGCATTTAAGAGTGAAATACATATAATTAAATAAAATAAGACTTGATAGTAATTCCATGTCTTATATTTAATTGGGACATTGTATGGTGGAAGGATTGAATTATACGGTAACTATTTACTCAAAGGTTCTTTAATGATTAATGTTGAAATCTATATTATACGGAAAGTCGTTGATCATTAGGGAGGCTTATCCTATTGTAGAATAAATATTATTTATTTAAATAAATTAATTATTTAATTTATTTATTTAAATAAGATTAGAATTATTCTAATTGATTTATTCACAATAGGTTTAATATGGAGAACCTAAAGGGTCACACCATAAAAGGAAGAATAATTATTTAAGAAGTTAATGGCATAATCGTAATAATATGTTAAGTATATTTAATTTAATCTATGGTGATAGAATAAATTAAATAGCTTAATATTATTATTTAATATTTTAGAAATATTAAATATAAATTAATAAGAGGAGTCTTATTAATATTATTACAATTATTATTATTTTAATTTCTAAAGAGTTTAGAAATTAATTTAATATAAGTACTCTCATTTATTCCTAATTGGATTAGGAAGGAAAATTAGTTAAAGGAGTTTAATTAATTATCCCTAATAAGATTAGGGAGCTTAATTAATTAAAAGAATTTAATTAATTTAATAAAACCCAATTCCTTAATTGTTAAGATGGGTTTCCCACATTTATAAATAAGAGGAGTCTTATTATGGGTGTTGGGGGTTGTTGACTTTTTCAACATACGACATAATTCCAATTGTTGGGAGAGTACACCCTTTCTATAGAGATAGAAAACTAGGGTTAGCCATAACACCCATCTTCTTGAATTCCTATTTTTCCTTGGTGGATCACCTCTAGAGGCCAAACACATGGGTGGCTAACGTTGATCAAAGGAAGGAACCAAACCCGGTGGATTCAAGATTGAACGCGAAAGGATTTTGAGGTGAACTTGTACCTGAGGAAGCTCGATCTTCAAGGGTATGATTTTATTCTTTATCTTTTCGTTTAATTAATAATTGTGCATAAAGGGTGATCCGGGTATATGGTTTGTAAAATTTTAAACTCTGTTTTTACTCGCTTCCGCACTTTTTATGCAATTTGATTGCTTCATGAATATTACAAACCTAACATCATATTCATGCAATGTAATGGCATGGATAGGATAAAGAATACTATGCACTTGAAATGTGACAAGATAATCATGATGCAATGTACTGTAGCATGATGCAAATGCATAATGTATGTGGTTTATTAGACCGTTTTCAAATGAGATGTGATGCCTATTTATTCCAATGACTTCTGAAGGGTACTGGAGTTATTACTGATGACTCTGGTGAACGACTTGGACGTGTACTCCAAAGCTCTCAGGAACTTCCAAGATGTTGACGTTGGGGTTATCACCAAAGTCCTTAATCCTTAGTATAGACTTTCCACTGAGGATGTATCTCTCATGTACAAGAGACTCTAGGGATGTATACTTTGTCTGATTAAGATGTGTATAACATATTCTATCATCGGTCCTCCCCGATGAGGATGTTCTTCCTGGTTTGCATTGCCAAGTCCTTCCACTGTTCTGTTAGAGTTGCTGTCAACATTTGGTTGATTGTCAGGGTTGCCTGACCCTCGCTGAAATGTACTTCAATAGATACCATCATCAGACCATTCTCTGATGCTTCGCTGGGTTTAATTGCTAACGGCTGGAATCATCAGATGACTTCTGATGCTTTATTGGATTTACTTGCCAACAGATAGTGTTGTCAAGGCTGCTTGACCCTCGTCAACATGTGCATCAACGAATGAAATCATCAGATGGTTTCCGATGCTTTGCTGGATTTACTTGCCAGTGGCTGAATGACCTCAAGGTTGCTTGACCCTCATTAAAATGTGAATCAATGGATGAAGTTGCATGAAATATCCATTGGGGAGATTTTTTTTGGAGTTACAAACCTGTACTGACGACATCAAACCTTTGTACGGTATTATCGAGCGTAGTTTACAACAGTTGTGATCATCGGTATAGTGAACCCTGTGTCTAGGCGAATACCAATGAGTGGTAGATAGACTTGAAGTTTGGTCTGTGAAAACAAGGATTTTAGGCTTTTTCGCTCAATTGAGTAGCATCTTTTTTCCTAATTTGACTTTTTTAGCTTCTGAGACCTCCTTTGCAACTCGAATTGGACCGAGCAGGAGGGTAGGACCCACCCAGAGGAGCTGCAGGTACACCTGCAGCCAATCGTGGGTGGCCTTAAGTTGCATGTTGCTTTCACAAGTCATTTTCATACTGTGCCACACAGAGAATCTGTGAGCTCTTCTTCATATCTGCTGAGTTTGGGCGGCTTTTTACAAAATCTGTAACTGTACGAGTGTTCTACATTACCCTGGTAATGTATGCATGTCTTCTTTTCCAATTTTTATCCGTTGGAAAATGAGTTACCACATGAAATACTTCTAAACACATAGTAGTTAATATGCATGCTTATATGTCTTGATAAAAAATATACAACACATTAAATGTTAGTATTTAACCATATTGAACATAATGATGTGAAAAAATTTTACTTTTGAAACAGTCAAATTAGTACCTTTTTCTGCTATTTCTTATCCTATTTGAGGACAAATGAGCAAAGGTTGCAACACAAAGTAATAATGGTAATTAGGCTACCCTTACGGATGATGACTTTGATAGTGTTATATATATAGGATGTTTATGACTATGGGTAGGTGTGCTACTGAATGGCAACCTAGTCATGCCTATGTGCATGTGGATAGTCTTGTTTACAAAGGAGACTCTGGTAAAATTTTCCAAAAGTTTAGGCATTGGGTAGACATGCATTTTTAAATCTACTGTAGGCATATGTTAAAGTAATGCATGCGTACATATAGTCATAAAATGCATTTGAAAAAGCTCCAGGTTAGAATTTGCCACACCCTTTCTGAGGTGATTTGAAGACTTGTGTCTAGATATATATGGATTTGGGTCAGTCAAATAGTTCCCGCAGGACCACTTCAGGTGTACGAAGGAGGGCTTCTGATGTGCCTCAACCCCGTTCAGTTAAAAAACCTCGTTGTTTGGTGGAGGCGGTGATACGTTCTATCCGAGGTTGAGATACTTGATGTTGAGGACGAGGAGGAGGATGTACCAATTGCGGACCCTGCTCTTGTTGCTCATGTTCCCCATAGGAATTTCCCAGGAATTTAGGTGACGATGCTAGAGCTCCTGGGTGATTTGAGCTGACACCCCTCGGTTTAGTTGCATACAAACGAGTTAAAAGATGGATTTGATCTTCCTTTTTTTCCTATTGACGAGGAGTAAGGATTCTGATGTTGATCTACTTTTGTGATATAGGTTCTCGGCTTTACGCAGCCTCGAGGGAACTGGTTCAGCATTCACTATGTATATCAGGCTCTACATCCCAATTATAGAGCGATTATGCATCGCTGGGGCTTTGAGGCATTCTTTTCCATCCTCCCCCGTCGTTGTCACTGGGGTTATCTTAGGGCGTTGTCTGAGCGCTGGTTTCACCAGACTCAGTCTCTCCATTTGTTGGACTGTGAGGTGATGATGACGTCGATGGATTGGCAATTTATACCCGGTATGGAGTTTGGAAGGGTGCCAGTGCCTTGTACGATAGACATTACCTCGACTGCCGTCATATCCTTACTAAGAGTCCCGACTGAGGCGCTCAAAGGTAGGACAGTTAGTACAGGTCTTTTGAGCATAGATGCTATGAGTGGGCTGTTGAGTGAGCCTATACCCGATGATGTAAGAGTAAGGGATCGCATTCTTCGGCGATTGTTCCTGATGATCATTAGGGGCTGCTTCATAGCGAATAACTCTTCCACGGTGTCATTCATTTTGGTCAGTGCCACATGAGATGTGGAACATATTATAGAGTATGACTGGGGTTCCTATACCTTTGCCTATTTCCTCAGGGTTATGCGTATGCGTTCGCAAGGCTTGACGGAGGCTTAGCTAGGATTTTACCCATTTCTACTGGTGAGTATTTCTTTTGTGATTTCCCATGTACAGGTTAAGAGTGTTGACTGACAGCAGATGTTTTGCCTTTGTGTTGGTAGTTCTGGGCCTATGAGAGGCTCTCATGCTTGCGTCTTGTGAGTGTGTTAGGTTTAGATACCTATCCACGAGGACGGCGATGGCATCACTCCATACTGGCAGAGGTTCCTGTAGCTGAGGGTTTCACCCATTATCGTCTACAATTGGAGTTGTTGACAGCTGATGCTATCACTTGGGTTCCCTATTCTGAGGAACATTTGATTGTTGGGTTTGAGGACGGGTACCCAACTGGTGTTGAGTACGTGATATGCACCCATAGGATTCCTCTCTTCACAGATGGAGGATGGGAGCTATATTTGGGAGAGCATGATATTAAGAGCACTACAGGGAAGATTCGTGTACCGATC
This sequence comes from Panax quinquefolius, assembly GCA_020205615.1. NCBI lineage: Eukaryota > Viridiplantae > Streptophyta > Magnoliopsida > Apiales > Araliaceae > Panax > Panax quinquefolius. Next base: position 64,805 of record JAINUW010000700.1, read on the forward strand.
TTACCTCCTGTTAGGCATTATTGGCCTGTGTCGCAGTCTCCTATCATTGATATCCCGTTGATTGGCGTTGACGGCTTTACACTTTCAGAGGGTCCGTATACTCAGGATATGTTCCGTCGCTGGTGGTCCCCTCATACCATCGGAGCCCATACTCGCGCCACTCAGTTCATACGGGATATAGTTCCTGGATCCATGATAATGACTGATTGGATGGCCTGTGTCCGAGATCTGAGTCATTTGACACAGATTGATAGTTTGACCCTATAGTTGGACCAGGCACATTTCTTTATCCGGCACATGGGCAGAGATCCTTCATCGGAAGATACTTTTGATCCTTCCAGATCAAGGGCTAGCCCTTCAGGTGACCCATATGGTTTTGCCAACGAAGATCCTCCATTGTATAGGCCTCACATCCCTCTTGGTGGAGATCCAGTGACTTAGGAGGAGTTACATCAGGTGGACAAGATTGATGATGTAGACATTGACACCATTGTCTTCTTCTGATGTATATTCTCCCTATATTTTTTAATAGGCCTCTATTAGATACTGGGTGGCTATGCCCCATTCTTGCTATATCTTTTGATAGGCCTTTGTTAGTTGTTGGGCGTCTGTGTCCCATTTCCCTCTATTTTTAGCTGTATAAAGATGATGTATTAGATAATGATGTACCTAGGAATGTATGTACTATTTTCCATTCCCTACATCATATTGCCATCTATTGTTGATCATGCATGTATCATGTTATGCATATGTATGTCCTGAGATATTCAGCATTGACCCCTGAATGGTCTTATGATACGGCCCACACAGATGTCTTCTTTGACAATTAGCCGCATTGATCATACCCCACCAGTATTGGTAGCCTCCCGTCTAAGCATGATAGTTTGTCACCTCCAGATCGGGTGACCATAGATTAGTTATTACATCATTCTATGACCCACCTAATGTTCCAGGTTTCTGTGGGCTTTGTAGAGGGTATGCTGGAGCATTAGGTACCAGAGAGGCAAGTTTTTCAGTTTGGGACCTAGGAGTTGAATCCTACCTTAGAGGAGTATGAGCGGTTGTGGCTTTGCCCATTGGGACAAAGGTTAGCGCTTCGGATGGCAATTGGCGATATGAGTATATTAGGTTTATGACCCCAAACGGTGAGGCATAGAGTAGTACAGGATGAGATTACATCCGGCTATATGGTGTCCGAGCATTTTCTGATAGACAGATTTAGCTCAGTAAAAAGTTATGCACGGTACTCTGGGGATTTCACCAAGTCAGAGGATCAGCGGCGTATGGCCAGGGTATACGTACTCATGATGTGTGTAGTGGCTTATGTGTATATGCCACTATATATGGATGAGCTGGACATCAATGTTGTCATGGCAGTGAGAGCTCTCAGGGAGGGTCATACCATTGTGCCGATGATTGTGACAAAGACATTGAGATCAGCCATGTATTGCCATACTTATCCTGTAAGGGTATTCATAGGCAGCTCGGTCATACTATATGTGTGGTTCATGTCACACCTGAGACCGATTGGCACCTTTCCAAGACATGGGTACTACTTTTCGCATGAGATAGTCATATCTTCCTCCTTTCAGCCAGCGGAGTGTACATACGATACATCCTGGTCGATGTTCTTGGCAAGGATCTGAGATTTATTTGACATTTTGTCATGTACAGGGCTCAGTTCTCCCTACAGCTTCATTACTCTTGCACCTGGCATGGATTATCTCCCTCTGGCTTGTTTTAGGGGCATGAATACTTACCACCCACTGGTTGTGATGTCACAATTCGACCAATTTTAGGACATCTATCCTTTTGATGGGGCATTGGGTCAGCATTTGGCTTCTCGCTATTTGTCAGTAGAGGATAGATCCAGGGTGTATGCCTGTTGGGATCAGCGTGAGCTAGTTGAGTATTCTGTTAACCATCCTGGTTGTTCACCATAGTATTTTGCATGGATGGAAACAGAGACTGCATCGGCTATAGTTGTATCCACAACGTCAGGGATTGATTCTGATGGTGGAGAGCCCATGGAGGACATTGATTCTCCCACCGAGGATGAGCTATTTGCTGGGTTACCAGCAGCTCTTGTTGATTCTCCCAGTACGACTACTATTTTGACCGCGCATTCGACAGAGTATTTACAGAGTAGAGCCTACATTTGATGACATTTGAGAGAGATTAGGCTAGGGCCTTTATGTTGACAACTCTTACTGGGAGAGATGCCGCTCTCTTGGAGAGAGATGATGCTTTAGCTAATAAGGACACCGTTATTGCTGAGCAGGATGAGGCTAGATCATCCAGAGATGCATTGATTGTTGAGCGGGATGGCACTATATCTGCCCAGGATGTAGCTGTTACAGATAGTACTGCAATGAGGTCCCATACTACTGCTATTATTCCCTTAGACTGATCTTGGTTGTCAATGATCTTCTTCAAAACCAAGTCATGTTGTTTAAACTGCCGTAGCTGGACTTTTCTGTTATAGGATCTGGCGATCATTTGTTGGTATAACTGACCATGAAAGATAACATCGGTTCGCCTTTTGTCTATTAGAGACAATTGGTAATACCTATCTTTTAACCATTGATCTTCATCTAGCTAAGCGTCTATCAACACTTTGAGGGATTCCATTTCCACTTCTATGGGGAGCACTGCTTCCATCCCATAGGTTAATGAATAGGGGGTTGCCCTAGTGGAAGTGCACATTGAGGTTTTGTAGGCTAATAGAGTCAGAGGTAACAAGTCAAGCTATCCTTTATGATCGGCGGACATCTTTTGCATGATCTTCTTGATATTCTTATTAGCCTCTTCAACAGCACAATTCATCTTTGGACGGTAGATGACAAAGTTGAGATGTTTTGATGAGGAATTTACTGCATAATTCCTCCATCATTTGATTTTTGAGGTTCTTAGCATTGTCTGACACAATTATCTCTGGTTGTCCATATCGATAAATGACATTGTTTCTGATGAAACCAATGATGACTTCTTTGGTAACCTCAGGGAAGGAGGTTGCTTCTATCCACTTGGTGAAGTAGTCAATCATGGTGAAGTCAATCATGGGCCCGATCAGGTCCATTCCCCACATTGAGAAGGGTCAGGGCTAACTCATATTGTGGAGCTCCCTTGGAGGGGTGTGGATAGCATTCCCATGAATTTGGCATTGATAACATCTCTTGACGTGATCATCACAGTCAGCCTTGAGAAAGAGCCAGTAATGCCCTGTTCTGAGAACCTTTTTGATAAGTAGAGGGCCGCTCATGTGTGGGCCACAAACTCCACCATAGATTTCATACATGAGCCTCTGAGCTTGGTCCTTGTCCAAACATCTAAGGAGACCTAGTCCTGCATCTCTTTTGTAGAGTGCGTCTCCGTTCAGGTAGAATTTTATAGCCATTCGATGGATCCGCTTTTTCTCAACAGGACTCGCCTTAGCGGGTGTAGATCTATCTCATAGATACTCCTTGATGTCTCGATACCAAGGGTGTTGGATGGGAGGTAGCTCATTCGATACTTCTCCAATATAGTTCCCATAAGCTAGAGCCTTTTGCATGGCAAATGTGATGCTTGGCGTGTTTTCCTTGTCAGGTATGTTAATCAAGGAGGCCAAAGTTGCTAGTGCATCTGCAAAGTCATTCCTATTCCGATGAATGTGGAGGAATGATATTTCTTCAAACTCTGAAGCCATTTGGATAACCTGCCGATGGTAAGGCAGCAAATATAGCTCTATAGTGTGATAGATTCTCATCGTTTATTTGATTACCAATTCAAAATCTCTAAAGAAAGTTAACCACCTGATTCCTATTGATTGGGCAAGTTTTAGCCCCATGATATAGCCTTCATACTCAGTTGTGTTGTTGGTGCTGATAAACTGCAATTTGATAGCGATGGGATACTACTCACTTGTTATGGATACTAGAACTGCTCCAGCCCCAGAACCATCCATATTTATAGCTCCACCAAAATACAACTTCCATGTCTGATGTGCATCGTATTGATGGTGTTGTTGAACTGTCATTAACCCTTCATCGGGGAAGTATGTTTCGAAGGGTTTGAAATCCCCTGAAGGTACGGCGGCTAGTTGATCCGCAATTCCTTAAAATTTGATAGACTTTTGCGTCACGTAGACAATGTTAAATTATTGTAGGATCAACTGACATCTAGACAGCTGACAATTCAACATGGGTTTGCTGAACACGTACTTGAGAGGATTCACGTGGGATATGAGATGGGTTGTGTAACCATGGAGGTAATGTTGTAACCTCATGGAAGCCCATGCTAAAGCACAACAAGTCATCTCAATCAGAGTGTACTTGTGTTCACTGCTGTTGAATCTTTTGCTGAGGTAGTAAATAGCTCGCTCTTGGCCTCTATCATTTTTCTATCCCAGCATGTAGCCCATGGCATTGTCATTGATTGACATGTACATGAATAGGGGAACACCATCCCTGGGAGGTACCAAAACATGAGCTTTGACTAGCTGCTCTTTGATTATAAAGAAGGTTTTCTGTCACTCATCATTCCATTTCATGGAGAAGTTCTTCCTTAACAGTTTGAAGATAGGCTCACAGGTTGCTGTGAGTTCCTTCTTTGTCTGAGGAATCAGCTGATGAAGTTGATTCTTCCCAAAAATCCCCGTAATTCCTTCTTTGTCTGAGGAATGGGCTTTTCCGTGATGGCCTGGATTTTGGTGGGATCTAGCTTAATCCCTTTGTGGCTGACTAAGAATCCTAGCAAATTTCCTGATTTAACGCCAAAGGCACACTTGGATTCAACTTCAATTTGTACTTACGCAACCTGTTGAAGAGCTTTCTGAGATGGTCTAGGTGGTCTTCTTCCCTTCAGGACTTGACAATGATGTCATCCACATAGATCTCTATCTCTTTGTGCATTAAATCGTGAAAAAGAACCATCATAGCCCGCTGATAGGTAGCTCGTGCATTGATGAGGCTGAATGACAACCTTCTGTATAAAAGGTTCCCCAAGGCATGATGAATGCATTTTTCTCACGATCCTCTTCAGCAACCATCATTTGATGGTACCCCACAAAATAATCAGCAAAGGAGTACATGTCGTATTGAGCAGTATTGTCAATGAGAATGTGGATAAATGGCATGGGAAAGCTATCTTTAAGGCAAGCTTTATTTAGATCCCTATAATCCACATAAACTCACACCTTTCCTCCTGGTTTAGGCATGGGGACTATGTTGGATAGCCATTCAGGGTATGTTGACACCATGATAATGCCAGCTTGAAATTGTTTCACAATTTCTTCTTTGAGTTTTAAACTCCACTCAGGTTTTAATCGCCTGAGCTTCTACTTGACTGGCTTAAATCCCTCTTTAATGGGAAGGCGATGAATGACAATGTTAGTAGACAAATCGACCATGTCTTCATGAGAACATGAAAACACATCCGGGAATCGGGTCAATAAAGTAACCATGTCATTCCTTTGGTTTGGAGTAAGGTCCGTACCAATCTGGATTATTTTGGGGTTACTAAGGTTCTGAGGTTGAAAGATGAGGTTTGATCAAGATTTGGCTTGGGTTTTTCTTTGACCCATTCTTTGATCTCTTGAGGTATCTCATAGTCCTATTGTATTTCCATCAAGTCTGAGTCCAACTTTACATCTAAGTTACAATCCTTGTGGAGAATAAGCACTTTATCAGCAAGTTTAGGCACATCTAAATTTAGAGTCCTGAAACAAAAAAAAATTCACTTAATATATGAAACTATTCAATCATACAAAGTGTTAGCATGTAATGACAAAACAACGGCTAATACTGTATAGAAAAAGTAAGTAGTTTATGGATATCTACAGGGCAGAGGGAGTTTCTGCCCTTTTTACCCTTGTCGGCAAACGCATGGAATACTGCTCCAATTGCCAAGGGTGAAGTCTTGTTGGATAACAGTGATGAAGGGGCTGTCATAGTTCTCCTTCTCCCGAATGATGACCATAATATCTAGACAATCATCGTCTGGGATGTCTCTATTCATAACCTCAGTATGAACAATAATGCATATGTTTGACAACCGCCTGGCAATGTCTTGTTTATGTCTTTGTTCCCTTTCTTCCACTTCGGGATCTAGAATCAAGACATCTTTTCCTTTAACTGGTATCAGCTTAGGAAATAACATAGTTATTACATGAGCAGGCACCTTTACCAGTGATCGTACAGGCTCATGATCTTTAGGTTGAGACAATCGCCATGTGGCTGAAACTGAAGGAACCTGTTTGTGTTCGTGTGGATTCCTATGACTGGAGCTAGCGGAATAGCCTTGCCCGACTATTCCTATTTAACTGGAAATTTGAATTGGGTGCTTAATGCCCTGATGATCTTTGCCGAACCCTTGTCCAAGTTGATAACCCAATGATATTATCTCTTGAGTTGCTGACATTACCTCGATAGAAATTTTGGGTATGAGAGGTGGCACCCCAATAGAATGATAGTGAGTGTTTCTCACCTCTAGGGCATGGAAGCTGATAGGCTCAACTTCTGAATTGAAGATGATAAGTGGTATGTCACCTTATTTAGGACATTCTGGCTCAGCATTAACATTGACTAGGCTATTGTTAATGATGTATTTGAGTTACTGGTGAAGGGTGTAAGGGACAGCTCCATCCATATGAATCCACGGTCTCCCCAAGAGCATGTTGTATCCTGTAGCTATTTTGAGCAATTGAAAAGATACGCGGAATGTTTGAGGACCAATCTCCACAAGCAGTTCAATATCTTTGATAGCATTTCGTCGGGATCCATCAAAAGCTTTGATAACCGTATGGTTATTTCTAATCCTATTGAGATTGATATTCATCTTCTCCAAGGTGTCATAAGGGCAGATGTTTAAAGATGATCCTCTATCTATCAAAACTCCTCCCACCATATATCCAGATGTCAGAACAGTTATGTGCAACGGTTTGCAATGACCCGTTCCTTCGAAAGGAATGTCGTCATCAGTGAAAGATATCACATTATTATTAAAAATGTGATCAACCAGATGCTGGAACTTTTTAGCATCCACTGATTTCGGCAAGTGGGCTTCTTCCAAAACCCTTAACAAGACCTTCTTATGATCTTCGGAAGAGAAAACTAAGTCCAGTATTTGTTGTGGAGCTTCTTTCAAGCTTAAAACCACCTTGGCTTCATTGTGGCCCATAGTACGGAGGAATTCTTGAATTTTCTCCATGGGAAGTTTCCCCCTTGATCTGATGGTAGGCTTTATCACTCGTTGGGGAAGATATAGTGGATTCTCTTTTGATACTGCAGCAGTTATGTGGGATGTAGATCCTTCAGCCTCTCCATAATTCCCTGGCACTTTTTGTAGGCTGACAATAGGATACTGTGGTCTGTATGGCAAGATGATTGGCTTTGGTGCAGCCACTTTCAAAGGATTGTCAACACCTTTGAGTCGAATTGCTTTTATTATGAGTTTTATGGAATCCAAATCATCCTCAGCGGATATAACTGCTACGCCTTCCTTCGATTTTGTAGGAAATGTATCCCCACTCTCGAGTGATACAGTTTCATTATCTGCCAACTGTAGGACACCGCTGTCAATTAGGTTTTGAATAAGATGGCGGAGTGCCCAGCATTCTTCAGTGTTGTGTCCGCAAGAGTGGGAGTGGTACTGACATACTCCATTAGAATTGAACCGTCTTGAACGAGGGTTGATCGGAGGTAACAGAGCTGTGATTCTTCCTTCATTGATCAACATCTAAAATATCTCTTCCATCGGTTGGCCCAGATAGGTGAATTCCCTTTTGTTGGCTAAATCCCGACGGACTTTGGCATTTGCACTTTTTTCAATTTTATCCTCCAACATTTCGCCTTATGAATTCAATGAAAGAGTATTTGTAACAAGAGAAAGGTGACTAGCATGCTCCTGGCTGACTAATTAGCATTTAACTTAGTGATGATGGATCACCTATTCTGCCAATCGGTTGACTTGCTCACGAAGAGCCTTCATTTTCTGTTCCATCATAATCTGGAACTGTGCAAAATCCCATTTATCCGCATTATCCTTGCTGGTTTGGGAGGATTCCCCACCATAATTGGAACTCTGTCCACTGCTCCAATTAATCATATTAACCTCCTCTTCTTTATGTTGAGGAAGAGGGTCATCTTGCATGTGAGGTTGGTCAGGTTTAGTCACCACAATCTCACCTTTATCAATCAAATCTTGGATCTTATGCTTCAAGGCCAAGCAATCCTGAGTATCATGGCCTGGAGCTGCAGCATGATAAACACACTTCCTTTTAGCATTGAAACCCTTCCCATTCGGGTTGGTTGGTGGAAGAAGATGAGTAATTTTCTTCTAAGTTGTCAGAAGATTGAGAATATTCTCGAGTGAGTCCCCTAAGGGTGTGAAAACTCGAGTGCGTCTGACTTCCCCAATCTTTGGCAATGGAGGGTTTGAAGACTGTGCTTGAAAAGGGGAGTAGTTTCTCCTCTGGATAGGCATGTTCTAACTGCCTTTCTGTCCTTGTAGTATCAAGGAAACATCCTCCTCTTTCTTCTTATGGACCATCCGGGGGTTGTTTCCATAACTTCCAGACAGGATGTGCTCAGCAACAGCTTTTAGAGCGGCAAGGTCTTGAATCTTTCCTGACTTCAATCCCATCTTAGCCATCTCTCCATGTTTGATCATTTTAGAAAATGGCTTGCCTATGCCAGATAGGACTCTCTCATAGAATGGAGCTTCTTGTATGTCTATGAAGGTCATCACCATTTCAGACTCAGTCATAGAGGGAATAACTTGAGCAGTAAGGTGCCTCCACCTTTGAGCTTAACTTTTTGAAAGATTCATTGACTTGTTTCTTAACCTTGGTAATTTGGTACCGGTTGGGAGCCATCTGAGACTAGAAACTTTACTGACTAAGGAAAGCATGAGCAAGCTCTTCCCAGCTATGAATTTTGGATTTGTCTAATCTGTTATACCATGATCTGGCTTCTTAAGTTAGACTTTTCTGAAACAGCTACATTCTGAGCTTTTCATCTTCGGCATAAGATCTGAGTGCTCTAATGAATACCTTCAAATGTGTGTAAGGATCTCCCAACCCATCATACTTTTTAAAGTCAGGAGTCTTGAACTTTTCTGGATAATGAACCCTAGGGTAAATGTAAAGGTCTGGATATGAAACACTCATGTGTGCTTTAATCTCTTTGATAAACCGAATGGTCTCTTCCATTTGTAGGACTTTTTTCCTTATATCACTGGTGTCTGTATCTTCTTTGAGATGGGTAATTTCAGGGGTTTTGTTGGTTTTTTCCAACTTAGACTCAGGTACAGGAGTTTCTTTGTCCAGACCCTAGGTTCCTCCATGTGCAGAGGATTCAGTATGTATGGGTATTCGTGGACCTTGAGAGGACTAGTGCAGTTCTTTAAGCAGAATAACCAACTCTGTAATTTGGTTGCTTAATCCTTTGAACTCCTTGTGAGAGATGGGAGTAGGATTAGATTGGCCAGATGAAGCCATGCTTGGCTGTAGGCTTGTTGCCTTTTTGGATTTTGAACAGGTAACAGGCCCAGTTGTTTCCCTACAAAAAGACTTATGTAGTTTAGTCCTAGGGAATGTATAAATATTACATGTTATGTGATATGTTAATTTTAGGATTATTATCTTGCAAAACGGATATTAGCTATTTGTAAGATAGCATGTTAAATTTTGATATAAAAGGGAATGCATGTACACATATTCCTTCATATTTTCCATTACATTGAGATTGACATGGAATGAAATTACAAGTAATTGAATTTACAAGTAATTGAAATGGGAAAGTATGAAGAGACTTCCCTCCGCGTTTGGTTTATCAGAGGTTGACCGATCTTAGGTTACTCTTGCGGTTTTTCGGCATGAAGGTTCCCAGATAATCATAATTTACTTGACGGGAAGTTAATCCGGTCTTTCAACTGGAGCGAATCTGGGTGGTGCCTTTCCTGAGCCTCGTTGGAATTAGTCTCTCTACGAGTCCAGTAATCAAACATCGACAGGATAGCTTCCTAGTGGAGGGACCACACAACATATATTCATATACAACGTGTGTGACACCCCCAAATCCGAGTATCTTCTAACCCGACAGATGGTGCTAAACGGTACTACCATTCACACATATATTCAATTGAAAAGTCTCAAAGGATCGAATATGTCTTCTATATATTCAAAATAATATTAACATTCCCCTAGATTCTTTATAACCACTACATTTCTCTTGTCATAATATCAAATATATTACAATTATTCAACCTATACTATTACATAAGTATTCTACGTGTTTGTCTTCGCCTTTCCTTTATCCTTGCCGGAGCCTTTGGTCCGTTCGATCTTAGCTGTGTTCATATGGTTCAAGCAAGAGTGAGTATGACTAGCTCAGAAAGTACAACAATTCTAATAAACAACATGCTTGAAACATAGGAATCGTATATCTTCAATAACTGAACAATAGTTACGAAGTCCTATCGATAATTCAAAATAGCACTTCTTTTCCTTGAAAATGTTTTACAACAAAAATATTCAATAAAACATCAATTCTGGTCCAAGACCTTGAGCATTTCATAAGTTCTTTTGAAAAGAACATCCCGACACTAAGTCCGTAAGTCCGACATTTCTTATGAGCACGTCTAGGTGATCAGCCTATAGTACTCTATGTTGATCAACACTACATTCCTTAAACGTATGTACGTTTAAGTTGTGGCAACCTCATGTGCCTGTTTTTTGACGACAAAACATTTTTAGCATACTCAATCTTTGTTTGAAAACCACACCAATATAACTTGGTAAACATTGACCATGCTTTGATAGAAACATAATATAAGTCTAGCTGAAAGATTTGGCTTTGACTTCATCATACAATACTTCATGTGTAAGAATACATGAATTGCAAAGCTTGTCCAGATTGAACTAGAACAATGGTCAGAATACTTGCCTTTAACGTCTACTACAGTTAATAACACGTTCTCGTTTAAGTCTTTAAGTCTCTACAGTAAATGATAACATCACATAACACATTAGGTCATGAATGAACATACATGGTTCCTAATGAATCTTAACTTTCTTCTCAATCTAATTATGACTTAGATTTGTTATTATTAGTTCCATCTTTTCCGATATAGTTCACATTATTCTTACGTTCATGTTCAATTAATCTTTACTTCCTTAATAAACTTTTACCATTCTTTCTCTACTTGTAAACCTTCCTTACTATGCATCTTTTAAGTGCGTGCTGCATGGCCATCATTTTATACAAACTTGTATGCTGTACATTTGAGTTTCAATAAATGATGGTCGAAGTCTGAAGTCATTTGCGCCACATATAACACACTGGGTTGTGCCGCGGCGTGACTCTGCAGAAGGTTGTGACACTATGCTCGACGTTGCAACGCCACCATTTGGCCTTGGGTTGGCGCCGCGGCGCCAACTCTAGGCCTCAGATAGCTTTGATAGATTTTCAACTTTACAAAATTCCTGGACGTATAACTTCTTCGTTATAAGTTTGAATTGGCTCATTCAAGAGCTTATGGTTCAAAAATTACATACTCTACACGATCATGCAAGAATTTTATCTATTTGACTTTGTTTGCTAAAAATTCACCTTTTAGTTCATTTTTAACGAAAACGGTAAACATTCGTGAACGTTCAACGCTCGTTTCTTCATTCTAAGTCGGAATCCGGTCATTTTCGAGTCTGCAACTCTATAATGCCAAATATGACTTGCCTTCATCGAAAACCAATGTTTCCAAGTTCAAACACAAAATTTGACTTCCATTCCGAGAATTTCACGAATTCGACGATTATTGTCCAATTGTTTGAATTCCGGCGAGACTTTATTACTAACGATTTGATAATAGTTCTAAATGGATTCTAACCATCATATGAACATTTTAAACTACAAGTTACATCAACTTATTTTCAAGCTAGGTTTTGACTTATTCTTCATAAGTTCATGACTTAATAACTTATAAACTACAAGTTTTAATTCTTTATGACTTATTATAGATTTAAGTCCTTAAATCAACATTCTCACACCTTATCAAACATACTAACTTCATATAACAAACATATGACAAGTTCATCATAAGTTCATAACTTATTTAGGTTCAAGTTACTTATTCACGACTTATTTGGCTTAAGTCCATTGCTTATTCAATTCTTACATGTTCTTAGCATACATGCTTATTAGACTACACTTCTCTTATCACCCTACAATGATAGAGATGGAAAATTATTAGATCATAAGATCATTACCTTTGATGACTAACTTCTTCTTCTTGGAAATCTAACAATGGTTGTTGAACTTATAAGTGCTTATTCTCTCTAACTAATAAGTTGCTTTGTATTGGAAGTTGTTGGTGTTTTGAACAAGTGATAAATGACTAGTAATCTCCTTCTATTTATAGGAAAGCCAAAGTGAGGGCATTTTAGTACTTAAATCATCCCACCTCCTTAATACACCTCCTTACTATTCATTACCTACTTATTAAGTAAACTTTCTAATCACTCATATTACTTGGCCACCACAAAACATATCATTTGCTTGGTCATTACTTAAAGTTCTTGGTCACCAAGTTTAACCCATATCAAAATGGTTTGTTCCATGGATCAAGCTTAACCCATTGGATCATTCATTGGGCTTAAGTTAATGAACTTAGCTTATTCATTTTGGGGTTGCATTATGTTACTTTGGGATTTTGATTAATAAACACTTAGGTTTGTACATCCAATTCCTATTGGACTCTACCAATTTGTTAACAATCCTACAAGTCTCACTTAATTGGCTAAAAGCCTTATTACATATACTATACGTATAATCCTCATATTCTAGCTCGTATATTAATTCGTAATATACGTTATATCATTCTCCGTATATACTTGTATAATACTTCGTATTATAATTGTATTCAATACCTCGTACAATACCTACGTATCATACGATCAATACACTCTCTTCTTAACTCTTAATATTCCTAATGTTCTTTAATTAAGTTCGCATGAGAAATATTGCATTTTCCATACTTAGATTATTATTACATAATCCATCTCACCTTGACATTATAACGTTACGTATTTCTCGGAAGTGTAAAAATAATTCTCGAGTGAAAATCGATGAATAGTGTTTTTCAGAAAATTTCTCGAAAAACTTTTATTTTCGTCTTGGAAATTCAAACACTTTAATCCTCTCACGTAGTTAAAATACTACGACATTCCGACGTTCCAATGTTTCTAGGTTATAGAACGACATTCATCTTACTAACACATAATAATAACAAATAATATTATTTTATTCATTATTAAATTATTTTACAAAGGATCCGAATTTCTCAGTCTTTACATTCTTCCCCCCTTATAAAGATTTTGTCCCCAGAATCTCGCCTCTTATTATTCAAACAACTGAGGGTAATCCTTCCTTATCTTTTCTTCCAATTCTCACGTTGCTTCTTCTGCATCGTGGTTCTTCCATATCACCTTCATGGAAGGTATAACTTTATTCCGCAAAACTTGTTCTTTCCTATCGACAATTTGAATCGGCGTCTCTTCGTTCGTTCTAGGCTTATATTCTATCATGTGCTTATAATCCGACTTATAAGGACGCAATACCGATACATAAAACACGTTATGTATTCGTTCTAGGTCTGGAGGTAATGCTTTCATATAAGCTACCTCACCTACCTGTTTTAACACTTTAAAATGTCATATAAACCTCGGACTTAACTTTCCCTTCTTTCCATAGCGTATCTTTCCTTTCCAGGGAGATACCTTTAGAAATACATAAGAGCCTACTTCAAACTCCCTATTTTCTCGATGCAAGTTCGCATACTTCTTTTGTCTGTCTTGAGCTGCAATGAGACGCATTCTTATTAACTTGACAATATCTGCTGTTTGCTGCACCAATTTTGGCCCTAGCATTCGGCGTTCTCCCACTTCATCCCAATACAATGGTGTTCTTCACTTCCTTCTATACAAAGCTTCGTAAGGCGTCATACCAATGCTAGCATGATAACAATTGTTATACGCAAACTCTACTAATGGTAGATGATCATCCCAACTACCCTTGAAATCCATGACGCGGTGTCTTAACATATCTTCTAACGTCTGAATTATTCTCTCGCTCTGTCCATCAATTTATGGATGATATGGCGTACTCAGCTTCAAATGCGTTCCCTTCTGCCCTTGTTGACTCCTCCAAAAGTTCGATGTAAATCATGGGTCACGATCTGACACAATCGATACTGGTCCTCCATGTCTGGAAATTATTTCCTTAACATAGAGTCTAGCTAACTGGTCTAACTTATACTTGACCCTAATTGGCAAAAACTGAGCCGACTTCGTCAACCGGTCAACTATTACCCAAATCGCATCATACCCTTTTGTTATAGTCGGAAGTCCCACCATAAAATCCATCGTGATATACTCCCACTTCCACTCCGGAATCTCCAATGACTGTAACAAGCCACTTGGTCATTGATGTTCAGCCTTAACTTTCTGTCAAGTCAAGCACATACTCACATACTCAGCTATTTCTCTCTTCATGTTCGGCCACCAAAAACTTCATCGAAGGTCTTCATACATCTTAGTACTACCAAGATGAATCAAAAACCTCAAACTATGAGCCTCTTATAATACCTGCTCCTTTAATTCCGTCATATTCGGAACCCAAATTCTTCCTTCAAATCTTAATAATCCCTCATTATCAAGACTGTACTTAGTATCTTTTTCATTCGTTAGCCGCTCCTTCATCTGGTCACACTCATCAGTTTTGAGTTACACCTCCTTAACTCTCTCTACGATGGTAGATTGCATCTCCATCGCAAATAGTATTTGTCCTGCTTCACTCGACAACTTCACTTCTAATTCCATCCTAGCCATCTTTGTTATTAACTCAGTTTGAGCTATTAACAAAGACAAATTTTATCGATCCTTCCTACTTAAGGCGTCGGCAACTACATTGGCTTTTCCATGGTGATACAGGATTTCACAGTCGTAATCCTTTATCAACTCCAGCCATCTCCTCTGTCTCATATTCAACTCCTTTTGTGTGAAGAAATATTTTAGACTCTTGTGGTTCGTGTATATCTCACATTTCTCCCCGTAAAGATAATGTCTCCATATCTTTAAGGCAAAAACTATTGTGGCCAGTTCCAAATCATGAGTAGGGTAAATTTTCTCATAATCCTTCAACTGCCTTGATGCATACGCAATGACCTTGCCATGCTGCATGAGCACGCAACCAAGTCCTCTATGCGAAGTATCACTATAAACTACGAAATTTCTTGTCCAACAGTTCTTGTAACTGCACCATCAACTCCTTCATCTCCACTGGCGCCATACGATACGGTGCCCTGGAAACTGGTGCCGCTCTTGGCACGATGTCTATTACAAACTCGATCTCCCTATCCGGCGAAAAACCTAGCAATTCACTCGAAAATACATCGGCGAATTCTCTAACTATAGGTATTTGTTCCATGGTTGCTACCACTCTCTGGGTATCAACAACATGACACAGATAACCTACACATCACTTCCTCAATAATTTCCTAGTTTGTGTCACGGTTAGACAACACGAACATCCCGGCGATCTATTTCCATAAAATACTACCTGTGGTTGTGTTAACGTTCTAAGTTTCACACATTTCTTCTGACAATCTATAATTGCCCCATGGTTAACTAACCAATCCATTCTAAGAATTACATCGAATTCTCCTAACTTTATCGGTATCAAATCTACCGATAATTTACAACCTCGTATATCTACGCAATAACTCCTATGAACATATTCAACAGGAATTATTTTTTCGTTTGCTACCTTAATATTTAAAGGTATAGGCAACTTTTTGGGAAGTAATCCTAATCGTCTAGCAAAATCACATGCTATAAACGAACAAATAGCACCCGAATTAAATAGCACGTAAGCATTTATGTCGTTGATCAGAATAATACCTGCGACAACGTCCCCTGATGCAACTACATCTTGGACTGTCATGTTAAAGATATGGCCCATCGGCCTACCCGACTGTGCAGGACCACTAATAGCTAACTTACAGCCATTAGTTCCCCGGTTCCCGTTCGTCCCCTTCTTCAGGCAGTTCTTTGCCATGTGGTCAGTTGACCCACATACAAAGCATCCATGATTCTTTTTCAGACTTGGACAGTTAGGCGAGATGTGCCCTTCATGTCCATAGTTGTAGCATACGGCCTTCCCTTGAGACAAACTCCTAAGTGAGTCTTCCCACAGGTCTTGCAGGCCTTCATCCTCCACTTTGGGTCTCTTTACTTCACTCCGGTATTCCCAGAGCTGAATGTTTTCCTCTTCTATCCCTCGCCACTACCACTGGCTCCTTTAACCTTCACTCCCCCATCAACTTTCCCCTGTTCTTCTTATCCTTATGGTATTGGCTCAGAGCCTCACTACCACCTTCGGCGATTATCGCCTTCTCTAAAATGGTCCCAAATGAAGTACTCTGGAACACAGAAATACAGTTATAGAGCCAGGGTTTCCAGCCCTGCTTGAACTGTCGCACCTTCCTAACCTCCGTATCCACTTGGTGTGGAGCAAAACTTGCCAGTTCATTAAACTTGGCGGCGTATTGGGGAACCCTCGTGTCCCCTTGTTTCAATTCAAGAAACCGCATCTCCATCCTTTCCTGCATGCTCGTGGGAAAGTAGTTCTCAAAGAATATCTCCCTGAACCTCACCCACGTTAGATTCTCGATCCTGACCTGAGCCTGATTGGCTTCCCACCAAAAGTTGGCCTCTCCCTTCATCATATAGGTTGCAAAGGCAACCTTCTGGGCCTCGTCGACATTTGCTATCACAAATGCCTTCTCGATTTCCTTCACCCACGTTTGGGCTTCGATAGGGTCCGTACTTCCTTTGAACTCTAGTGGACCAACACTCTTAAAATCCTTAAAGGTAGTAGCTCATGCTACTCCCAGATTTACGGGGATATTAGCCCCATTTCTATTAAATGCGACTGTTAAAAGATTAACAAACTCCTGCATAGGGTTAACCGGACCTCCCTCCGGTTGATTTACATTAGCTCCTTGATTACGTTATACTCTTCTTCGCGGCATTTTGCTGATACAATAAACAACACATTTCGTTATTATTCCTTTCTTTATTAGTTATTATTCGATATTAAACAATAACTTCAACATCCATTGCTCATTGTGTTCCATAAAAAGGCTTATATTCATTCATTCATTGTAGTATAATATTACATTGGTTACATTACACAACCTAAGCTGATTACATTACTTTCCCGCTATTGCTTTCCAAAAATTGGGATTTACAAAAGACTACCCTTTGTTATACAAAAGAGGGTTTTACGTCACTACTAGATACAAAATATTTACATACCTAAACTACTCTAGATACTACTAGATTACATCTGCCTCAAGGCATTATCAAAATCTGCCTTGGCAAGACCGGCAATAATATCACTGTGACAACCGAGATTTGTAATTTAATTTTAAATATTTATTGGATTAAATAAATATTTTTTCGATGATTTGATTATTAGATTAAATAATTAATTGATGAAGTTGTGGTTGAATAATTTAATTGTATGTGTTATATTTATTAAATTAATGTTGAGAATTGATTTATGTAATATGTGATCTTATTGAATTAAAAAGAAATATTTAATAAGCCTAATATTATTTTAATTAATTAGAGAATTAATAATTTGACGTAATTAATAAATGAGAAATTTAATGATGTGACTATGTGAATTAATGAGAAATTATTATATTTAAAATAAATTAAATAAGATATTTGATTTATTTTATAAAGGGGTGTGACACTATTAAACTATAGTATAAAAGATTTATTAAATTAAACGGTTATGATTCTTTTAAGAATAGCCAAACAAGGCCTTAGTGGAGGTTGAGGGCAGTTAACCCATGATAAGATTAACTAACCACGCAGCGTCAGTTTCCTTTATTATATACGTCTTCTTTCTTTTATTTTGCTAAGTCTGGAAAAACAAATCAGAGAGAATTTTGAGAATCAGTGAGATTAAAGGAGAAGAATTGTGGGAAATTGGAAGTTATTATCACCTTGTGTAATCCAAGCATAGTAATCAAGGGTAAACCCTTAAATTCAAATTTAATTAACATAATTGAAATTTTCATGAAAATGGCTTGCAAGTTTTGATAAATTTCTGTAATTAGAAATGTTAGTGATTATGTAGATATATATGTAATGATATGTTAACATAACATGTTTTTATTATATATTGTATGGTTTCATAACATCAGTTGCATAAGATATATCGTATATTGTTGCTAAAAAATTACAGAGTATAGAAATATGGCCATATGGCCCTTACTCGCAAATTTAATATGTCAAACATATATTGTCTCATAAATTTTACACTTGTTTATAATTATGTATGTTAAAATGAAGAAAACAAACTTCGAATGGAAAGCTTTTGTGTTATAACGAAACCGTAGTGTTAATTTTTATGTTTTGTGTTTAAAACTTTTAAAAACATTAAGAACAGTAAAATTACATGTTTTGATTATATAAATTATGTGTTTTAACGTTATAAAATCGTGCTAGAAAGGTTGAATAATGATTATGTGTATAAAATAATGGCTGGGTATGTCTAATTTCATGTATGGACAAAGAAAATTTGTAGAAATTGGCATGTTCTGCAAATTTTGCGATCTGAGATTCTCAGTTACGGTTCGCGTAGCCATGGCAGCATGATGGCATACATGAGCCTAAGACCAAGGCCTTGAGCCACCACGCCTACAACGCTTATTGTTCAGCCTTGCAATTGAGAATAGCTATATGGTGGGCGCATGAAAGACCACTCATGACTTGTTTAAGAATTAGCATTCTAGTAGTTTTATTTTAAGGACTGTAATTGCAACCTAATTTAATGAACATAAAAATGTGTTAGTCATACAATTTGGTAATTAAATAGACCCTTAACATGTCAATAATACAATTATGTGTGAATTGAATTATTGAACACATATTTAGCTTATTGTTCGTGAAGTGTAAATTATGTGTCAATAAGTGTGGTAATTTGACTAAATATAGTCATAATCCGAGTTAAACAAAAAGAATGAACTTGTGATGACTAATTACGTTATAATTGACTAGTATTGTGAATGTAAATGGTATCTAGGATTAAATCAAAAAACGTGTATAAATTAACGTGCAATCTACGCACGAGGCAAGTTTCCTAACCCTACTCGTTATCATTATATTAGTTTATAAGTTTATCTCTTTACATCGAGCAAATTCTCGTTATTATTGATCAAGTCTGTAACAACCCGGGTCAAATCCCAAGTCCGAATCGAATTAAATCCATCCAAATAAGGCCTCAAACTACTGGCCCAATAGTATCTTCTTGGGTCAACTTAGCCCACCACAGGCTCCCAAAAGGTCATGACTTGAAGGTACTATTGGTAGTAACTTATTTCCTTATATGCATACAAATTTTTCCCCTATCTTCCAATATGGGACTGGGGTGTTACAAAGTCCATTTTATTATATTAAAGTTTATTAATCTTTCAAAGTATGATTCTATTATACAATACTTATTCTATTGTATATCTCTTGAGATCGTTATTCGATTTAAATATCAGTTACAGTTGAACCTTGTTAGACTTGCAAACCCTTAATGATTCGACTAGTCCATAGTTGATGAACGTTCTAAATTTCAGAACCCTTGTTGAATTATCCAAAACAAACTTCCTTTAGTGTGGACTCTAATGTCAAACTGAGATGAACAACCCTGTATAGGGGATTACTTATGTGTTAGCGTTAAGATATTGTGCACAGTATCGTACTAAGGGTTGATCCTCCTAAGTATGAGAAGAAGAATCCATAGTCTTGTGACTGTTAAAGGTTTCAAGCATAAACACTTGACAACCTAGGACATAGTTCAAGGTCTTAAGACCCTCAGAAGTTCTTTTGATTCTTGTTATTCATTCTTGATTAAAAAACTAAGTTTTCCTATTTCAGGAGTCTTTGATTCATTCGCATGTTATTATTTCACTGTTATATTGTTATACTTGTGGGCAATCGTGCTCACTCTTGCGTAATAATAACATTGCAGTTAAGAACGAAAGATTCGACTAGCCTTCCACTAGTAAAGGCAAGGGCAAGATTCACAAGTGATAAAGACTTGTTATTTATGTGATTATGTATTTATGTTTCAGACTTGATGTTGTTTAAGACTTGTTATTTGTTTATGTTTCCACATAGATGTTTAAGGTTAGTTTAACCTGGGATTGTATTTATTATTATTCAGATGTTGTAACCCCATAAGGGGAAGATTTATTTCTATCTATTGCATGGTTTGCATTTATTATGGGTAGATAGATAGATGATATTTGTACAGTGAACACCAAATCCTGCGGAAATGGAAGTACCCAGATTTGGGGGTGTCACAGGTTGGTATCAAAGTTGTAGGTTATAAACCTTAGGTGGGGGAACAACCTTAGGTAGTAGCCTTGTAGGAGATCGAGAACATAGTGATGGAAAACTCTTATCGAGTTCTAAGAAATGAATTTCTTAATTCATTGAAGATAATAAAAGACTTTATGTATTATGTGTTAAATTATGTGCTCACTAGTACGGCTTAGTAATTAAAACTTGAACTGTGTTGTCAGGATATCAGATGTTGGAGGAACTAGTTGAGCTGGAGAGGAGGAACCCTGAGTACCTACAGAGGATGAGCCCCGAAACATTCATGTCGTCAGGGAGCAGTTGGTACAGAAAGAGCCATCTCCGTTGATCACTGTTGTTGGTCAGGAGCATAAGCCTGAGACTGATCCAGAGGAGGAAGAATAGGAAGAAGAGGAGTTCCCACCGAACTCCATCGATGTTGAGATGTATGATGTGCTTGATTATCGTAACATAGAGTTATGAGACACTGTTCAGGAGCTGAAGGAGCGAATGGTTATTCAGCAGATTACCATCGAGCAGAAGGATAAGGAGATTGTGACTCTTCACACACGTTTAGGAAACGTGGAGTGGGATTTGGTTCACGAGAAGGGTCAAACTGAGGAGAAGTCCAAAGAAATAGAAGTTGAAGAAGGCGAAAGAGAGCTCGAAAAAGTGACCATAGCGAGAGAGGAGAAATTTGGGTAAGAGAGTCACGTTGTGCTGATCTTATAGAAGAGGATTGTCATGCGAAGAAGGCTAAGCTTGGGGAGACGTACTCTACACTTCAAAATGCAATGGATGTGGCCCAGGATCGAGTTATGAGATACCCAATCCAATTTGGAAGACTACCATCGTATATGCTAGATCACAAGACAATGTCCCGCATCATGGAAGAGGAACGTGGCAAGGCTATGCAGCACCTTAACAGGCAGTGATAGGATTAGTTTAATTATGTGAAAACCTATCTGGTAGTTAAAGATGTAAATTCTGATGTGTTTATAAACAAAGGAATATTTTAATGTTTTAAATCCTATAGATTCTTTATCTCGGGATAGTTGATATAAATAGCAGTGATGCTATTGTTTGATGTTAAAACTTTTGATTTGAATAAATATCAGAGTTTAATGATATAATGTGTTAAATGATTATGTATAAATGTTTTAGTTGAGCCTTAAATGTTTAAGGGATTGAATAAGACTTAATATGCGTATATTCTTAACAGAAATATGCCACCTAGAAGAAGACAAAATTGTCAACAAGCTTAAGGAGAACCGATGAATGATAACAACAACGACGCCAATGCTAACCCTGTTCAGCAATTGGTGAACCTATTAGCTGGAACAATTAATAATCAACCACAAGCTCCACCGAATACATCGTTTAAGGATTTCAAGACGGTGGGACTGCTAGAGTTTAACGGCTCCATAAACCCGATCGAAGCTCAAACCTGGGTTATGGAGATGGAGAAGGTGTTTGATGTCACCAGGGTAAGGGAAGACCAGAAAACCGTATACGCAACATTCATGCTGAAATCCAAAGCCAGTTATTGGTGGCAGGTAAACAAAGTACGGGAAAGAGAAGGCGTGATAACCTGGGAGAGATTCAAGGAGATGTTCTTCGAGATGTATTTTCCGACCAGCTCGCAGAACCAAATGGAGGTTCAGTTTCTGGAGTTGAAACAGGGGAATATGTCCGTAGCAGACTATGCGGCAAGATTCAACGAGTTGGCTAGGTTCGACACATATCAAGTGCATACTGACGAGAGAAAGGCAAGACATTTTGAGTAGGGACTGAAGCCCTGGTTGTATAGTAAGGTGTCAATGTTCCAATTGAACACTTTTGCTAGAGTGTTAGAGAAGGCCATACTCGCTGAAGGTGGAAGTGATGCGGTAACTAAATATAATCAGGATCAGAAGAAGAAAAAGAATGAAAATGAAGGAATTTACAAGACTGGTGGAAGTAGCACGTGAGGTAGTAATAATCAAAAGAGAAAGTGGTCTGATAACTCGTCAACTGGAAATCAATTAGGAGGGCAGAAGAAGAGGATCGAAGCGTGCCCAGCCTGCAGGAAAGCTCATTGCATGAAGGGAAAATGAGTATGCTACAATTGTGGTCAAGAAGGCCACATAGCACCTAACTTTCCTAACCCAAAGAAGGGTGCCTTCTTCACTTGTGGCTCAAAGGATCATCTTGCAAGGGATTTTCCTAAGAAGGGATCTGGAGGGACAAGATCAGGAGGCAATAGAGGAAATAGCGGTGGAAAGCATTGATTACTGGCTAATAATCAAGAACCAACCGACCAAGCCGCCGGAACATTCAACATAATGATCAGAGGATGCGATGCGGGCCTCATGATGTGGTGTCAGGTATCATTCCGATCAATAGAGTTAATGCTTATGTATTATTTGACTCGGGTGCTACTTGTTCATTTATATCCGATGACTTTGCTAAGAACTTAGAATTGCTTAAGGACGAGTTAGAATACCCCATGAACATAAAAATTGCGAATAGAGAAATAATCCATGTTAAGTACGTACATAAGAACTGTAGAGTGGATATTAAGGGTAATATCATAAACGTAGATGTTATCCCTATTTGACTTGGAAAATTCGACGTTATCTTGGGTATGGATTGGTTATCCAATTATGGGGCGGTAATTGATTGCCAGAAGAAGCGTATTAACCTTATGACTCCGTCAAAGGTTGTGTTTTATGGTAGCTAGTCACCTAGACAAGTGAGTTGTCTTACGATGATGCAGGCTAGGAAGTTGTTAAGACAATGCTGTGTAAGATATCTAGCTTACATAGTCGACAGTCGTAAAAAGAATCCGAAAATAGAGGAGATACCAGTAGTGAGGGATTTTGCAGACGTATTTCTGGATGATTTGCCAGGACTTCAACAAGATAGAGTGGTTGAATTCATGATCGATTTGGCTCCAGGAACGGCTCCAATATCAACCTCCACTTGGTCACTCGAATTCTGTTCATCACGTACTCAAAGTATTACCATAATAACTAAAATCGTACATTCACAATGAAAAATCTAAATTAGAATAATGTACAACAATATATTATAATTATTCCCCCAAGTCTCGCAACCTACAGTACTTAATAGATTACATAATAGTATCGATTAAAGACTGATTACATAATCCTACTTAAGTTTAAGCATAGTCTGCAAATAGTCTTAACATAACATAATAGTTTTTAACCATAAAGTAACAAGCTAGTCGGTAGCATTTCCCTTGCCCTTGTCTGTTCCTGTAACGCCCCAGAAAATTTGGATTTTTTAGAATTAAATTTTTATTTTTATTATGTGGATTAAATGAATTTAATCCATTATTTATGGAAGTAAGCTATTCGAAGGTCGTTCTATGACCTAGACATATCGAAATGTCGTAGTATTTTGGCTACGTGGTAGAATTAAAGTGTTTGAATTTCCAAGACGAAAATAAAAGCTTTCCGAGAAATTTTCCGAAAAAGACTTTTCACGCATTTCTGCTCGGGAATTATTTTTGAACTTCCAAGAAATACGTAATTATAGAATATCGAGGTGAGATAGAATATCCAATAATATTTCAGTTATGGCAAACACAGTTTTTCGCCTGCGGACTTAAAATCTAACAATTAGGGAAAGTGAATTTCGAGAAGGAATTTAAATGGGATTAATGAATTAAAGTAATAATTGTATTATATGTAGGTATTATACGAAGTAATGAATACGAGTATAATACGAAGTGTTATACGAGTATGAATGAAGCATAGTATGTCGTATATGAATAAGTATACGAGTGTAAATACGAGATGAATACGTAAATTATACGTTATAAGGCTTTAAGTTAAATGAATTTAATTTATAGGATTGTGTAGAACATTGTAAAGTTCAATAAGAATTAAGGTGTAAGCCCAAGTGGTTGATTAATGAGAAGCCCAAAGTAACTTAATGCAAGCCCAAAATGAATAAGCTAAGTTAAGTAGACTTAAGCCCAATGTAATAATCCAATGGATTAGGAGGATCCATGGGGCAACCCATGATCACATGTATAACCCAAAGTAGTGGCCAAGTAAAGTACTTGGTGGCTAAGTAAAAGTAATGAGCAAGTAAACTTAATGATTAAGCAATGGATAAGTCAAGTGGTTGCCAAGTAAAGTGCTTATGCTTGGTGGCTAATCAAGAGATAAGTTATGTGATGACCAAGTAACTTAAAAGCTAAGTAAAGGATAAGTTTTGTGGTGAGCAAGCAAGAGATAAAAGTTATGGAGGCCAAGTAAACTTGGTGAGCAAATAAGGAATAGTAAGGAGGTGGAGTTAAGGAGGTGGAATGGCTTATTGACCATTAAGCCCTCATTTAGGATGTCCTATAAATAGCAACCTTAGGATTTCATTTGTTGCTTGTTAAAATTTCTCCCAAATCCTCTCAAGTTAAGAAACTTATTGGTTAGAGAGAATAAGCACTTATAAGTCAAACTTCTATTATGAGATTTTCAAGAAGCAAGAAGGAGATTAAAGCTTAGTCAAGTGATATTCAAGGGTAAAAACTTAAACCATGAATCTATTTCTCTTCCATTAGTAGGGAGATGGGTAGTGGTAGAACATGTATGCCAAGAAATGATAGGAATGAGTAATCAAAGAGCTTAAGTCTTAATAAGCCGTATAAGTCATGAATAAGCTATTCGTAATCAAATAAGTTATGAATCAAGGAAGAACTTATAGGAACTTTTAATATGTTACAATAATGAAATTGATATGACTAGAAGATGAGAGAATGATGATTAAAAGATTTAGACCAATGTAAGTTATGTGATATAAAATCATAAGTAGTTATACTTTTATAAGTTATAACTAATGAAGAACAAGTAATAACTTAGCATGTTTATAAGTTAATGAGATGAGTATGTCAAGATACTAGTTTGATGGATTAGAATCCATTTAGAACAATGATCAAATCGTTAGCAACGAAGTTATGCCGGAATTCACACGATTGGACGTTAATCGTCGAATTCGTGAAATTCTCAGAATGGAAGTCAAATTTTGATATTGAGCTTGGAAACATTAGTTTTCAATTGAGACAAGTCATATTTGGCATTATAGAGTCGCGGACTCAAAAATAACCGGATTTCAACTTAGAACGAAGAAACGAGCGTTGAACGTTTACGAACGTTTATCGTTTTCGTTAAAAATGAACTAAATTGGTGAATTTTTAGCAAAGGAAGTCAAATAGATACAATTCATGCATGAACATGTAGAGTATGTAATTTGAGAACTGTAGGCTTTTGAACGAGCCAATTCGGACTTATAACGAAGAAGTTATGCATCTGGGAGTTTTGTAAAAATTTTAAAATCTGCAAATTATCTAAGGCACAAAGTCCAAGGTTGTGCATGCGACTCATGACCATAAAGCCCGTCTTTCAGAGTGTAGGTGGAACCGAAAACACACTACTAACTCGCACCACAACGCGACTTACAGAGCTATGGGTGGCGCCCCAGCGCCAACCCTAGGAAGTTGAGCAGTAAGGAATGTTTATGAGTACAACTTGAACAGTAACTCAGTAATAATAAACTGAGGAACTTAATAAGATATTTTAAGGTACTTTTAAACTTAATGTATGATGATTAAAGGTTAATAATCAATTGAAGATGAATATAATGAGAACAACGTAATGTGCTAAGCCGGCTGTAGAAATTTGTTGACCAAGTTGATTATGAATCCAATGGTTTACAATACCAGTATGGGTTATGTAATTTCTTAATGAACATGATAAGACCTTTCCTAAATCACTGTTATAGTGATGACTTTAGGAATTTAATGTTGTTTAATGAGTAGTTAAACGACGAACGTAAAGTATAAAAAATGTGAACCGTATTCAATAATGATAAGGCTTATAACATTAAGAGTTACAACTAAAAGTTGCTAAGTAATATGTGAACATAAACGGTATGCAATAAAGTGTACTTAACTAACGACGATCGAGTTTCTATTAATAACGTAAGGATGTTAGTAAGCCGTGAGGAAGGATGACTAACTCAAAACGAGTTCTATTAATGAAGTAAATCCACGTAAGACATAGAATAGAAAGATGTTGGTAAGAATAATGTAAAATATAATGGCAAGCTGGAACCAATAGTAACAAATCTAATATATGATTAGATTGTGAAGAAGGGTAAGATTCATTAGGAACCATGTATGTTCATTCATGACCTAATGTGGTATGTTATGTGGTTATATATTGTAGAGACCGTAAAGACTGAAAGGAAAAGTTATTTTACTGTAGCAGACGCTGAAGACAAGTATTCTAACCCTTGTTCCAGTTTAGTCTGGACAAGCTTTGTAATTCATATATTCTTTCATATAAAGTTTTAACGATGAAGTCTAAAGCCAATTCTTTTGGCTAGATTTATATTATGATTTTGTCAAACATGATTAATGTTTACCGAGTTATATTGGTATGGTTTTCAATCGAAGACCAAGTATGCTAAAATGTTTTTGTCGTTTAACGACAGGCACGTGAGGTTGCCACAACTTAAACGTATACATGTTTAATGAATATAGTGTTGATTAACATAGAGTACTATGGGTTGATCACCCAGAAGTACTCGTAAGATATGTCGGACTTACGGACTTAGTGTCGGGTTGTCCTTTTCAAAGAAATTATGAGCGCTCATGGTCTTGAGCGTAATTGATTTTTCTTGAATATTGTTATTGCATAAATGTTTTGAAGGAAAAGAAATGTTATTTTGAATTATTGATAGTACTTCATAACTATTATCCAGTTATTGAAGATATACGATTCCTATGCTTCAAGCATGTTGTTTAAAAGAAATTGTTGTACTTGCTGAGCTTGTTATGCTCACTCTTGCTTGAACCATATGAATGCAGCTAGGACCGAACGAACCGAGGGATCTGACAAGGATAGAGGCAAGACGAAGTTGAACGATTAGTTTACCTTGTAATAAACTAGTAAGTTTTATATATTATAGAATGATGACCAAAGAATGTAATAGTTTTAGAACCCGGGAACGGGATGTAATATTAATAATGTAATAAGAATGTCGTTGATACACACATTTTGATGTCATTTCAATAGCATGAATGTACAGTTATGAGTACCGTGTAGCACCATCAGTCGGGTTGGAAGATACCCGGATTTGGGGGCGTCACAGTTCCAGAGACACCTCCATGTTCCTCCTTAACTAAAAGGTTTTAAATAAGCAAGGATGAGCACAAATTGCCCAGCATGTAATATACAACAAGGGTATAGGATATAATATCACAAGGTTTGAAATATCAAAGTGTTATTTATAGGATAGTTCAAAGTGTCAGAACAACATCATGAATAAGGGATATGACAATTCAATATAAATCAACAGATATATATAAATTCAACGACTAACAATTTATCCAACTGGATAAGCAATTTATACTGAGCAGTCATTAAGGACCATTGAATTTCCACTAGAGTTATCAATATTAAACTGATAACCAGAAATATCAAGTACTATAGATGATCAGTCTACAATACTTTACGTTATGCATAATACCACAATAATATTTATTCATATGTTGGGGTTTCCAACAACATACACTCCCCTTACCAAAAGGGTTGTCCAACTCAGTTTTCAAGATTTCTGCACCAATCAATTGGTTTGGACAGCTTTTATATACATGCATATAGTCTAGCCGAATCAAATGGCATCGACTCTTTCATAATATTCAAGGACAATACTAAGTTCAACATGAATAATAATTTTCACAAGGGTTTAAGCATATTAACTCATTTGAACGAGAAAGTAATTAATTTGTATTCAAAGAGATAAGCTTACGGTTTCATCGAATAGAGAATGCAATTATACTTGCACAATAATAGTAGGGTTTGGATACTTGCTCAATATAGATTTCATTAAGGTTAGAGAACTTGCCTTAAGCATAGTTTATCCACTTTAAGAAATCAACACTTTCGAATCCTATTTATAGCGTATCGTATGTTCAAGATGTTCGTTAGCCAACACATATAGGTAAGTTAAACGTATACATAAATGTTTAATTTAGATATAGCTTCATACACATCGTTTACCCTATATTTTCATAGCACAATTCAATTTGTAACCCATCACAATTACTATAAAGTCTTTATTGCTTTATTTCTTGAAAATATTCTTTGGACTTATCATTATAATACAAACACCAACTTATCATCTAAGAATCATATATATATATATATATATATTGGTAGATTTTAGATCACTTTTAGCATC
Organism: Panax quinquefolius; assembly: GCA_020205615.1. NCBI lineage: Eukaryota > Viridiplantae > Streptophyta > Magnoliopsida > Apiales > Araliaceae > Panax > Panax quinquefolius. The sequence goes on from JAINUW010000700.1 coordinate 93,462, forward strand.
ATAGACATCATACTGATTCTCGTCCCAAAAGTCGTAATTCACTATCACGGGATTTCAGATCAAGGCAATTCCGTACGTAGCTAATGTGACACCCCCAAATCTGGGTACTTTTTATCTCAGATCTGGTACATCATTTCTATAACTATTGCAGAAGATATAAATATAAATTGTTTATACATTAAACTTTTACACATCATTCCCAAGGTTTACAACCTTAACTAAATACATACCTTCAATATCTAAAAAGGTTTACAATGCTATTTTCGTCAGAAAATTTAATAGATTTAACTGTACCATAATTAAATCTTGCACTTTACCTTTGCCTCTGTCCTTAATCAAGCTTTCATCTTAATCTGAAAATTTTATCATGATATAGCAAGGGTGAGCAACAAATTTGCCCAGCAGGTTTTAAATAAAATGGAGATATATCATGATCGAAAAGAATAAATAAGCTTTCAAGTTTTCAACAATATAATAATTGTGAAATAACATGAATCAAGTTTCAATAATTGCATGACTGAATCAATAATGTTTGAAGGTCAACAATGATCATGAACAATTTAACTGAACCTTATGGTAATGAAGGTGATCAGCCTTTCATACCTGATGAACATATGCCACATGCACTAAGTGCGAATCAATAATCAGTTTAGACGTGAATAATCATCAATAATCATTCACTAACATGCTTTGTAATATAACTCGAGTTTGAGTAAAGGAAACTTGCCTGCATAGTCGATTACCGCTACACAATTTAATTTATTCTCTTTATTGAAAAGACCTATCAAGTATAAGATTGATCTTTCAATTAGCATATCATACCTTATTCCATAATATTATTTAACACATAATCACATAGTCACATATTAGATAATCTTACCACCATATTCATTTACTTACTTATAATCTCGTCATCTTATATTAACTTGTCTAACCTTCACTCACAAAGTTAAGTATTAGACATTACACCTTAGTCTTAGTATTATCATTATACTTTGATAATCTTTTCATCACTTATAACTTATACTTATAAGTTCCCTTTATATGTTATCTTAGTAAGCTAGACAACCTTTCAGTAAACTGAAATATCATTTCAGTAAATTGGATTACATTTCAGCATCCTGAAGTTACTATTTCAGTAAACTGAAACCATTTCAGCAATCCAAAATCCATTTCAGCACTCTAAATTCTCTATTTAGTCTATTACAAGCATAACATAGTTCATTGAATACCAAATTAAACAATTATATTAAAAAAATAACATAAATCTCTTATTTTAATCTCCCGTCGAATATTATTAATTATGTAATAATATTTTACGCTAAGGTTATTAACCTTTTAATAACATTCCAGTCAAATACTACTAATAATATTTTAATCCAATATTATTAGTCATATAAAAAAATAATTTAAGTCATTAATCACATTAATAAACAATTTAGTTCAATTGTTTTCCTTTCCTTAATTAACTCATTAAACATTCTAAAATATCATAAATATTACAACACTTCGCACCCGACCTAAAGCTTCATCAAAAATCTGCAAAAGCCATGCTCAAGGGTCTCAAGTCATAAATCATATTTTTCATATTTTTGGACATCATATATTTAATTAAATCCATTTATTCATTTGTCATCATTTAGATGAACAATACCAAATCAGTCCCAAAAATATTTCTTTTCTAATATTTGACAGAATAAAGTTCCATATTGAACATATATTTTTCCCAGAATTTTTAAAATCCATTTACTATATTTAAATAGTCCATAATAGCCAAATCTTCTCAGATTTTTCATAAATCAAGATTAACTCCAAAACTTCTAAAATTTTTACAGTATGTTCCTGTTATACACATGTACTTCCAGTAAAATGTTTGTAATTTTTGGACTTATACACAGAGAGTTATTTGGGTGGCTTCATAAAAATAGTCATTCACCGTAAATTCCATATCTCTCAAACCGTATGGCTAAAAATTCTCATATTTTTACAAAACCTTCATACCTTCTGATATTACCACTCCAAATTTTTCCAGAGTTTTTAAAACACAAAAATGTTTACGAAATTACCCCCGTTTCAGACTGCTCCAAAATAGTACAAAAGAAACGAGACAGTTTTTACCAAAATCCACACCACGACTTTTAGAAACGTGATTTTTGAGTTCTACCACTTGGGTTTACTAGTCAACACATATATCTAACACCTCTTTTTGACAGATCGTAAAAAAGAGTTATAGATTTAAAACAGTAGATTTTTAAAGTATATAAAAGTTAGGGTTTCAAAACAAAAAAATTTATTTTTCTTTTCCTTTTGGATTCCAACCAAATCAACACCCAATATGGGCAAATCCATACTTGAATCCATGAAAAACACATAGATTAAAGGGGTTTGAACTTCCAAATAAGGAATCCCCTTTCATCAAATTACGAAAAAAAATAAAGGAAGAAAGCTTAAGAAAATAATTTTATACCTTACTTTTTATTTTCTTTCTTTTTTCTTACTTCTTCCTTCATCCATGGCTGACCTCTTTCTTCTTTCTTCTATGCCGCGAGCCTTTCTCTCTCTTTCTCCCTCTCGATTTTCTCTCATTCCTCTCTCTCTTCTCTTTTTCTTTTTCCTCTTTCTCTTTTTTCTCTTTTTCTTCTTATCTTTTTTCCTCTCTAATTTTTTTTTCTTATTACCGATCAATTGGCCCTCATATGGCCACATATTATTGTTATTTCTAATATAACAATTGTTCAATATACCCTTCTTTAATTTGGGTTTAAAATTTGGGCCTAACAATTTATTTAATCTTTTGGACTATCAAATTAAATCTTTGCGCCATGTAATATTTACATAGTCCACTCATTTCCATCTTATCACACCCTAAATATTTACTTAGGGTATCCATTCCATACATTTAGAATTTAAGTCATTACTCTAGTACACTTAATTTTATAACCAAATTAAACTTACATTAATTAAGTTATAAAATTATTAAAATTGAGATAATAAAGATATATCTCTTGACTTAAAATAATTTTTAATATTATTATTCTCCCACATTATCCTTAATAATTGGGCTCACTTGGGCTTAACACTTTTATTATTTTGCTTACTAATAAAATAAATTTGGGCTTTAACCCAAAATTTAATTAGGCCATTATAATACTTATCCCACACATAATATATTGGGCTAGATTAATAATTTAATCGCTCTTAATCACTTTATCCACAAGTCACATGATTAAATAATTAATTGGACTTTTTAAAAATAATATAACCTCCTTAGTCCATTAAATCTAAATCTTTTGGACTCTAAATAAATTATTAGGCTATGATATTATTATAGTCCATTACTTTTAATTCTATTTCATTCTACCCTTATCATTTAATTAGGGTTTTTATTTCTCACACTTGAAAATAAATTCCTTACTTATGCCTTTTTTTTTAATTTCATAACCCAATTAGACTTGGTTATAAAATTAATTATTTGAGATATATAAAATAAATCTCTTAATGTTAGTATATATATTTATATACTAATATTTTCTCATATTATAACCTCTTAGGTTATTTAATTATCACACCTAATATATATATTAGGTTACATAACTTAATTCTTAATTAACTTTTATATACAAAATAAATGTATTCACATTATATAATGTATATTTATTTAATCATATACATAATTCACATAATCATAACATATTTTACTTCTAACTCCAATTTTGACCTTTTTCTATAAAAGTCAACTGTTGACTTTGACAAAAAAGTCGACCCTTACACATTTTGTGTTAATTGTCCTTTCTTACTAAACTTGACGTTCCGGACGTAACCCAGCAATCCGTGCTTCCAAATTCTATCTCTAACTCAAATTTTGAGTTTTATCTTACGCCATTTTTATTGCTAATCGTATTAACTAACGACTTTATACTTATTCAAATCCTTATTTGCCAGTCAAGGCCAACGTTCAAGCTATGTTAATTACTAACATAGTTTTATCTTTATCCATATATCATTAACTTAATTCATCACTCCTCTTGCTAAAATATATATAGTACCTTACTAAGTATATATATATATATATATATATATATATATATATATATATATATTTCGTACATATACTCATCTTCGTTTAACCTCATAGCATATCTTCATGTGAAATCTCATCTCCTTAAGAAAATTTCCATATGTACTTATATAACATTTCTTAGACTATTCAGTTTACATCGAATTTACAAGTATCGTAATACCTTATTCTTGATATTCCTTCAAGTACATATTAATTCATTTTTAGGGTTATGAAATTTTGTAACCCATATTTTCTCTATTCTCATTCGAATAGCAAACCATATAGGTTTTACTTGAAAATTTTAAATAAATCCTCAAATTCTCATCTAGGTTTTATTCTTTAACCTTTATTCTAATCATTCAAGATTTTATGAATTTTTGGGTTATCACAGCTAAGCCTAGGACCGGCGCAGCTGCGCCGTCCTCTGGCCAAGCCAAGACTTAGTTGCTGCCTTGTGGTTTCTGTTCAGCTTGAACACACAATCACATTTTGTCATGTTAAAGGTCTTTTCATGCTCCTTAAGTCACTCTAGGTTCCTTCTTTCACAATAGGATCCTAAATTGATCATTTCAATAATTTAAGGACATACAAGGTCATGAAACCACAAGGTCTATCATGCTTGCTCTCTAAACATATAAGATAGTTACAACACTCATATTAGACAAGCTTGTGAGTATTCATAACACATGTGTGAAACTAACACCGCTTTAGTTAAAAATATGCTTTGTTCATGCTTTTATTTGAGATATAACACACAAGAATGGTATATATATGTTTATGCTACATGAGCGAGTCTAAGAGTGTCACCAAACATGGTCACAAATGTCAGATTCTAGTCTTCAAGGTATCATGACAATATTCATATTCTAAACTTACTAGTAAGTTCAACATGATCATGTTTCCTTACTAATCAAATAAACACAAGCTAAAGGTTTATTCATGCATTTCCAAGTCATACTCATATGCTTTCAAAGTCAGAATATAAACCATGTAGAAATCATGCATGTTAGCTCAATAGGCTAAGTCTTTCCTTGAACATATTTCTAACACTAGGCTTAATAAGTTTGATCATGCTTAAAAGGACTATGTACATTACAACATGATCATCTATGTTCAAAATAAGTCATGTATAGCTTACTAGGTTCATAATTTGTAGAACATTATCTTTAACATAGTTTGTTTTCAAAACTTACTCCAAATCTCCATGTAAACCATACGCCCTCGTTAATCATGCAAGTCTAGTCTAAACATGCTCACATTAGGTTAACGTATCCATATATACATCATACACATGCTTTCATGCTAGCTTCAGTCAAAACAACTAGCTAATATTGATTAGATTTGAAAATAGATCGCTTCAACTAAATTCGAAAGAATGTGCAATTGCTGTCGTGGCGTTCGGTTCAAAGCGTTGAAGCGATCTACCTCGGCAGAACTCCAGTCCAACCTCAAAATTACTCATGATTTCGATTTTAAACCATCATATATCAGTTGTATCATGCTCATATGGTCATATAACAACTATATGGACATTACCCAACCTCATTAATAACTAATTCCACAAAATCAAGAATTTGAAATTATAAGAACTCAAGACTCCATTTTTACAGAGAATGAAAAGGGAAGCAAGGAAAAGGGATTATACCTCTGCAAATGTGAAAAGAACTTGCTCCAAATGAACTTCTAAGCTCTAGATTACTTGTATGCTCTCAACTCTCACTTAGCAATTCTCAACACTTGGAAAAATGGAAGGAGAGCTCTTATTTATAGAAAAATCAATACACAAACATAGAAATTTTCCATTGAATCAAACCCATGGATTGTAGGATTGCATGAAGGTTATGGAGGAGTTGTTAGATTGGTTGTTGGAACTCATCATAATCACCACTCCCCCATGATCATGAGCTTGGGAGTTGGAAGAAAATGAAGAACATAGGCTAGCCTTCTTGAATTACACGTGAATGAGGATTTTAGAGTAAATGGGACACTCAATTTAGGACAAAAGGGAAAACTCAGGATTCTTGTATACTCCTACACATTCTCACCCTTATGTTATATTTTTAACACACATCTCAACCATATAATATAACCTAATGTCATAACATGACCTAACATTTCAAGGTAGTAGATGTTATGCAACATACATATAATCCATGTACATTTTATCAAAATGATAGTTTACAATGTGTTCATGGTATATTATTTTAATACATACCCACATACATATTGTCACATAGATAATGTATTTATAACATATAGTTCCAATATGCTTACTCACATTACCTCATACAATATAGTTTTATAAGACTGAATATATATAGTCACACAAATGTCACATTGCTCTATATAATATAGTTGTATTATTGCTCTTATATGCATAATCATTAATATTATATGATCATATAAATAAATAATTTATTCACTTCCTTGATTAATTAACACCATTATTAATTAATCCAATCATCATTGATCAATATATTTATGGATTTCCATAATCATTATTTATCTATATAATTTATTGCAAATATTAGTAATCACACATTATTAGTTAATTACTAAGAATTCAATATTTTACCACAAATCAATTAACAATTAAATAACAATTAATAATCACATATTAATCGACCTCATTAACATCAATTAAAAATCCATAAATATACTACAACAACACTTAACAATTAATATTACTTAATTGCTTACTTAATAATTCTTTTGTTAATTAATAAAACTGTTAATATTTCCCATCACCATGCCACACAAGGCTTCAATGAGTTCATCACAAAACTCCACATATCCTCAATTATTCAGTTATCTAATATAATTGAGTTATCTCATTTCATAACGTGAAATCATTCATATTCAAATAAACATTTATTTCCATTAATATATTTATTTATTAATACGTGGAAATTCTCGGGTATTACATCCTCCCCTCTTATAAAAATTCCATCCCGGAATTGCTACAAGGTTACACAAACAGATGGGGATAATCCCTCATCATCCTATCTTCTAACTCCCACGTTGCCTCCTCAACATCGTGGTTACGCCAAAGTACTTTTACAGAAGGAATAACTTTATTCCTTAAGGTTTTCTCTTTCCTATCGAGAATTTGGACAGGAATTTCTTCGCACGCTAAATTCTTCTCCACTTGAATAAGTTCATAAGAAATCACGTGTTTGTAGTTGGACTTGTACGGACGCAACACAGATATGTGAAACACGTTATGGATGTGCTCCAACTCAGGTGGTAGTGCAACTTTGTATGCTACTTCGCCCACTCGTTGTAATATCTCGAACGGTCCTATGAATCATGGACTCAGTTTTCCTTTTTTGTCGAAACAGATCTTTTCCTTCCATGGAGATACCTTCAAGAATACAAAACTGCTGACTTCAAAATCTCGGTCTTGCCAATGCAAATCCGCGTACTTTTTCTGGCGATCTTGAGTTGCTACAAGTCTGGTTCTTATTACTGTAACCACATCTGCGGTTTGTTGTACTAACTTTGGTCTGAGTATTCATCGTTCTCCGACTTCATCCCAATAAAATGGCATCCTGTACTTCCTTCTGTAAAGAGCTTCATACGGTGGCATGCCGATACTCGCATGGTAACTATTATTATACGCAAATTCGACTAAGGGTAGGTGGTCGTCCCAATTTCCCTTGAAATCCATCACGCAAGTCCTAAGCATGTCCTCTAGCATTTGTATTGTTCGCTCACTTTGTCCGTCTGTCTAAGGATGATAAGGAGTACTTAACCGTAACTGTGTTCCCATCCTCTCTTGCAAGCTTTTCCAAAATTTGGATGTGAAATATGGGACTCGGTCAGAAACAATTGATATCGGCACTCCATGTCATGAAACAATCTCCTTTACGTACAGACTTGCTAATTGATTTAAACTGTAGTGGATCTTGATAGATAGAAAATGTGCGGTCTTCGTAAGTCGGTCTACGATAACCCAAATGGCATCCAAACCTTTCTGCGTAACTGGAAGTCCTACCACAAAATCCATCGTGATATGCTCCCATTTCCACTCTGGTATTTCCAACGGTTGTAATAAACCACTCGGTCGTTGATGCTCTACTTTGACTCGCTGACACGTAAGACATCTACTAACGTACTCCACAATTTCTCATTTCAGATTTGGCCACCAAAAATGTTACTTCAAGTCCCGGTACATCTTTGTGCCCCCTAGATGAATGGAATACGTCGTATTATGAGCCTCGTACAAAATTTCCTCTCTTAATTCATCCACTGTCGGTACCCACACTCTCCCTTCGAATCTTAAAATACTGTATTTATCTATTCAAAAATTTTCTTCCCCTTTTTTCGTGATCCTTCTTCTGATTTTCTCACATTCTCCATCTTTCTCCTAGGCTTCCTTTACTCTATCCAACAATGTCGGACAAGCTTCCATTACAAATAACTTCTCTTCAGACCTCTCGGGTCCCTTCACTTCTATTTCCAATTTCTCCATATCTCTTATTAACTCCTTCTGAGTTGTCAGTTGAAATAATTTCTCCCTTCCTTTCCTACTCAGAGCATCGACAACTACGTTTGCCTTTCCCGGGTGATAAAGAACATCACAGTCATAATCCTTGATCAATTCTAACCACATTCTCTGACGCATATTCAACTCCTTCTATGTGAAGATATATTTCAGACTTTTGTGGTCCGTGTATATCTCACATTTCACTCCGTATAAATAATGTCTCCATATCTTCAATGCAAAAACTACAGCCGCTAACTCTAGGTCATGGGTAAGGTATCGTTTTTGTAATTCTTCAATTGTCGTGATGCATACGCAATGACCTTGTCATGTTGCATAAGCACACAACCAAGTCTTCTATGCGACGCATCACTGTACACCACAAATCCTCCCGTATCATCTGGTAATGATAATACAGGCGCCTCGCTTAATCTCTTCTTCAATTCCTAAAAACTCTCTTTGCATTTGTCGGTACATACAAATTTCACCGTCATCCTCGTTAAATTAGTTAACGGGGTCACTATCTTAGAAAAATCCTGGATAAATCTTCGATAGTACTCAGCTACCCCTAGGAAACTTCTCACCTTCGTCGGTGTCCTCAGTTGTTCCCAATTACTCACTGCTTCGACCTTTTCGGGGTCTCCTGAGATTCCATTCTCATCCACCACGTGGCCTAAGAATTGAACCTTCTTCATCCAAAATTCGCACTTAGAAAACTTCGCATACATGTTCTCCTTTTGTAGTGCCTCCACAACAATCTTCAGATGTTCGACATGTTCTTCCTCCGTCTTCGAGTAAATTAAAATATCGTCGATGAAAACTACTACGAATTTATCCAAGTATGGCTTGAAAACTCGATTCATCAAGTCCATGAATGCTGTCGGAGCATTAGTTAAACCGAATGACATTACCAAGAACTCGTAATGTCCGTAATGGGTTCGAAATGCAGTCTTTGGGATATCTTCATCCCGCACCTTCAGTTGGTGATATCCCGTCTGCAGGTCGATCTTTGAGAAATACTTCGCACCCTTCAGTTGATCGAATAAGTCATCTATCCTTGGTAATGGATATCTATTCTTGATCGTTACTCTGTTCAATTCTCGATAATCGATATAGAACCTCATCGATCCATCCTTTTTCTTAACGAATAACACTGGTGCTCCCCAAGGAGACACACTCGGTCGAATATAACCTTTATCCAATAACTCTTGAAGTTGTATCATCAATTCCTTCATTTCCACTAGCGCCATACGATATGGAGCTTTCAAAATCGGTGTCGTTCCGGGTGCTAAGTCTATTACTTAATTGATTTCTACATGCTGTGGAAGGTCGTGAGGCGGATCGTCCTAAACACATCCTGAAATTCACACACGACAGATATATCTTTAATCTCTACTCCCCTTTTCTGAGTATCCATGATGTAAGCTAAATAACTTACACATCCTTTCCTTAGCAATTTCCTGGCCTACACCATCATAACGCAACACGATTGCTTAAGCGATGAGCTACCGTAAAACACTACCTTAGACTTACTCGGAGTCTGAAGGTTCACACAATTGTTCGGATAGTTAATTACTACTACATGGTTATATAACCAATCCATCCCCAGTATTACATCGAATTCTCCTAATCTAATAGGAATCAAGTCTACGCTCAGTTTATGTTCTCTAATGTTTGCGTGACAATTATGATAGACGTATTCTACAGGGATTATTTCCTTATTCGCAACTTCTATGTTCAAAGGATCTTTTAAACGTTCTCGAGGTGTACTGAGTTTATTAGCAAATTCTTCAGATACAAACGAACAGGTGGCACCCAAATCAAATAATACATAAGCATTTATATTATTGATTGGGATTATACCTGACACCACGTCCTTTGTAGCTACAGCGTCTTGGACGGTCATTTTAAAGGTTCGAGCGGTCGATCGGTTGGGTTACGTAGGTCCACCAATCATTCATTTACTTCCTCCTCCTTGGCTTCCGCCAGCTCCACCGCTTCCTTTCTTCGGGCAATCCTTTACCTGGTGCTCTATCGATCCACAAGCAAAACATCCCCTGATCTTCTTCGGCTTCTGGCAATTTGGCGATATGTGCCTCTCTTGGCCGCAATTATAGCAAGTGCTTTTCCTCTTCCAACATTCTCCCTGATGACTTCTTCCACATTTGTTGCAAGCTTCGGTCCTCTTCTTGAAGTTTCCCTGGTGACTTCCACCTTGGTTATTGTTTTTGTTGTTTTTATTCTCCCATCTTTCCGGAGTTACTTCCTCCACTACTGCTCCCTCCACGATGCTCACTACCAGCGTTCTTATTCTTCTTATCCTTACGATATAAACTCAAGGCCTCACTGCCACCTTCCGCAATGATTGCCTTCTCCAACAATGTTATAAAGGAATCAATCTGGAAGACCGATACCTTATTATACAACCATGGCTTCAACCCTTTCTCAAAACATCTTGCCTTCCTTTCCTCATCGACAAACGTTTTCGAGTTCAAACCTAAAATTTGACTTCCATTCCGAGAATTTCACGAATTCGACGATTATCGTCCAATCGTGTGAATTCCGGTGATACTTCATTACTAACGATTTGATCATTGTTCTAAATGGATTCTAACCATCATATGAACATTTTAAACTACAAGTTACATCAACTTATTTTCAAGCTAGGTTTTGACTTATTCTTCATCAGTTTATAACTTAATAACTTATAAACTACAAGTTTTCATTCTTTATGACTTATTATAGATTTAAGTCATTAAATCAACATTCTCACACCTTATCAAACATACTAACTTCATATGACAAGTTTATCATAAGTTCATAACTTATTTAGGTTCAAGTTACTTATTCACGACTTATTTGGCTTAAGTCCATTGCTTATTCAATTCTTACATGTTCTTAGCATACATGCTTATTAGACTACACTTCTCTTATCACCCTACAATGATAGAGATGGAAAATTATTAGATCATAAGATCATTACCTTTGATGACTAACTTCTTCTTCTTGGAAATCTAACAATGGTTGTTGGACTTATAAGTGCTTATTCTCTCTAACCAATAAGTTGCTTTGTATTGGAAATTATTGGTGTTTTGAAAAAGTGATAAATGACTAGCAATCTCCATCTATTTATAGGAAAGCCAAAGTGAGGGCATTTTAGTACTTAAATCATCCCACCTCCTTAATACACCTCCTTACTATTCATTACCTACTTATTAAGTAAACTTGTTAATCACTCATATTACTTGGCCACCACAAAATATATCCTTTGCTTGGTTATTACTTAAAGTTCTTGGTCACAAAGTTTAACCCATATCAAAATGGTTTGCTCCATGGATCAAGTTTAACCCATTGGATCATTCATTGGGCTTAAGTTAATTAACTTAGCTTATTCATTTTGGGCTTGCATTATGTTACTTTGGGCTTTTGATTAATAAACACTTATGTTTGTACATCCAATTCCTATTGGACTACCAATTTGTTAACAATCCTACAAGTCTCACTTAATTAGCTAAAAGCCTTATTACATATACTATACTTATAATCCTCGTATTCTAGTTCGTATATTAATTCGTAATATACGTTATTCCATAAAAGGGCTATTTATTATGAATTATTGAAGTTTCGAAATATTGGGTCTAAATTGATTTTGCGGTTATAAATATTTTCTGAATAAAATACATTTTTCTGAGGAGGGCCCCACTTGTGTGGGCTGATGAAATGGTCAAGGAGGTGTGCAAAATTTTTTTTTTATAAATATAATATTTTATTAAATTTTCTATTTTGACATTCTAAGCATTTTCCTATAAATATGGTGCTTAGGTTAAAATTAAAAATCACACCAGAATTAGAAGTTTCTCTCTCTATAATATCCAGTGTATTTTTGTGAGTATTTAAATACTTTGAGTGTTACTATTCAGTGCAAGTGTTCTTCAGTATTATATCCAATATTCCAGCTAGAAGTACTATTATTTTGAGGTAAGGGATGTTATTTTTTTCATAAATGATATTATTTCTTTTAATATCATTATACCGAAATATTGATATGAATTTTATTGTAAAAGTTTTACCTTTTCGTGTTAGGGTTACTATTCACGTATACGACACTATTCAAGTATACGGCACTACTGATAGAAAAATTAAATTTTCTTTTCTTTGTCCAAGTTGTCTATTATGGTTACTATCTTTGATTGTATTCATGTTTTGATCTTCATTCTTGAATTTTGCTCCACAAATATTTATTATGGAGTATTTTTGAACTTTGATAAACTAAAGTACGAATCCCTAATCTTTGTCCTTTTATCTCACTGAATTCGTTTTCCTCAAAATATTTATTTATCATCCTTAGTCCTAAATGGTGATATAATTGAATATCTTTGGCCTGTAGTGTGACGCCCTCAAAATAAGTATACATCACCCATCTTGAGTTTCCAAATACATGGTACAAAATTCAAATACAACTGTCATGTAAAATACGACAAAGCATAAAATGAGAGTTTTAATACGAATATTGTCTTCTAGACAGTATTCAAACTCAAATGGAGTCCTCAATACATTTATTATCACACTATTTCATAGAATAGTGAGGACTACTAATTATATCATATGGATCGTCACTCCGTTCCCCGACTAGTCCCGACTACGTTCTCATTTCCTGAGGAAAACAATGAAAGCAAAAGGGAGAGCTCAACTAGCCCAGTAAGAAATATTATGACTAAGATAATGCAAAATAATTTATCGTTAGCCTTCAACAGTGTTAAACTGATAAAATATAATAAACATCAGTTTAACTGCAGCGGAACAAACAATCTATTAGAAGAGTCAAGTAGAGCATGATATCTACTATCTTTTATGATTTAAAAGATTTTTCATCACTTTTATCGTTGAGACTCAGCTTAATAAATAATCTATATCATCGAATAACCCCTGCACTACGGCCAAGGATATTCATTAGTATCACGACCACAAATTATCCATGCACTACGGGCCAAGGATATTCGTGTATTCATCAATGGTCATGATCATGCCAACAACTGTCCATCAATGCACTACAGTCCAATGAGGACTTTTACCACATCATTTGTAACATTACGGTCATGATTATACCAAATAATCCCTGGTCATAATCATACCAAGTCCATCTATGCACTACCACCACAGATAACTTTCATCATAATATAAACATGAGGATGATGACAATGATATAAGAATTCAATTAAATGAAAGCAAAGGATAAATTTTTAAAGATTTATAATTTAATTTATCCAGAAATCAATAACATCCAAATTGTCAACATGATACTACTTTGTGGAGTAAAATTCAAGAATAATATTGTACCAAAAATGATTTGGACTGAAAATGAATCAATTTTTATCATGAATAGTACCCCGGGTGAATAGTACTTGAGTGAATAGTACCCCGTGAATAGTACTTCGGCATAAAAAAGTTAAAATTTATCAAGAATGCTCAAAATAATATTTCCATAAAAAGATACTGGATGAAGCGCAAATATGAAGGATATTCTACTAATTTCATGGAGTATAGAAGCCAAAACTTTATCCAAATGAGTATAGAATTCGAAATCTGAAACGAAATAATATTACTTACATACTACAGAGTATGCAAGAAAATATTATTTCAAGCAAATATTGAACAAAAATAACATCCCTTACCTTGAAAAGAAGAGTATTCCAACTGGTATAGCGGGGATATTCTTGAAGAAAATTTCACTGTTTTCTATGCTCGAAGCTTTCTAAAACTCTAAAGAAACACGCTCAATATTATAGAAGAATAATTCTCTGATTCTGGTGTGATTTTCAATTCTAACTAAGCATCCTATTTATAGGAGAATGGAAAGGATACTATGCAATAAAATATTCTACTGAAATATTTATATATATATATATATATATATATATATATATATATATAATGCACCATAGTACTACTCCTTCCCGTGCATTCCACTATAAATTCCCCCACCCTTTATTAACAATTATATATATATATATATATATATATATATATATATATATATAAAAAACTGAGATAACTTTCTACTGACTATTTTGAAAAATGGGTAAGTGGAGGTTCATATAATAAGCAAAAAAATACTTCATAAAAATTCCCTCAATATTTTTAACAACATTTATCATCATTATTATAATTCGCAATATTTAACAATCAGGTCGTTCCCAGGAAAGAGAAAGCTTTTCGATAAGAATTTCTCCTTCTTAGCGCGCAATTAGGTGACCAAACCTCTCCTTGATAGAACTTCTAGACATTGTCAATATTACTAATAATAATATGAATAACTTTTGTCGTCTCAATTATTGATTTAATAATATAAAATATTATGCAGATGATACTGTGACAACAATTGAATCAATAATATGAGAGATATGTTGCAGCAATTACTGTAGCAATAATTGAGTATAACTAAGTGACTTCTTACGTAAGCATCAATAATCAATATCGTGTGCTACTATGCAACCACGAGTATTACTGTACTTTTAACACAGGTTATTTCAACAGTTAACGGTAAAACTTCCGCCGTTATTTTTATAAAAAGACATTTCTGTCATTTTCTCATTTCGACAATAATTACGTTGTGGGGTCCACCAATGATTGTGCCATCGTACGAATATTCCCTGTTAAAATGAATATTCCCCGACCAATCGAATATTATATAACAACTTGCTTACTTTGCAAAATTCATAAATATTACCCACAACTATAACATTATAACAAATTCAAACCTTAATATTCAAAAATGATATTTATAGAAAAATTCATCTTTATTCATAAAAGTTGGGGTCTTACATGTAGTGCAAAGAAAAATGATTACTTGATGAATATCTTTGGCCTATAGTGCAAAGATGAATTATTACTTGATGAATATCCTTGGTCGTAGTGCAAAGATAACAGGTAGTGAGATGAGCATGACCAACTGGTGATACAAATGAGTATCTTTGGCCCGTAGTGCAAAGATGAATATTTGGTTCAAGATGTATATTGATTGACGTCACAAGGTTAAATTATTAATGATGGACTTTTAAATCATAGAAGATAGTAGACTTCATTCTCTGCTTAACTCTTCTAATGAATTGTTATTTATGCTACGAATATTGATCTAAACTTGTTGTCCATTATATTTTATCTAATTTTTTGAAGGCTAAAGATAATTTTTGTTTCATTGTCTTAGTTATAATATTCTTTACTGGGCTAGTTGAGCTCATCCTTTTCCTTTTTATTCCATTTTTCTTCTCAGGAGGCGAGAATATAGCGGGAACTAATCAGGGTGTGGAGTGATGGTTCAAGATAGTTGTTTTAACAGTCCTCACTATTTGTAAAATAATGTAGCAATAATTGTAATGAGGACTTTATTTGAGTTTGGATATTGTCTAAAAAACAATATTTGTATTAAAACTCACAGCATATGTGTTGTCGTATTTTGCACGACAATTGTAATAATGAAGTTGTAGTTGTTTTTCTGTACCATGTATTTGGTGACTCAAAATGGGTTGTGTGGACCTATTTTGGGGGCGTAACAGTGGTTAAGTGATAGGTTATTATCAAATAGTGATAATATTACTAATGAGTTCAGGTATTACTTGATTATGTGATTATATGTTTAGATAAACTATTATAAAATAATAGTTAAGATATGTGATGCTAATTGAGCGATCGATCTTATTAGTGATAGGTCTTTCAAAAGAAGTTAAATTAAATTGCATAACAGTAGTCAACCGATCAGACATATTTCCTAACTCAACTTGAGTTATTATTTTTCAAAGCATGATTATTGGATAGTTATTGTTAATTATTCACATCCATAAAGATTATTGTTATTCGCACATAGTGCAATTGATTTCTTGTTTTATTGTTTGAACTGTGAAATAAATTTAAAGTTCCTTTATTCATGAACTGTTTATGAACCATGTCACAACTAATTATTTTGGCTAGACTAGCAATTGATGAATCGTTCTATTATTTGAACTAAGTTGTTATTAAAAGATTTATGCCATTTATTTCGGCTATATCAATATTAATATTATATGTTAAAATCATAGAATTTCTTTAAAAGCAATCCAAACCATATTGTTGTGGTACGGACTCATGATGTAAGATTAAGATGAACAGCCCTTATTAAAAGGGAAATTTATTATCGGGCATCCGACCCCTGCACTATTATTAAGTATGATACATAATCACGAGTACAATGAGGCCGATCCCCTTACGTACTCGGAAAATGGTATGCTTTAAGCTTTACGGTTAACTTATACTCTTGAGGCATTCAATTAGTAAATGAATTGATAATTCGTCTAGTAGTTCTTGATCCATTTGTAATCACTCAGAATGAAATCCGGGAATATCCCTCTCTATTGAATATTATTACAACATTGTAAATTCTTTATAATCAAACTGTTATTGTTAAATCCTTGAAAGCATTTAACATCTTTTATTTTTGA
This sequence comes from Panax quinquefolius, assembly GCA_020205615.1. Classification (NCBI taxonomy): domain Eukaryota; kingdom Viridiplantae; phylum Streptophyta; class Magnoliopsida; order Apiales; family Araliaceae; genus Panax; species Panax quinquefolius. The sequence goes on from JAINUW010000700.1 coordinate 110,479, forward strand.
TATGTTATTCAGCATGGAATGCAAGAAAATTCTTGAAATTGAAAAAGATTTATTATTCAGTTACCTCAAAATCTTTCGAGTATTACTGACATTCTAGAAAATTATACTCTTCTATATCCTTTATTGAACGCTTTAACTTGCGGAGCAAACTAGTTGCTCACCCTTACATAAAATAAAAATATTTAAGCTACAGTCGAGGTAGCCGAAAGTTCTAAGAAGAGCAAAGGAAAAGAGAAGGCGACCGAGTAGGGTCTTTTAAGTAATGTTTAATTATGTTATCTTATTATGTAAACATTTTGTGTATTTAAGGGTATGTATTTAAATTAAGGTTAGATAAACATGGGATAATGTTATGTTTGTATTAAAAAATGGTATGAATGATGTAATTCATATTGAATGAGTAGTTAGATGTGATGTGTATGTTGTATCGTGAGCACTGAATTTGAGGTATGGGTGACCCGAATTTGGGGGCATCACAGTACCTACATACCTGCTTTTGTATCTCTACACAAATAATCATGAGATCAATTATCCTCATCAAATGAGCAAGCAACATATGTATCAATTTATTCAGATTTACTAATCCCCTTTTTAATAATCCAACGATTGGGAAAAACTTTAGTTTGTGAGCTATCTAAGAATTTAGATCTCATTAGCATGATCATCATCATGATTCTAAAAGTATTGCTCAAAATTATAGGTTTATCATGTGACGCCCCCAAAATAGGTATACATCACCTATTCTGAGTCACCAAATACATGGTACAGAATACAAATACAATCTTAAATTTACAACAAGAGCTATGAGTTTTAATACAAATATTGTCTTCTAGACAATATCCACTCTCAGAATAAGTCCTCATTATATTTATTATCACACTATTTTATAGAATAGTGAGGACTACTAAGACACCATCTCGGACCGTCACTCCGTTCCCCGACTAGTCCCGGCTACATTCTCATTTCCTGAAGAGAACAGTGAAAGAAAGGGTGAGCTCAACTAGCCCAGTAAGAAATATTATGACTAAGATAATGCAGAATAAATTATCATTAGTCTCCAACAATGTTAAACTGCTAAAATATAATAGACATCAAGTTTAACTACAGCGGAACAAGTAATCCATTAAAAGAGTCAAGTAGAGAATAAAATCTACTATCTTTTATGATTTAAAAGGTTTTTTTCATCACTTTTATCACTGGAACTCAGCTTAATAAATAATCCACATCATCCATGTACTACGGCGAAGGATATTCATTAGTATCACGACCATAAATTATCCATGCACTACGGGCCAAGGATATTCGTGTATTCATCAATGGTCATGATCATGCCAACAACTGTCCATCAATGCACTACGGGCCAATGAGGACTTTTACCACATCATTTGTAACATTACGGTCATGATTACAGAATAATCCACAGTGTCATAATCATACCAAGTCCATTTATGCACTCTGAGCCACATATGACTTTCAAAAAAATATAAACATGAGGATGATGACAATGATATAAGAATTCAATAAAAAAAGTTCAAGAATTAATTTATTCAGGAACTAATAACGTTCAATTTGTCAACATGATACTTCTTTGTAGAGTAAAATTCAAGAATGCTCAGAAGAAATATTTTCATGAAAAGATCTTTGGATGAAGCTTGAGATATCAAGGATATTCCACTAATTTCATGGAGTATAGAAGTCAAAACTTTAACCAACCTGAGTATAATAAAGAATGGAATAACAAAAGAAATCACCATGTATGCGGTACTTGCATAGAGCGAGTTATTCAACGAATAATAATAACTAACGGAACTAGGTCGAGTCGTGAAATTCGCCGCAAGCAGGATGTTCCAACAGAATAATAAAGACGGAACCAGGTTTGGCGTAAAACGCACAGACATGATATTCCAACAGAATAATAAAGAATGGAATAACAATAGAATTTCACCATGTATGCGGTACTTCGCATAGACATGTTATTCCAGCAGAATAATAAATAATGAAATAACAGAAGAATTTCACCAAGTATAGGGTAACCCGCGTATACAGGTTATTCCAACAGAATAATAAAGACTGGAATAACATAAGTTCTCTTCATGAATATGAAGAAAAAAAATACCTCTTACCGTAAAAGAAGAGTATTCCGACTGGTAGGGTGAGGATATTCTTTAAGAAAACTTGCACTACGCTCAAAGCTTCTTAAAACTCTAAAGAAATACGCTCAAGATTATAGAAGAGAATTTTCTGAATTTCTGGTGTGATTTCTATTCTAACTAAGCATCCTATTTATAGGAGAATTGAAGAGGCACTTTGAGGAATTATCACGGACGCAACATGAACAAATTTCACGGGCTGTCTACTAATAATCATGGATGAAAAGAATTGCATGTAAAACCAAAACCAAAAAAACATATTATATATATAATTACATATCAATACCATCATTCTCCACCCACCACTTTTCATCACTTTTGTCCCCTTATTTGCACATTCTATATATATATATATATATATATATATATATATATATATATATATATATATATATATCCCACCACCATTAATTCAATCCTCCCATTTCCTTATCCCACACACACACACAACATATAGTCACATGCACACACTTTGCACATTTATATATATATATATATATATATATATATATATATATATATATATATATATATATATATATATATATATATATATATATCTTGAATAACTTTCTACCGATTATTTAAAAAATAGGTAAATGGAGGTTCATATAATAAACAAAATTTACATCAAAGATTTCATAAAAAAAATCCCTTCAATATTTTTAACAACATTTATCATCATTATTATAATTTGCAATATTAATTGTAACGCCCCCATATCTATACTCCCACGGTATCTGATATGGTGTTTACAGAAAATCAACATAATTCTTTTAAATCTATACACCCATGGTATCTGATTATAAGATTACATTAAATAGAGGTACTAGCAGATATAATTCTCATAGATCCAAAATTCACAGTATCCCATAATAGATGTCAATTCTCAAGAGAACTTTTTACTTTGTTTGGATACCCTCATTTGGATATATGAACTGTATCTATGACTAGAGTCTAACTATCTGAAATTCAGAGTACCAGTAATAACATGAACAGTCCATATTACTAATACCCTCACCTAGATGTATAGTTTAAGCCAGCAAACTTATATTGTCGTATCGATAGTAACTACTTATCTGAAATTCAGAGTATTAATAACAACATGAACAGTCCATGCTATTAATACCCTCACTCAGCTAAATAGTTCCCAAGGATCTCAACTAGATTTGAAGAAGTCTAATTTTATATCTATATACGTAAAAAAACACGGTTACAGAAATAAAAGATGTTATATATATCATAATATTAAGATTCGATTACATGATTCTCATAACGAGTTCTTATTACAAGGTATTCAAATAAACAAGAATATAATCTAATCTATGTAGGGACGCTTCCAAGATTAACATCTAAAACTGCAAAGGGAATAATTTGCAAGGGTGAGCTGTGACATGCTCAGCAAGTTGTGTATTTATAATAATATATGATTTGAAGAAATACAACAATTCAAATTTCAACTGATAGTTGTTACCATTTCTGGATTTCTCTAATTTCAACCATTTCTGGAATTTTTCTTATTTTTGTCACTCACAAAGACTTAGAAATTTTGTTCAGATGTGAGATAGGGGATCAGCCTATTCAACATCCTAGGAGTATGCATATCACCCACAGTGCTCGAGATACACTAAAATTACTGTCAATATATGAATTGACTAAACTTCGCTCCCTTATGGGATACTCAACATCAGTATAGATAAACAATATCATATGGATAAATAATTCATTTCTTAGTTATGCTGGAACTATAGCAATAACTTTCCAATAATAAGGTAATTCAATTGTAGGTCTAGGATATTATATCAACAGCATATCAAGATAAAAATCTTGTCCAATGAATAAACAAGGTTTAAGAAATTTGCTTTATAAGAGATTTAAAGATAAAGAACTTGCCTAAGTGTAGATCAGTCAAGTTATGCTATTTAAACGTTAACAATTTATATATTATATATATATATATATATATATATATATATATATATATATATATATATATATATAAGTCTAACACGTTAATATTGATAACAATATTCAATTATAACATTTATATAATATCGGGTTAGATTGAATAGGGTTATTGTATGGACTAAACTTTATAAAATTTATTTATCCTTTATAATACCTTTTAGAAATTTTAAAGTATTTAAAATATTTATTTATCATTTAAATGATTTTAAATCATTTATTTCTATTTATAAGTAATTAATATTTACCTAAAATTTTACGAAAATATTGATTATTATTATTAAATAATTTATATTCATTTATTATAATTTTTATGTCATTAACAATATTTTTCCATAATTATTTAGTATTTATAAATAATTATTCTAATTTCTTTATTAATAATATCAAAATAATATAAAATAATTATTAAATTTATGTAAAAATATCAGAATTTATTTATAATAATTTAATATAATTTTTAAAACTATTTTTATAATTATTTATATTTATTTATTAATTATTTTAATTTTTATAATTTATTTTTAAAGAAAATAATTTATATGCATCGCTAAAGCCCTACGGTGATGAGAAAGTGTCATTTGTAGGTGTTCACGAGTTTAAGGCGTGATTTGGTCGTGGTCGAGTGATCACTTTGACCATTAAATAACTAGCTACTGGTAATGATTTTTCAGTTTGGTCAAGCATTGATGTTGTAGTACTCATACAATAGTACAACATGAAACAAATCATAGACTCTAACTTACATATAACAAGAAGTTATAGAAGCTCAAAGTCATTGTCAGAGCTGTTCTTGAGTATCTGGGTAACCCAGAACGGAAGTCATAGCCGGTCAACGGTTTTGTGGCTTAAATATCTTTGATTCTGTGTATTTGATGTGTGTTGTGTTTGTTGTATCATGTAGTATATATGTCAGGGTACATATATATAACATTAACAAGAACATATTATAACTCTAAGGTCTCTAAATTGGCTGGTCAAAGTACAGCTAGATGTTGTTCTTTATGTTCTTCAATTTTTTGGAAAACCCAGAAAACTCGGTCATGCTCGGTCAACGGATTTTGACCAATAATTCCAGTAAACCTATACGTTGTTTGATCAATTAAAGATCATAGATATGTAGTATGTATAACAGGGTACTAATCTATAACAAAAACCTAAACAATTAACAATCAGAAGACGATTAAATAGGTCGGTCAAAGTAGTCGGTTCGACTGTTCTTGAGTTTTCTGGGCAACACAGAAAACCAACATCCGTGAACGGTCAACCCACTTTGACTGTTTATAACTTGAAATATACGGTTCAACTGAACCTGTTTTCTTTTCCAGATTAAATGTAACATTCTAGAATTTTAATTGTTATATTAAATATTTATTGAATTATTTAAGTATTTAATGGATGTGTTTATGGTTGAATTTGTAATTGTTCAAATTTGATTCGATTTGGTTAATTATTTGTTAAATAAATAATTAAGAAAATTAATTATTTTATTCTAATTTAATTTAATTATTAAGTTGGAAAGTTTTGATTAATTGAATTATTATACTTTTATTTGAATTTGTAATTCTAATTTTGTGGTATTGATTTATGTGTTGTAATAATTTAATAAAAAGGTGGCAAATAACCTTTTACAAAGGAGTTATTAAAATAACTTAAAGGAGTTTTAATTCAGTTTTGTGAAACAAGCCCTATTGCTTATTAAGTCTTTATTCTAATTGTGTTTTACCAAACAAGGCATAAGGGTTAATTGATTATTTTTTTAGTGGTTAGCCAAACAAGCCTTATGGCTTTTTATTTTCAAATAAATATAACTGATGTCAGTTAAGTTAGTATTATATTATATATTTAATATTATTATTATTATTATCATACGTTAGATATCTAGTACGCTAGATAGAGTTAGAAAGAAAAGAAAGACTCAGAGGAAGAAGAAGAAGAAAAGTGAGAGAGAAAAGAAGAGAGGAAGAAAGGCTAGAGAATTTGATAAAAGAATTAGGGAAAAGAAGTTTGATAATCAAAAGGGATAGCCATCATCTTCTACAATCAAGGTATTCTACTTTCTTTTTTTAAGTTTTAAAGTTCTAGTTTTCTCTTCTCCTATTTCTCTGTAAAATTCTTGTGATAGGGTAAATTGTTGCTTTTATGGGTATTCATATGATTAACTAGTGTTGTAAAGTTATTTTCATAAGTTTTATATAATTATAATCAATGAATTGTTGTTATGTATGTAGTTTGTGAAGAAAACCTTTTTACAGGGAGTTTATGTGAATGAATATAGGTTAATTTAAAATAGAAATTATGGGTTGTTTAGTTGTTTTATAGATAAATTGGCTATTCAATTTGTTAGAGTATGTATATACTTTGATAAAATGCTTTAAATTAACTGTTTTGGTTGAAAAACAAAATCACAGTATTGATTTTCATCAAAAATATCAAAAGGTGATTTTTTATCAAAAATAGTGAAATTGGATGTTTTAAATTAGTTGTTTATGTTGTTGTATGGGTAGAATCGTGTTAGGAGTTCTTGAATTATGTTTACATGAAGTCTTTGTATGAATTATATGTGAATTAGAAACGAACTTGTAGGCCAAAATTGGCTTTGTGCATATGATTTTCTTAGATGTCCATAGAACTCTGCGAGAAGAATGCACTTGGCGGGCAAGCGATATAAATCTCGGTATACTTGGCCATCGCCGCCCGCCATTGTGAGCCTTGACCTCATAGCTTATTTCTCGTCATGCTTTTTCATCTCCATGCCATTGCCTTATGCACTATAGTATAAACCCGAAGTATTGCATCGCGAAAGTTAAGCGAGAATGGATTGATGATTGTACTTTTTGTACTCAAATGTTAAGAAATTGTTATGTGATGATAGTAGGATGTAAAATGTTGATGTTAGTATTTCTATACTATGAATAAGTATGTTATTAACAATTAACTTGTGTTATAACTTGATTATATGATTAAATAATCAAACCTATATGATGTATTTAGTTAGTTAAATTTGTAAAGTAGTAGTGACTAACTATGTCTATGATGACACTATATATATATATATATATATATATATATATATATATATATATATATGTACATATAGGTATTGTGATGCGAATTGATTGGTTTAGCTTCTGAGCAAGGCAAGTTTTCTAATCCTTTATCTTGCTTGAACTAATTATGGTTTCCAATATAATAATGCAAGGTTTCTAAACTTTGTTTTTGATATTGAACAAGTTATTCTTGTATTTAACTTGTTGTTTAGCATGCCCGAATATATTTGAATAGTTTATCGTTCATATTGCCATGCATGCTTAGTATTCAATTCTAAATAACCTTGGCTTAATATTGTTCAAGCAAGGTGTGTTATAGTTATTCAAGTTGTATGCTATTACATTATTCCTAAAGCATGATTTTAATTTAAAATGACGATTCAATTACGAGTATTCTATAGTATGATGTTATTGGTATTAATTCAACTAGTCCTCTAGTTGATAATCGTTGAACTTCAAATTACCCTTGAAAGCTTATCCAAACCAAACTCTCTTTGGTGCGGACTTGTACTCTAAATACTTAGATGAACAACCCTATTATTAGGGGATAACTTACGCGTAGCGTTAAATGTTTGTGCACAATACATGGTACGAAGGGATGATCCCCCTAAGTACGAGGAGTCCTTATAGTCTTATGACTGTTAAAGTTGGAGTTGAAAGATTACTCACAACTGTGGACATAGTTCATGGTCTTATGGCCCTCGGTAATGTTTATTCCATACTTTGGATTTCAGTTCCTGATTATCATTGTGAGAATACTATCTCGTTTTGATGAGCCTACTCATTGGTAGTTATTATTGTTATTCTTCTGTGATTCATTATTTTATCCACTCTTGCATATTTATAAACTCATTGCAGCTAAAGTGGAGAAGGTAGATGAACCTTCAACTAGCAAAGGAAAGGGAAAATTATACAAGTGATGTTGATTTGTACTTTTATTTATTGTGATGATCTTAGACTTCTTAATAATGATGTTATGTAATAATTTTAATTCCGCATTTGAATGATTGTATTTAAAGGTTAGACAACCTGGGAGATTTTATTATGTAACCCTTTAATGGGAAAGATTTTATTTATCCAGTTTTATTGTGATTGGGTAGTTAGATATGAATGTTTGATTAAGAGAACACCAAATCCTTGGGAATGAAGTACCTGGGTTTGGGGGTGTCACATTAAAGACCTACTAACAGGCTACAAATACCAATCGATTAACAGACCAAAACATAAACACACACGAATCTACAAGCCCTGACATTCGACTGTCAGACCAAGTTTTAAAAAATTTCCAGATTTCATAAAACACTTAATTAAGTCATCTAGATGTTATGAAAATGTGTTCTACCAATCTAACATACTTTCTAACATCCTAATACATAATTCTAAACTTCTAAATATCTAAACAATAAATCTAACATAAGATCAAAGAGCAATTTATGAACTAGGGTTTGCACATTTTCTTGAGCAATTCGTGATTCTAGCTTCTGATGTTGTTGTTGTTGCTATCACCCAGGCTTGATTTGGTAGGTTTATAAGTGTATCTAGGCTTTGAGAATTCATGAGTTTTCTCAGCCCTAATGTTCCTATTTATAGAATTCTTCAACTTGGCTTTTTTGGTCATTTTTCCACCTACTTGCCTCTATAAAGATCTGACTTGTGACTCTTCTGCTGCTTGGGAGTTTGGAAGCATGCCATGTGATGTTTTGGAACTTGAAATGGTGACTCCCAACCTACTTGTGAGCTAGTTGATCAAATTAGTAGCTTAATTAGGTTTAAATCTTCACTAATCTTGATTAGGGTTTTGTTTCTAATGATTAGGAATGTTAAGTAATGTTATTTAGTACCTAATTGAAGTTTACTAACCATGATTAGGTGTTAAGATAATCTAATTAGGGTTTATTTAGCTAATTAGGGTTAGGTTTATAAATTAGGGTTAGGGTTTTGCTAATTAGGGTTAAGATTTGTTAGTCTAGGATTGTTAACCTAAATTTCTCGCTAATCCTAACAAGCACGACAAAGTGTTTTGTCAGTGTAAGCACGACAAAGCAACTTGTGAAAATAATTTTACCGTAAAGTCTGAATATAGAAAAAAATTTAAGCACGAGGTGTCAAGCACGACGTTTTTTGGATAAAAATTTATTTGGTCAAATTTGTAAAACCAAGTATATATTAACACATAACACATTCAGAACAGAGAAATTTTATTTATATAATGGGATTTTACACTTGCGAGTCTTTTTAGGGTTTTGGGTTTTTACATTCACCCCCACTAATAAGAATTTCGTCCTCGAAATTACAGTACAAGTTAAGTAAATAATTGAGGATAATTCTCGCGCATTTTATCTTAATGCTCCCATGTAGCTTCTTCAACGTTCTGATTCCTCCAAATTACTTTGACCGATGCTATCACTTTATTTCTCAGGACTTGCTCTTTACGGTCGACGATCTGCACAGGTTCCTCTACATAAGAAAGATCTTCCTCTATTTGGATTGGCTCATATTGTATAACGTGTTTATAATCAGTTTTATATGGTTATAATACGGACACATGAAATACATTATGAATGATTTAACTCAGGAGGTAGTGCTATTTCATAAGCAACTTCACCAACCCTTCTCAAAATTTCAAAAGGTCCAATGAATCTCGGACTTAATTTTCCCTTTTTGCCAAAACGTATCTTGCCTTTCCAAGGAGATATTTTCAAGAATACGTGACTTCCTACGTTAAAGTTTTGTTGTTGACGATGTGGGTCGGCGTATTTTCTTTGTCGATCTTGAGATGCTTGTAATCGTTGACGAATAATTCTGATAGTTTCAGTTGTTTGTTAAATTATCTCAGGTCCTAACATTTGTCTTTCCCCGACTTCATCCCAACATAAAGGTGTTCTACATTTACGTCCATATAAAGCTTCATTGGGTGGCATACCTATGCTAGCATGATAACTATTGTTATAGGCAAATTCGACTAAGGGTAACAGATCTTCACAACTTCCTTTGAAGTCTATAATATAAGTTCTCAGTATATCTCCTAATATTTATATGGTTCTCTAACTCTGTCCATCAGTCTGTGGATGATAAGTTGTACTTAATCTTAGTTGTGTTCCTAAGTGTTTCTGAAGGCTTTTCCAAAAATTAGAAGTAAATTTTGGATCTCGATCTAATACTATGGACACAGGTACTCCATTCCTAGAGATAATTTTATTGATATAAAGTTTGGCAAAGTGATCAAGGTTATGAGTAATCTTAATAGGTAAAAAGTGAGCTGATTTTGTTAAACGGACAACTATTACCCAAATAGCATTATGGCCCTTTTGTGTAGCTGGAAGACCAACAAAAAAATCCATAGTTATATGTTCCCACTTCCACTCGGGAATTGGTAAGGGTTGAAGTAAACCACTCGGCTTTTGATGCTCAGCCTTAACCCTTTGACACGTGAGACATTTACTTACCCATTCAGCTATTTCTCTTTTCATGTTCGACCACCAAAAGTGTCGATTTAAATCTTTATACATTTTTGTACTGCCAGGATGTATGGTAAATTTAGAATTATGATCTTCATTTAAAATTTCGTCTTTTAAAGCTTGGTCTAACGGAACCTAGATTCTATTTTCATATCTTATTATTCCATCCGCATCTATTCAAAATTTATTATACTTATCATGTGTTGAATTAGATTTGAACTTCTGACATTCTTCATCCTTCTCCTGTATCTCTTTAATTTTAATAAGCAGAGATAAAACTCCTTCTAATATATACAATTTTTGGATAGAGGTAGTTGGACATTTCACCTCAATTTCTAAATTTTCAAAGTCTTTTATTAACCTATTATTGGTGGTTAATACATTTAATTTTTCCTGATTCTTTCTACTTAACGTATCAGCTACAACATTGGCCTTGCCGGGATGATATAAGATTTCACAGTCATAATCCTTTATCAGTTCTAACCATCGTCTATGTCTTAAATTTAATTCCTTTTGTGTAAAAATATATTTCAGACTTTTATGATCTGTATATATGTCGCACTTCTCTCTGAACAAGTAATGTCTCCAAAATTTTAAAGCAAAAACTACTACGGCTAACTTTAAATCATGAGTAGGATACCTCTTCTCATAATCTTTGAGTTGTCGTGATGCATAAGCTATCACTTTCCCATGTTGCATTAACACACACCCAAAACCTTTATGTGATGCGTCACTATATACTACAAGGCCTCCTATATAATCTGGTAAGGATAACACTGGAGTCATGCTTAGTCGCTTCTTCAACTCTTGGAAGCTTTCCTCACATTTATCTGTCCAGACGTATTTCACCGTCTTTCGAGTTAAATTGGTTAATGGGGTTGCTATTTTTGAAAAATCTTTTATAAACCGTCGATAATAACCCGCTAAAGCGAGAAAAATTTGAACTTCTATTGGAGTTGTTGGTTGTTCCCAATTCACAACAGTTTCGATCTTAGCTGGATCTACAGATATCCCATTCTTATCAATTACATGACCTAAAAATTGAACTCTCTTCAACCAGAATTCACACTTGGAAAACTTTGCATAAAGTTGTTCCTTTCGTAATATCTCCAATACGACTCTTAAGTGTTCAGTATGCTCTTCCGTGTTTTTCGAAAGTATACCGAAATATCGTCGATAAAACACTACAACAAATTTGTCCAAGCATGGTTTAAACACTCGATTCATTAAATCCATAAATGTTCTTTGGTGCATTTGTTAATCCAAAAGACATTACAAGAAATTCATAATGTCCATAAGCGTGTCCTAAATCTTTGTTTTTAAGACATCGTCCTTTCTTACCTTTAATTGATGATAACTTTGTTCTATGGTTAATTTTTTGAAAATGTTCAGCCCCTTTAATTGGTCAAACAAATCATCAATCCTTGGTAAAGGATATTTATTTTTAATAGTTAACTTATTTAGCTCCCTATAGTCTATACATAATCTCATAGTTCCATCCTTCTTCTTTACAAACAGAACTGGTGCTCCCCAGGGTGAAACACTAGGTTGTATGTAATTTTTATCTAAGAGTTTCTGTAATTGAATAAGTAACTCCTTCAGTTTTATAGGTGCCATTCTGTACGGTGCCTTAGAAACTGGTGTCGTTCCTGGTGCAAGATCAATGACGAACTCAATTTCCCTATCTGGAGGCAAACCTGGTAAGTCATCTGGAAATACATCAGAAAATTCTTTAACTATAGGTATTTGATCTAGTTTTACTCCTTCCTATCGAGTATCAACTATATAGGCCAAATATCCTAAACAACCCTTTCTAAGTAATCTTTCTGCCTGAACTATAGTCAAACATCGAGATTGCTTAGGTGAATAACTACTGTTGAACACTACTTTTGACTTCGAAGCAGTAAAAAGGTTTATACGTTTTTGATGACAATCAATCATCGCGTTATGATTAACTTACCAATCCATTCCTAGAATTACATCAAATTCTCCCAACTGAATTGGTATCAAATCTACCTTAAAATTATGTCCTTTTATTACCACGCTACAGTTTCTGAAAATAGTCTTAACCAGAATTTTTTCATTATTAGCAATTTCTACACAAAATGGTTTGTCTAAATTTTCATAAGGCGTATTCAAGTTTGTAGAAAAATTTCTGGACACAAACGAACATGTAGCACTAGAATCAAATAACACATATGCATTTAAAGTGTTGATAGGGATGATACCTATCACCACATCCTGCGAAGCAACAGCATCCCTCACCGACATATTAAATGTTCTCGCGGTAGGTCGATTCTGAACTCCAAGCTAGCCTCTTGTTGATTGATTATTCTCGGTATTCTAACCCCTTTTCCTCCTTGATACTTAGGTTTGGGACAGTTCTTTGAAAAATGGTCTAAGGAACCACAATTAAAATATTTATTTTTCCTTAGAAGAGGACACTGTGGAAAATAATGTCCCGACTGTCCACAATTAAAACATTTGTTATAAAGGCATTCTCCTCTATATTTCTTACCACAATTAGGACAAGGTTTAATATTATTATTACTAAATTTATTGTTAGTATTTTCTATCTTTTTCCCTGGGTTGTTAGAAAAAGAATTATCCCATTTACGCTTATCATTAAACCCACCTGAACTGGGTTCTGTCCTAATTTTCCCTTTTTCATTCTGACTTCTCTTGTCCTGGTGAAATTTAGTAAGACTGTCATTCTCACTTTCGGCTATAGAGGCCTTCTCTAGTATTTCAGAGAAAGTTTTTATTTGAAGTACTAACAATCTACTCCCAATCTGAGGTTTTAAACCTTCCTGAAACCTATAAGTCTTTCTAAGCTCAGTGGTTACTTGATGTGGAGCAAACCTGAATAGTTCATTAAACTTAGTTGTATACTGGGTTATAGTAAGATCTCTTTGTTTTAAGTCCAGAAATTTTATTTCCATTCGGTTTTTCATGGATTGGGAAAAATAGTTTTCAAAGAACAACTCTTTAAATCTATCCCAAGGAACAATTTCAGTTTCTACCCGACCTTTGGTTGATTCCCAGAAATAATTAGCCTCACCCTTTAAGAAAAAGGTTGCAAAAGTTATCTTTTGGTAATTATTAACATTGGTTACTAGAAAGAATTTCTCTATCTTAGAAATACAAATCTGTGCATCTACAGGTTCTGATGCACCTTTAAATTCAGATGGTCCAACTAATTTAAAGTCTTTAAAAGTTGTGTTCTGGTTCACATGTCTATTTATAACTCCTAGCATTAGGTCTACTAACTGCTAGGTAGAATTATCATCATTCATTTCTCTTTGGGGTCTTCTGGTTGGTGGCATGATTCTATATAAACCAATAAAATTCACATAAGAATTTGAGTAACACAACATATTGTTTATTTTATATATCACAATAGTATTACACAATAACTTCATAATTGAACATATTACTATTTTACAAAGTACTGATTACATTACAAACTTTGAATGCTTCTTTATTGTACTAATACAGAGCATTCAACCACCTATGCTATTCTCTAGAATTCATTGATATCATCAAAGGAATCCTGGATCATGTGACAAACCACAGATCGATCGATGAGATAAGTCGTCTTCTTCTCCTCTAGGATATCGAACTACGGTAGCGTAAATCATTAAAAGTATCTCGAACACCCAGAGATGTTTTAAGAAGCCTTGACTGAATTTCCTTTCTGCCCCTCTGTGCGTGGTGCAGTTGTACTTTTAGTCGTTGACTATGTCCTCTATCATGTTGTAGCATTCCCTCAGCTATATCAGCCCTAAACCTCATCTTATTACCCTCATATTTTGTTGTTATTAGCAGTGATGCCATTGCCTCAACATGCTCATCAATTCTCACTAACTGTCCTGCCACTGGATCCTCTTCTTCCTCAGCATCTAACAGTTGTTGATTATGAAGTAATTCCTCATCTTCTGCATCACTGGCTATGTATGACTCTATTTGTGGTGGATAATTGGCTATTACCATTTCCTCAGCACTGGAGTTGGCCATCTATAAAAGAAAACTCCTTTAATACTGTATAGAAATTTACACAACATAATAATTTTAATGTTATATGTACTTTTAAAAATTTTACGGACTCAAAGACTATATACTAAGATTTCTCTTCCTTATATCTATAGCCTTAATGCTTTGATACCAAAATTGTAACGCCCCCATATCTATACTCCCACGATATCTGATATGGTGTTTACAGAAAATCAACATAATGCTTTTAATCTATACACCCATGGTATCTGATTATAAGATTACATTAAATAGAGGACTAGCAGATATAATTCCCATAGATCCAAAATTCACAAGTATCCCATAATGAGATGTCAATTTCAAGAGAACTTTTTACTATGTTTGGATACCCTCATTTGGATATATGAACGTATCTATGACTAGAGTCTATCTATCCGATTGATGCAAGGGAATAACATGAAGCAGTCCATATTACTAATACCCTCATCCGGATGTATAGTTTAAGCCTGACAAACTTATACTATCAGATCGATAGTAACTACTTTATCGAAATCCGAGTATTAATAACAACATGAGCAAGTCCATGCTATTAATACCCTAACTCAGATAAATAGTTCCCAAGGATCTCAACTAGATTCGAAGAAGTCTAATTTTACATCTATATATGTTAGAAAATACGGTTGCGGAAATAAAAGATGTTATATATATCATAATATTAAGATTCGATTACATGATTCTCATATCGAGTTCTTATTACAAGGTATTCAAACAGACAAGAATATAATCTAATCTATGTAGGGACGCTTCCCTTTATCTACTCCATATGTTCCAGGATTACCATCTAAAACTGCAAAGGGAATAATTTGCAAGGGTGAGCTATGACATGCTCAGCAAGTTGTGTATTTATAACAATATATGATTTCAAGAAATACAACAATTTAAATTTCAACTGATAGTTGTTACCATTTCTGGATTTCTCTAATTTCAACCATTTCTGGAATTTTTCTTATTTCTGTCAGTCACAAAGACTTAGAAATTTTGTTCAGATGTGAGATAGGGGATCAGCCTATACAACATCCTAGGAGTATGCATATCACCTACAGTGCTCGAGATACACTAAAATTACTGTCAATATATGAATTGACTAAACTTCGCTCCCTTACGGGATACTCAACCTCAGTATAGGATTGTCTTACCAAAACAATTTGGTTTGACACAACAGTTTATGCTCAATAAATAATATCATATGGATAAACAATTCATTTCTTAGTTATGGTGGAACTATAGCAATAACTTTCCAATAATAAGGTAATTCAATTGCAGGTGTAGGATATTATATCAACAGCATATCAAGATAAAAATCTTGTCCAATGAATAAACAGGGTTTAAGAAATTTGCTTTATAAGAGATTTAAAGATAAAGAACTTGCCTAAGCGTAGATCAGTCAAGTTATGCTATTTAAACGTTAACAAGCACCTCGATATTATATTCATATATATATATATATATATATATATATATATATATATATATATATAAGTCTAACACGTTAATTTTGATAACAATATTCAATTATAACATTTATATAATATCGGGTTAGATTGAATAGGGTTTAGTATTTAATACCTTTGTTCATAGACATTAACTTACACATAACAAGAAGTTATAGAAGTTCAAAGTCATTGTCAGAGTTGTTCTTGAGTTTCTGGGTAACCCAGAACAGAAGTCATGGCCGGTTAACGGTTTTGTGGCTTAAATATCTTTGATTCTGTGTATTTGATGTGTGTTGTGTTTGTTGTATCATGTAGTATATATGTTAGGGTACATATATATAACATTAATAGAAACAAATTATAACTCTAAGGTCTCTAAATTGACTGGTCAAAGTACAGCTAGATGTTGTTCTTCATGTTCTTTAGTTTTTAGAAAACCCAGAAAACTCGGTCATGCTCGGTCAACGGATTTTGACCAATAATTCCAGTAAACCTATACGTTGTTTGATCAATTAAAGATCATAGATATGTAGTATGTATAACAAGGTACTAATCTATAACAAAAACTTAAACAATTAACAATCAGAAGACGATTAAACAGGTCAGTCAAAGTAGCCAGTTCGACTGTTCTTGAGTTTTCTAGGCAACCCAGAAAACCAACATCCGTTAACGGTCAACCCACTTTGACTGCTTATAACTTGAAACCTACGGTTCAACTGAACCTATTTTCTTTTCCAAATTAAAGACCTACTATCAGGCTACAAATACAAATCAATTAACAGACCAAAACATAAACACATACGAATCTACAAGCCCTGACATTCGGTTGTCAGACCAAGTTTTACAAAATTTCCAGATTTCATAAAACACTTAATTAAGTCATCTAGATGTTATAAAAACGTGTTCTACCAATCTAACATACTTTCTAACATCCTAATACATAATTCTAAACATTTAAACAACAAATCTAACATAAGATCTAAGAGCAATTTATGAACTAGGGTTTGCACCTTTTCTTGAGCAATTCATGATTCTAGCTTTTGATGTTGTTGTTGCTATCACCCAGGCTTGATTTGGTAGGTTTATAAGTGTATCTAGGCTTTGAGAATTCATGAGTTTGCTCAGCCCTAAGGTTCCTATTTATAGAATTCTTCAACTTGGCTTTTTAGTCATTTTTCCACCTACTTGCCTCTATAAAGATCTGATTTGTGACTCTTCTGCTGCTTGGGAGTTTGGAAGCATGTCATGTGATATTTTGGAACTTGAAATGGTGACTCCCAACCTACTTGTCAGCTAATTGATCAAATTAGTAGCTTAATTAAGTTTAAATCTTCACTAATCTCTATTAGGGTTTTGTTTCTAATGATTAGGAATATTAAGTAATGTTAATTAGTACCTAATTGAAGTTTACTAACCATGATTGAGTGTTAAGATAATCTAATTAGGGTTTATTTAGCTAATTAGGGTTAGGTTTACAAATTAGGATTAGGGTTTTGCTAATTAGGGTTAGGGTTTGTTAATCTAGGATTGTTAACCTAAATTTCTCGCTAATCCTAACAAGCACGACAAAGCGTTTTGTCAGTGTAAGCACGACAAAGCAACTTGTGAAAATAATTTTACCGAAAAGTCTGAATATAGAAAAAAATTTAAGCACGAGGTGTCAAGCACGACGTTTTTCGGATAAAAATTTATTTGGTCAAATTTGTAAAACCAAGTATATATTAACACATAACACATTCAGAACAGAGAAATTTTATTTATATAATGGGATTTTACACTTGCGAGTCTTATTAGGGTTTGGGGTTTTTACATTAATCGACCAGGTCGTTCCTAGGAAAGAGGGGGCTTTCCAATAAGGATTTCTCCCTATTGGCGCGCAATTAGGTGACCAAACCTCTCCTTGACAGAACTTCTAGACATCGTTAATATTGCAAATAATAATATTAACAACTTTGTCATCTCAATTATTGATTTAATAATATATAAAATATCGATAATAATTGAATCAAATAACGTGAGATACTATGCAACAATTACTGTAGCAATAATTGAACAAAACTGAGTGACTTCTTACGTAAGCATCAATAATCAATACTGTGTGCTACTATGCAACCACGGGTATCACTGTACTTTTAACACTGGGTGTTTCAACAGTTAACGGTAAAACTTCTGCTGTTATTTTCATAAAATATTTTTGTCATTTTCTCAATTCGACAATAATTCCATTGTGGGGTCCATCAATGATTGTGTCGTCATACGAATATTCCCTGTTAAAACGAATATTCCCCGACCAATCGAATATTATATAACAACTTGCGTACTTTGCAAAATTTATAAATAATACTCACAACTATAACATTATATCAAATTTATTCCATAATATTCAAGAATGATATTTATAGAAAAATTATCTTTATTCATAAAAGTTGGGGTCTTACATATCACATATTATAAAATAACACCATGTAGATAAATTAAAAGCCTTTAATTAAATAATTCTTTTATTAATAAATGAATAAGATTGTTACAAAGTATATGTGTTATCATCAAACATGATTGACTTGTGTGCATACTACTTTTAGAGGCCTTATGATATATTTAGGGTTACACACTTTAGTGTCACTAGTATTCTATAATTCTCTACGATCTAAAGAATTAGAGAGAGAGAGAGAGAGAGAGAGAGAGAATTAGGGCTAGCCACCCTAGGTTTTAGAGAAAACTTTAAATTACTTCTTCAATCAATAATCTTTTGGTGGATCACCTTAATTTAGAGCATTGCACACACTGAGTACCTAATGTTTAACCAGTGGATTCGAAGAAGCGAGAATGATTAAAGGATTGGGACTTGATGATCAATCAAGGAGCTGAATCCTTTTCATAAGGTATATATTTTATCCTTCCTCAATTAATAATATCGTATAAGATGATTCATGGGATTGTAAAAAATTTTAAATATGCTTTATAACATGCTTTCAATTTTATACATGTGATTGTATATATGTTCTTAATTTTCCAAACTAATAACACCTCCCTTCGCTTAAGCAAGTCTTCGAACTCTATGAATTTTGGTTGCAGACCAATTATACGAAATCACATTTGGGCCATCTCGATTATCAAAGTTTAAAAAGAATTGGATGAGTTGATACATCCATTTAATCCTTTACAAGTTGGAAACTCTATCTAATTGACCCACTTTAAAGCCAAACTTTCGAAATCCCATTGACATAAGTTATTTTTTTTTTCAAAATCACCCTTTAAACTCACGATCTTCCAAAACGACCTAAAACTCAAAAAAAAATTAGCGTTAACAAATATGTTAATCTATTAAGTGGCGAAATGATTTGTTATAAACCTGAATCAGAAGTATCATTGGTGAGCTAAATTTTTATTATCAAAACATTTTATTCAGTTTTATCAAGCAACCTGAATAAAAAAGTATCATTCAGCACTACTTCTTATCGATTCAATAATAATTTTTTGAAAGAAGTTTAAATGCATTCAAATTAATTCAAAATTTTAAAATTGTAAAATAAACGGTCTAAATAACTTGCTAGGTCAAATTCACTCATTTGGACTTGTTCAAAAATAAACAAATACTTCCTCCATTTCTTAATATATGATGTTTTAGATGTTCTCTATTTTTCGTAATTATTTGTTCTTTGATATAATGTAGAAGAATTGGCCATAATCTTATCAATAGTATCCCTCATTAATTCACCTAATTTTTGAGATCTTAATTCACAATTCATGAATGCTTTAATTCTTTCTCTCTTTTTATTATAACAAAACTCACTCCTATTTTCTCTAATTACGGTTCCCTAATTTTTGCTACATAATTACTACTACTTTTGTTAGGAATACGCATGTTAATGATATTCCTATTTATGTATGATTTGATTATGATAAAAATGAATGAATATGCAAGTATGCTTGCATTAAGAAAAGCTGTAAAATCCTTTGATAGATAATAGGAATATATGTACAAGGACTTAGAATAAATTGATCAAATATGTTAGGTTGATCCTACATAAACAAAATAGCTTTGTAAAGTCCTTAAAAGAAATGATGTGCAAGGACTATAAATGTAGAAAGATCAAGCTTGTTAGGTTGATCTTATAATGTAATAAATAGGCTAGTCTGATCATCGAGCACTGCACCAGAAATCGTAGTCTTCTAGGAGAGTCAAGAAAAACTCGAAAGCTATCAAGGCAGAATCGTAGTATGCAAAATAGTAGATCTCGGAGTTCGTAGACTGCCATAAGAGACGAGGAAGGATCGTACTGTGTCAAGGAGAACTTCCTCGGAGCCGTAGTCTACTGAGGAAGTCATGTTCAGAATCGTAGAAACAGCCTGTCTAAGGGCAGACCGAGCATCTGCTGAAGCCAAGCCAAGAATCGTAGACCACATTCAGAGTCATAGAGTTTACTAATCATATCAGAGGCAGAGATCATAGTCGAGCAAGATCAAATGAAGACAACAATCATAAAGACAAAAATTGTAGAGTGTCAAGATCTGAACTCGAAGTCGGAGTGTCTACAGAACCAAACCTGAATAGTAGAGTGCATAACTAAGGCTTCAACAGAGGTGCTCACAATGTCAAGGCAGAATCGTAGAGTAAACACGATTCTCAACAAACAAGCACTCCTAGAATATCCAAAGTATGAAGCCTCTGGTCTGAACTGCAAAGATACATCTCACCTGAAAGAAACCAGAAAGCACTCAACGAATGGCATACAAGCTAATAGAAGATCTAAGCACCAACCCAATCAACATCCAGATTAAGTTGAGAAGCCATTCAAGATGAAGTCTTCCACATGTTGATCAGAAGAAGACTTCAGTAACTGACTAAGGAAAGTCAGCAAGTGCAGTAGCTGTCAAGTAAATAAAAGACAACAATCTTGGAAGTATCCAGGATCATAGTGTTTGCCAAACAAAGAAGGAACTGATGAAGTGAACACAAAGATACTGGTCAGCTTATGAAGAACAAGGCTAAAGTGATTAAGCATCGTGTCAGTCCATTGATGATAAGTGAACGGGAGATCACAAGGAGAAAGTGAGCTGGACATTCCACAAATCTGAAGTGACTTGTTATTCAAAAGAGGCCAGAATAAGAAGTTAAGCTATTAGTTCTTGAGATTAGTCGAGGCAAACAGAAGGGTTGAAATGGTACACAAGAGAAGGAAGAGGTGTTCTACATTGAGGATCCAATGAACACTCATCAGGATCGTAGTGTTGTCTCAATCGATCGATGAGCAACATTCAACATGACACTACGATCAGGTCCAAGAAGATATGCATCAGAATCTTGGAGTTCGGTCATCTGAAGATTGAAGCATTGGCAATGGTTCAATATGAATATTGATATTCGAACATAGCTTATTGAGAGCATCAATGCAAAAGGACAACCTCTGATCTAGAAATCAGAGAGAGAGGAAATAAAGTCGATTAACTGCCCAAGACATCAAAGTGACATCTCTGACGAGGGAGGTGAAATAATAGACTGCAATGTTATAAAGTCCTAATGGGGATGTCATGTCATATCTGCAGTCTACCTCAAATAACTCAAGATCTGCGAAGCAATTCAAAAAGCTCCCAACGGCTACATTAAAACGGGAAGGTTGTAAAGGAGTATAAATCAACAAGAGCTTCAAAGATCAAGAGCTACTGAAGTTGTAGAGTTGAAGGATCGTTGAGTTGTTAGAATGCTATATTGTTGACTCTACGAGTTCCACCAGAACTAAGCAGAACAAGTCTCAGTGATAGTGAGATTACAAAGGTGGAAGTGAAGTAGCTTTGAAGAAGGACTTGAACAGACTAAAGCTTCACTCAATAAAGATGAGAATGCCACTAAAGATGGCAGCTAAGCTGAGAGCCGAGAAGGCCAAGAAGATAGCATTCCGAAATGTAACGACCCCAAATTCGGGTCCCAAATCACCACGGATCTGGTAAAATCATTCTATAACTATTTCGAAATATATAAACATAATTTGTTTATACAATACACTTTACACACTATTCCCCAAAATTGAGTAACCTTAACTTATACACAATTCATAAACTATCTAACATATAACATTATTATCATACATAACTGTTACAAATAAGCTGCACATTATATCCCAAGCTGAACTTGGCTTTATCCTTTCCTGTATCCGAATGCATTCGCCTTATCTGCAATGTTTTATCATGATATAGCAAGGGTGAGGATGAAGGTTGCCCAGCGAGTGTAAATTTTATTTAAACATATATCATGATTGAAAGATTCTGAATAATAAGCTGGCTATAATTCATCAATATAATTGAGAACTAGCACGAACAAAGTTTTGACTGAACTAGTATTAAACATGAACAAAATTATCTTGACCGAATGGTAATGAAGGTGATCAGCCTTTCATACCTGACTTATACATGCAATATGTACAGATTACAATTCTACATGGCAATCAGCAATGATTAACCATAAGCATATCTAAATGAAACAACTCTAAGTAGAGTTAAGAAAAACTTGCCTGAATCGTTGATTACCGCTACGCAATTTTTATCGCTTTATCCGAAGACCTAATATTAGTAATATAGATCTCTAATATTAGAATAATATCATCACAGTATAATATTATTATATATATAAACATAGAATAACCTAAACACATAACACATATCCCTATTAGTCTATACAACATATAATTCCTAGCCTCAAGTCAAACTATTGCAGTCCGAGTTGAGTTCGATACAATTCTGACATCCCGAATGTCTAATCGGACAAATATTGAGTTTAAGTTCAATTAAACTCTGCCTGAACACTTAACAATTATCTTAGATAATTTTATTATCAGAAAAAATATTTTTCATAGGCTTGTAATAATTTTTAGATAATTATTACCATTTATCATGATTTTTTAATCATTAAACTCATATTTATATGAATTAAATACCACAATATTCCTTAATCATTAATACTTATTTAATATTAAATATTCTTTGAAAATCATAACATATTATTATAATGTCACAAAGTTTTTTAATACTTTAAAAACATATTTATATGATTTTTAAACAATTAAATTCATTATCCGATAATTGCTATTAATATTAAAATATTAATATTTTCATGGCAAAATATAAAAAGTTATATTTTATAAGTCAAAATATTTTATAACACTTAAACCATTTTTATATGATTTTTAAATCATTAATTCTATTTTCCATAATTTATTTAATAGATTTATTAAATTAATTAATTACCATTAATAATAAATTATTAATTAAATTCATCAAAAAAATATCAAAAGTTATTAAAAATAACTTAAAATATTTTCTAACACCATAATATAATTTTTCATGATTTTTAAAGTATAAAAATCATTTTTAAATAATTTATTTAATATTATAATTAAATAAATTAAGTACCCTTTTATATTCCAAAAATATTAAATATTTATGAAATATACTCTAAATAATTAAAAACTAAATTTTAAACTTTAAAATAATTTTTAGTAATTTATTTGGTATTTTTAATAATTAAAAACTATTTTTTTCTATTTATTTAATTAATTAATAATTTTCAGTAATTAAATATCGCTAAAGGGGCCCTATAGCGATAGAACCGTCGCTATAGGTGTTCGTGGTATTCTTGCTCAAACCTAGAAAACCCATGTCAGTGACTAAGGTTCCTTGTTTAACCGGTTCTAGATTCTTTGTTATTAAGATTTCTGGACAACTAAAGTTCCAAGATTGTAGTATCTGTGTGATACTATAACTTAAATCAAGTTTCATGGTCATCACCTAACATATCAAAGAGATTCAAGCCTCCAAAATATCTGACAACGCAGTTCTTCATTTTCTGGGTTTTCCAGAAAATGAAGAACATATGAGGGTGCTAGGTTTAGATCATTATGGTTTGCATTCTAAGCTTGGTAATTATATTCTAAAGGTTTACACGTGTAGACGAGACATCAGGGTACAAGTATATATCATTAGATCACCATAACAACAAAACAATCGACAAATTAAGGCTGGTCAAACCACACTAGAAATTTCGGCTCTTGAAGTTTCTGGGTTTCCCAAAAACCATCATAAAGAGAATCGGTCAACGCACTTTAACCTTACTTAATTTAAATACTGATCAAGATCTAAGTAAGAAAATGGCTTTCATATGTAGTATGCGTGACAGGCTACAAAGAACAACCAACAACATGACCCAAATAACAAATCACAAGGCGATCTAGCATACCGCAAAAGGCTTCAGAAGAGATTTTTGGAATTACGGGTTGCCCAGAATTCATTTTTTCGTGAATGGTCAACCTACTTTGACCAATCATATCTCTCAACCTGTTCATGATCTATCCCTATTTTTAGTTTCAGAACACAGACGACATGGCATAGAACAGATACAAAATATTAAACACCATAAACATCTAACACACACAGATCTATGAGGTCTAAGATATAGCTGTCAGACGACTTTTTTCCAACTTTTCCAGATTTGATAAATCTTTAAATTCGAGCATCTAAATGATATAGATCTATGTTTTGGCAACCCAGATCATCAAATGACACCCTCTAACATAACTTTAACCAATTAACAACAACATTTAACATCAAATACAAAGATTTCAAGATTTAGGATTTTATACCTTCTTTGAGCTTTGATCTATAATCTGATCATCATGATCTGATCTTGGCTTGCTAGATATCATGTTATAGACAGAATTTCCTACTAATTTCATGGGTCTTGAGAGAGAGAATGTTGGTTGAGTGTTTGGTGACCAAATAGCTAATTTTGTGAACTTTTATCTCTCTAATTCTATATGTATATATTGATACAATATATTAAGTTGATATAATGGCTGAATGCTGTGAATTTAGGTCACATGGGGTGGTTGGAGTTGGTGAACAACTCTCAATTTGCCAAGATTTGCAAGCTATCTCATAAATAATGCAATAAGGGTATTTTGGTCATTTTGACTTTTATTTTAATGGCACATTTCAATTGTCAAAACCCTTAAGGTTTAGGGTTTAACCCTTAGGGTTTAGGGTTTAACCCTTTAGGTTTTAACAATAAATTCTAGGATTTCCAAATTAGGTTTTTAAAATAGAAAATTAATGTTTCTAAATTATGATTAGGATTCTATAAAATTCCCTAATCATAATCCAAGCTTGCTAATTAGGATTATTATTTCCAAATTAAATTTGCTAATTTAGCAATTAAGTTCATAATGGTACATTAGGGTTTATAACCCAAGAATTAGGGTTTTAAATATAAAAATAATCTTTCTAATTTTAGAAATTAGGTTTCCTAATTAGATTAGGATTTTCTTATAACTTGAAAATTAGGATTAATGTTTCCTAATTAACATTAAAATTAATAAACTAACAATCAGGTTTTCCCTAATTATAAATTATGGTTTCTAATCCAGAAATTAGGGTTTTCTAAATCAATTAGGGTTATCCCTAATTAGGTTATCATTAATAACATTTAAACCTTATACCAGCATTTGCATTCCCAAACTAGGGTTTCGAATTACCGAAATTGAAATTAGGGTTTCAGAACTAGTTTCTAGGGTTTCTTATCCGTCGTTAGGGTTTTCTAACTAAATGCTGACGTTCTTAATATATACCTAGGGTTTGACACTGATAAAATTTATTTGGTCAAACCTTGACCCTTAACCACATTCTGAACACATAAATGACCATATACACATAACATATTCACGTGTACACTTAATCCTGAATAATTTACCACAAAAATTTTTAAATCCTTGAAATTTCTTCCTAGAAAATCAAACACATACACTTATTTTTTGTCTAGGTTCTAATATTGAACCTTAAATCAATCAATTAATATTTTAATAAATTGTCTAATTTCTCGAGTTGTCACATTCACCACTTATTCTAAGAATTTCGTCCCCGAAATTCACCTTACACTTTATACCTTACATCATACTGCTTACATCATTCATACACATCATTACCTGCTACCCAATACATCACTCACAAGAGTAAAATTTTCAAATCATACTGAGGGGTCATATAGACCATGAACACATAATTTTAACGGTATTCATACCACAAAATAATATATTACTTGGTATATTTACAATCACAAAGAAGGTAAACTACCGTTGCTAGTACTTTAGGTGATTAGCCTATCGTACTCTTACATCATGCATAACGTATTAATCATGTCTACTGAATATTCTCGCTATTGAATAATTTTATTCAATCTGCATAGTTCACCTCAGTCTTATCATAGAATTTCGTACCAAAAAAATTGGTTTAGGAAAATTTTCTCGATGAACACTTAGAGTTTTCATAAATATTAGTCTATCTGAATCGAATAGCATAGACTCGTATCAATAATTCAATTCAATTGAATTATTTATGTGTAGCCAAACCCCGTTGGCAAATTAAAATTTTTGAAAATATTTTTGAGAATGACGCCATGATGTTATACTGGATTAACAGTCCGTTTGAGGATGTCGTCATCATATGAATTTGTCTTAACACATCATATAATAGTGGAATAACGATTTTAGATCAAATTCACACTAAGTATTCCTGTTTTTACAACTCCATCAACTTTTTATCATCTCTGCACCAGGTTACATGGTACATGAGTGATAAATAAAAATAAATTTTGATATTTCAAATCATCTTCGTCTAGCTGAAACAAGTAGCATAGACTATACTTTAAACCGTTTCAAAAATGATTACGAGTCTACATATTTTTATTTTTTTTTTAAAAGCACATAGTGCGTATTTAGCTTGATGTCAAAATTTTGAAATCTAGCATAGCTAGGAGTTTTGGAAAACTTATGTCTTCACCAATAATCATTTTCTTAAACAGTCTATCTATTCCTATAATCCTTAATTCTCCATTCATACACAACTATACCCAGTTCGTCAAACCACACTTATGAGTTCATAAACTTGCCACAATCATATGAGTTTAAGAACTTACCCTAGTAATACCTTTAGCGTCCATTCGCTGAGGGGTTCATAAACATTTCATATAACTATGAGTCAAGAATGTCACATAAGTATGAGTTTTAAGAACTCACACTTAACCTTATATTCTCTACCTATAAACTATCTATCTGTTATACACATGAGAAAGGAATCACCCTCTTAACATGCATATAGCAAATAGCGCGACATAAACATTTCAATGATTATCAGTGCCAGAAACTAAGTGGTTTTTACACGAAGTACAATTCCCCGCCCATACAAGGAATCATACAACTCAGCTGCCAACATGAGTCTTCAATTGAAATCCCCACCTAATCTTAACTCCCTTCTCAATACGAATTTCATTCAACTCATATTCATAGTCCTTTACTGAATCTGTACCAATTCATAGTACAACAGTCACACATCAATCTTCCTGTAAACTTTTCAATCATTAGATTGATTCTTCTCCCTGCTATCACCTTATCAGATCACGGGGTGATCTCATTATATATATTACGATTTATTTCTATATCTTGATCGTCTTGTTTTACGATCTCTTATCACTGTACTTTTAGTCTTTTGGACTCGATCTATTCATTACTACTATTCAACTTTATTATCAGAGTTAGGGAACTCTGTATCTTTATAACTTATCGAGATTCGTCTTTGAATCATACCGACCAACTAACTCTATGTGAGTTAGATCTTATACTAATCATTGCGGTTATTGGTCTCAGGTATTCCTACCTAAGATTCATAACCAACAGCTTTGATACCGACTGTAACAACCCCAAATCCGGGTCCCAAATCACCACGGATCTGGTACAATCATTCTATAACTATTGCGGAAGATATAAACATAATTTATTTATACAATACACTTTACACACTATTTCCCAAAATTGAGTAACCTTAACTTACACACAATTCATAAACTATCTAACATATAACATTATTATCATACATAACTGTTACAAATAAGCTGCAAATTATATCCCAAGCTAAACTTGGCTTTATCCTTTCCTGTATCCGAACGTATTCGCCTTATCTGCAATGTTTTATCATGATATAGCAAGGGTGAGCATGAAGGTTTCCCAGAAAGTTTAAATTTTATTTAAGGATATATCATGATTGAAAGAGTCTGAATAATAAGCTAGCTATAATTCATCAATATAATTGAGAACTAGCACGAACAAACTTTTGACTGAACAAGTATTAAACATGAACAAATTTATCTAGACCGAATGGTAACGAAGGTGATCAGCCTTTCATACCTGACTTATACATGCAATATGTACAGATTATAATTCTACATGGCAATCAGCAATGATTAACCATAAGCATATCTGAATGAAACAACTCTAAGTAGAGTTAAAAAACATGAATGAACCGTTGATTACCGCTACGCAATTTATATCGCTTTATCCGAAGACCTAATATTAGTAATATAGATCTCCAATATTAGAATAATATCATCACAATATAATACTATTATATATATAAACATAGAATAACCTAAACACATAACATATATCCCTATCAGTCTATACAACATATAATTCCTAGCCTCAAGTCAAACTATTTCTGACATCTCGAATGTCTAATCGGATAAATATCGAGTTTAAGTTCAATTAAACTCTGCCTGAACACTTAACAATTATCTTAGATAATTTTATTATCAGTCAAAATATTTTTCATAGGCTTGTAATAATTTTCAGATAATTATTACCATTTATCATGATTTTTTAATCATTAAACTCGTATTTATATGAATTAAATACCACAATATTCCTTAAGCATTAATATTTAATATTAAATAAATATTAATGAAAATCATAACATAATATTATCATATATTTATAATGTCACAAAGTATTTTAATACTTTAAAATCATATTTATATGATTTTTAAACAATTAAATATATTATTCGATAATTGCTATTAATATTAAAATATTAATATTTTCATGGCAAAATATCAAAAGTTATATTTTATAACTCAAAATATTTTTATAACACTTAAACCATTTTTATATGATTTTTAAATCATTAATTCTATTTTCCATAATTTATTTAATACATTTATTAAATAAATTAATTACCATTAATAATAAATTATTAATGAAATTCATCACAAAATATCAAAAGTTATTAAAAATAACTTAAAATATTTTCTAACACCATAATATAATTTTTCATGATTTTTAAAGTATAAAAATCATTTTAAATAATTTATTTAATATTATAATTAAATAAATAAATTAACTTTTATATTCCAAAATATTAAATATTTATGAAATATACTCTAAATAATTAAAAACTAATTTTTAAACTTTAAAATAATTTTTAGTAATTTATTTGGTATTTTTAATAATTAAAAACCATATTTTTCTATTTATTTAATTAATTAATAATTTTCAGTAATGAAATGTCGCTAAAGGGGCCCTATAGCGACAGAACCGTCGCTATAGATGTTCTTGGTGTTCTTGCTCAAACCCAGAAAACCCATGTCAGTGACTAAGATTCCTTGTTTAGCCTGTTCTAGATTCTTTGTTACTAAGATTTCTGGACAACTAAAGTTCCAAGATTGTAGTATCCCTGTAATACTATAACTTAAATCAAATTTCATGGTCATCACCTAACATATTAGAGAAATTCAAGCCTCCAAAATATCTGACAATGTTGTTCTTCATTTTCTGGGTTTTCCAGAAAATGAAGAACAGATGATGGTGCTAGGTTTAGATCATTATGGTTTGCATTCTGAGCTTGGTAATTATATTCTAAAGGTTTACACCTATAGACGAGACATCAGGGTACAAGTATATATCATTAGATCATCATAACAACAAAACAATCGACAAATTAAGGCTGGTCAAACCACACTAGAAATTTCGGCTCTTGAAGGTTCTGGGTTTCCCAGAAACCTTCATAAGCTAGGCGAATCGGTCAACACACTTTGACCTTACTTAATTTCAATACTAATCAAGATCTAAGTAAGATAATGGCTTTCATATGTAGTATGCGTGACAGGCTACAAAGAACAACCAACAACATGACCCAAATAACAAATCACAGCATGATCTAGCGCCTGCAAAAGGCTTGTAAGAGGTTACTGGAATTCTGGGTTGCCCAGAATTCGTTTTTTCGTGAATGGTCAACCTACTTTGACCAATCATATCTCTCAACCTGTTCATGATCTATCACTATTTCTAGTTTCAGAACACAGACGACATGGCATAGAACAGATACAAAACATTAAACACCATAAACATCTAACACACACAGATCTATGAGGTCTGACATATGGCTGTCAGACGACTTTTTTCCAACTTTTCTAGATTTGATAAATCTTTAAATTCGAGCATCTAAATGATATGGATCTATGTTTTGGCAACCCAGATCATCAAATGACACCCTCTAACATAACTTTAACCAATTAACAACAACATTTAACATCAAATACAAAGATTTCAAGATTTAGGATTTTATACCTTCTTTGAGCTTTGATCTATAATCTGATCATCATGATCTGATCTTGGCTTGCTAGATATCATGTTATAGATTGAATTTCCTACTAATTTCATGGGTCTGGAGAGAGAGAATGTTGGTTGAGGTTTGGTGACCAAATAGCTAATTTTGTGAACTTCTATCTCTCTAATTCTATATGTATATATTGATATAATATATTAAGTTGATATAATGGCTGAATGCTGCGAATTTAGGTCACATGGGGTGGTTGGAGTTGGTGAACAACTCTCAATTTGCTAAGATTTGCAAGCTATCTCATAAATAATGAAATAATGGTATTTTGGTCATTTTGATTTTTATTTTAATGGGACATTTGTCAATTGTCTTAACCCTTAGGGTTTAACCCTTAAGGTTTAGGGTTTAACCCTTTAGGTTTTAAAAATAAATTCTAGGATTTCCAAATTAGGTTTTCAAAATAGAAAATTAATGTTTCTAAATTATGATTATGATTCTATAAAATTTCCTAATCATAATCCAAGCTTGATAATTAGGATTATTATTTCCTAATTAAATTTGCTAATTTAGCAATTAAGTTCATAATGGTACATTAGGGTTTATAACCCAAGAATTAGGGTTTTAAATAGAAAAATAAGCTTTCTAATTTTAGAAATTAGGTTTCCTAATTAGATTAGGGTTTTCTTATAACTTGAAAATTAGGATTAATGTTTCCTAATTAACATTAAAATTATTAAACTAACAATCAGGTTTTCCCTAATTATAAATTAGGGTTTCTAATCCAGAAATTAGGATTTTCTAAATCAATTAGGGTTATCCCTAATTAGGTTATCATTAATAACGTTTAAACCTTATACCAGCATTTACATGCCACAACTAGGGTTTCAAATTCCCAAAATCGAAATTAGGGTTTCAGAACCAGTTTCTAGGGTTTCTTATCTGTCGTTAGGGTTTTCTAACAGAACGCTGACGTTTGTAATATATACCTAGGGTTTGACACTGATAAATGACCATATACACAGAACGTATTGACGTGTACACTTAATCCTGAATAATTTACCACAAAAATTTTTAAATCCTTGAAATTTCTTCCCAGAAAAGTCAAACACATACACTAATTTTCTGTCTAGGTTCTAATATTGAACCTTAAATCAATCAATTAAGATTTTAATAAATATTCTAATTTCTCGGGTTATCACAAGAAAAGTGGTAGAGCACAAAGAAGATCTAGAAAAACATTCAAGAAGGGTTCAGGGATTGCTAAGTGCCAGACGAAGTCTACCAAAAGTTCAGAGACTTAGCAAACCCATATGGTGATGGTGCACAACTGACATCGGATGAAGATGAGCAAAAAAGAATGAAGATCAGCTGCACCTAAGGAGAAGTGGTCCAGACTCTACGCATAATGTAAAGAGGACCATACCAAGCTGCTAAGTACAAAATACGTTCAAGCTTAAAAACATCTTAGCAGCTCAGCACCAACAACAACAAAAACAGCACCAACAACAACAACAAGAAGAAGCCAGGGCCTGAGGGGTCCTTGTCTAGGGACTAAATGAAGTTCCAAGCTTGCTGGGCTTGAAGAGTTTTTAGTGAACTGAAGTTCCAAGGCTGTTAGCCTTGAATGTGACGCCCCCAAAATAGGTATACATCACCCATTCTGAGTCGCCAAATACATGGTACAGAAAATAACTACAACTTTATTATTACAATTATCGTGCAAAATACGACAACACATACTGTGAGCTTAAATACAAATATTGTCTTCTACACAATATCCACACCCAGATAAAGTCCTCAGTACAATTATTGACACACTATTTTACAAAATAGTGAGGACTGGAAAACAATTGTCTAGAACCATCATTCCACACCCCGACTACTTCCCGCTATGTTCTCGCTTCCTGAGAAGAAAAATAGAACAAAAAGGAAAAGGGTGAGCTCAACTAGCCCAGTAAAGAATATTATGACTAAGATAATATACAACAAATTATCCTTAGTCTTCAATAGGGAAAAATCTGATAGAATATAATAGACAACAAGTTTTAGATTAACAACTGCAGCAGAAACAATAATTCATTAGAAGAGTTAAGTAGAAAATGAAATCTACTATCATCTATGAATTTAAAAGTCCATCATCAATATTTTATCCCTGTAACATCAATCAATATACATCTTTGCACTACGGGCCAAAGATATTCATTTATATCACCAGTTGGTCATGTTCATCTCAACACTGCTCATCTTTGCACTACTGGGCCAAAGATATTCATCAGTAATCATTCATCTTTGCACTACAGGCCAAAGATATTCATCAAGTATCACCATTAAGGACTGAGGATGATGAAAAACATTTTAGAGAACGAATCTAGTGAGACAGAAGGACAAATATTAGGGATTCGTATTTTAGTTTATCCTAATTCAATAATACTCCATAATAACCAAGTGTGAAGTAGAATTATAGATCAAAACATGGATACAATCAAGGATAGTAACTATAAAAGACATCTGGGACAAAAAAGATAAAATTTCATTTTTCGGTGAATAGTGTTGTATTTGTGAATACTGTCATATACGTGAATAGTGTCGTATACGTGAATAGTAACCTCGACACAAAAAGGTAGAATTTCCACAATAAAATTCATAACAATATCTCAGCATAATGATATTGAAGAAAATAATATCATTTAAGAAGAAAATAACATCCCTTACCTCAAAGAAAGCAAGATTTTGAATGAAAGGTCAAATGTGATCTTTGAATGAAACTTGTATCTTGAATAGCAAGAACTCAAAGTATCTAAATACTCACAAAATACGCTCGATAATATAGAGAGAGAAAGAGAGAAAGCTTATGTTTCTAGTGTGATTTTTAATTCTAACCTAAGCACATATTTATAGGAAAATGCTAGCACGCCGAAGCACACTTAACTTGCTACCTGATGACTTTATCTGTTACTATTGCCACCCACCACATTTGAAATAAAATTCAGTACATTTCTTCAACAACCACAAGTGGGGCCCACTCAATTCTAGAACTTTCCACCAAAATCATTTATAAACCTAATTTCTGAATCAGTCACCTCTTAAAATTCATAACAAATCATACGTTCATTTTTAATGGTTCAAAATTTGTGGACATATACCCAACTTATATATGTATAACATATCCAAAAATCACAACGATCCAACGGTCAGATTAAAAATTATAACTCACGCAATATATCTCAAGAACAGTGATTTAATTTTTAATACCTCCATTACGACAAAAACACCTCAACAATAATTCCTTCAATTATATCCACATAAAATAAATATATCCATCAATTATATCCACATAAAATAAATATTTCCTTATCATATAAATCAATAATTAATTATTCACAAATAATATTACAGAATCACAATTATGACAACTAGGCCGTTTCCAGGAAAGAGGGGGCTTTCCGATAAAGATTTCTCTTTATTGGCGCGTAATTAGGTGACCAAACCTCTCCTTAGACAGAACTTTTTAGACATTGTCAATAATTCTATCTAATAATATTATTCAAATAATATGAATTATTGATCTGATAATGGGAAATATTATGCAGCGACAATTATTGAAACCACAATAATATAAAATATCAACGCAACAATTATTAAATCAATAAAATAAAATATTGAACAGTAATTACTGTAACAATTATTAAGTAGTGCCTTCTTACGTAAGAATCAATAATTCAAAAATATTGTGTAATACCGTGTGCTACTGTGCAACCACGCGTATTACTGTATTTTAACCACTAGGTATTCCAACAGTGTTAACGGTAACAACTAAGCCGTTATTTATAAAAACTCAAATTTGTCATTTTCTTCATCCAGTAGTTATTCTATTATGAGGCCCACGAATGGCTGCGTCGTCGTACGAATATTCCCCGACAACAAGAATATTCCACGACCAAACGAATATTCCCTGACAAAATGAATATTTTATAACCACTTGCTTATTTTGTAAAATTTGCACATTTCACCCATAACTAAAGTATTATATCAAATTAAATCCTTATTATTTTAAGATAATAAATAGAGAAAATTTAATTTTATTCATAATAAGTTGGGGTCTTACATTGAAGGAATCTTAGTGATTCAGGGTGCTGCCCTTCCTTAGTGGAAATCCTGCTAGTTAAAAGCAGAAGAATGGATTAGGAGCTTGAGTCTCTGAACCACTTAAAATTCCTTGTGTCATTTACTTTCTGTCATTTACTTACTGTCATTTACATTATGTACCTAACTGCTATAATTGTTATGTATGTATTAACTGCTTACAACTGAACTAACTCTACGAATAATGTATGTATGTTCATGATTATATCAATGAAGGGGATCTTTAACTTATTCCGTTGTGCTTGAAAAGATTCTTATGTTTGACATATACTAAGTCATTAGCAATACAAAATAAATGAGAAAAGTATTTCAAATTAAAACGAATCTATTCAACCCCCCTTCTCGATCTATTATGTGCCTACTAGGAACTAACAATTTTTTCTTCACCTTTTTTCTTCCCCCTCTCTCTCTTTCTTTTGTTTATTGTGACCTAATAAAACAAAAAAAACCTTAAGCGCATGACGCCAAATTTAGCTTATTTAAAATGAAAAAGATGAAACTAAAGTTTTCAAATGTAACGTAAATTGTGAGGGAGAAAGAGGGGAGAAGATATTTAAAGAATCAGATGAGTTATTTTAGAGAACAGATCCTCTATCCCCATTTTACCTTTCTCCTTTGTGTCCCCCCACTTAAATTTTGACACCTAACTTTTTACTTAACACCAATAAACTCTAAAATTAAATAAAAGGTCAGATGTCAAAATTTAAATGGAGGGACACAAGGGGACAGAGAAAATAGGGACAGAGGATCTGCTCTCGTTGTTTTATTGGGGTAGGATAGAGAAAGAGAGTAGGAAATGCAAGTACTCATTTAGAAAAAAAAATAGATCTTGAAGGGTAAATGATTGGCTTATTTCCAATTGGCCTCACTAGATTTTATATCCATAATCTACATTACAGTTAAGGAAGCGTTTTAGGGTATGTTTAGTTATAGTGTTTATAGTGTTTGCTACAGTAATGTTTAGTGTGTTTGGTCACTATAAGGTTATTTTAAATTTCAAACTTTAATTTTATGAATTAAACTTTACTTTGAATAGACAATAAGTGATTTAAAGTGATTCAAAATGATTTAAAGTGATTCAGGATAAAAGTGTTTTAAATTGATTCAGGATAAAAGCGATTCTTTTAATAGAGTTGTTATATCAAGACCTTTGCTAAAATAGATGAAGACAAACTTTGTAACATGGATAGAAGAGGACCTTTTAGTGATAGCCAATGACATTATTTTTTAGTGGTGTTTGTAATATTTCAACTTTTAATTTTACAATGAGGTTCATTCTTTATAGGAATGAAGTGAATTTGTCAACGAGAACGATAAAGTATATACAATGGACCTTTGTGGATGGGACTGACATAATCCGATAAATCTACTTTTTATGTCACTACATCAAAATAATTTTACTAATCCTTGTAGACACTCAAAATTTTCTGCATACCTGTTACTAACATTGCAAGAGGGCAGATTCTTCTTTCGGAGATAACCCTGGAAGACAGCTCACATCCATTCTGGATACTACCAGAAATTCAGTCTCAACCCCGAAAAACACACCGGGAGTATCATTTCCAACCTCAGAGATAACCCTGAGTTTCGTCCTTGGAGATAACCACAAGGAATGTTGTTGCAGTTCCGGCGATAACTCCGAAAATGCTTATTTCAAGTGCATGCAATCAGCTTCAATCTCAGACCTCCTGTCGAGGCACTCATTCCTTAGACCCGGAGCTAACACCGGGAAGCTAGGCACAATTAGAGATGACCTTGCGGCATTCAAACACTTGCAGCAGTCCAATCTCAGATGTAACCCTGAGCAATGTCTGCTTTCAACTCAAACCGGAGATAACCCCGGTGAGGAGTCAAACATCATCTTGCCACCTCAACACCTGCGCATCGTCTCAACACTTCATACATACATACATACAATAATGTCCCACAAGAACCAAGGAGTTCCAATCCCGAGTGACTATTATGCGTGGCAACACACCGGATAGAATTTGAAGCTTGAAGACCATGGGCATGGTCCCCTCTTCCTGACTTTGTACAATCTCTAATCCCATGTCATTGCGTAACTCTCGACACAAGCGGTCTGAAGAAGGTCTTATATACCTCGTTTGGATGCTCAAATTGAAGTTCTGCAAGTTCAAGCGGACATCATAGTGCACGAGTGCACGTACTTTAAGACGACAAGACCTGCAGAGCACAGGGCACCGGCAATGCAGCGCAGTGCATCTGCTGTTGTCATGTCGAGGTACACTGCTGCTCCCCCCCCTATAAATAGAGGGCTTGGGGTGGCCATTTTGAAAAAAAAGAGGCGAGGAAGCCCTGTCCAATTTGCTCTGTACACACCCCATATTGAGTGTTTCCTCATTTTAAACACCTGTTAGCTCACATATAGCTATATTTTTACCAGCAGGAGCTGAGTGTTTATCCATCTAGAGTTATAGAAGCCTGCATTAGCAGCCCACTGTAAGCCTTCTCACACTCTATAAAGCCTTTATCTTCATCTTTGCACACACTATTCTACACATTGAGAGTCGTGTTGTGTGCGTATAATAGGACTTGGTTCGTGGTTATCATTTACATGCGTATATATATACTTATATATGTATATATTTATATATGGACTAACATTATCGAGTTATACCTTGATTGAGCCTAGACTTATGTTTGGGCGTGCGTTTGCTTTTATATATATATATATATATATATATATATATATATATATATATATATATATTTAAATTTCATCGGGCACAGGAGTTTACTTCGAGACCTTTTACTGCTTTATTTATATTTAGTCCCACCTGGAGTTTACTTCGTGGCGGTTGATCGCATTTCCTACTTTATTTACATTTCTGATCCCCCGTGGAGTTGCTTCGTGGTGGTTGATCATATCTATATATATATATATATTTACCGCTTTTATATATTTACATTTCCAATCTCCCATGGAGTTGCTTCGTGGTGGTTGATCATGTATATATATATATATATATATATATATATATATATATATATATATACTGACTTTTATATATATAAGCGCCTCTCGCTTTTCATACAAAGCTGCGGTATAATGTGAGCCTAGGAATCATGTGATCACAAATTGAGCCATTGAATCTAGATTGATTCTGTGATGGACATTTTTCAGATGGCGACTTTTACATTATTACGATGTAATACAATTTCCTTAGATGGTTGTCATGCCCATGAGGAGTTTGAGATCAGCGTATATTATTTTCTCGAAGATGCCTCGCATCTCGAAAATAAAAGCAAACAGGCCGAACATTTAATAATAAAATGGAAGTATGAAAAGGTCTCAATTCCTATTGAGCACAGGGTTTGAAAAACTTCTTTTACAAAACATCATTGCTATATCTTGTTTAAAACTGAATTTTTCTATAAATTCAAACCCTTTGTATATAGGTGCGAACGAGGCCTCGTACTACTTTCAAATAATTGCACATTGATCGATACACATATTCATATAATAGTTTCTTGAAAAGTAGCAGTCACCGTAGCAACACGGATGTCGGGGGGGTGCCTAACACCTTCCCTCCACATAATCAAGCCCCCAGACCCAAATGAATCTCATTTTCACAAACTCATTTAGCAGTGTCACATCACTGGGTCAATGTGCAAACCTATTCGGTTGCATTGGTGCAACCAGTTAAAAACACCAACTGGCGACTCTTAACAGTCCATCGTCGACATTACACATGTCGGATGTTTTTCACTTGTTTTTTCAAACAAATCTCACATAACATGAGAACACCAAAGAACAAGTAACGAAAAGGGACAACTAAAAATCCCGACGTCGATAGGTGGAGATTCTGATGGGGACTCCAATAAGAGGGCTTAAGCCGTTATTACAAGCTTTTTCAAAACTATTATATGCTTGTGTGTGAATGTTGCATTTACATTTATGATGAATGTGTACGAATGCATTTTACTTACTGCACTGCAAAATATCTATCTGTGATATTAGTGCTTTGCACATGTCATCATTTTCATAAACGGTGAGACACATTATATGTGAATGTATGTTGTGTGGTTCCTCCATCAGGAGGCTATCCTGTCGGTGTTTGATTACTGGACTCGTAGGGAGACAAATTCCAATGAGGCTCAAGAAAGGCACCACCCAGATTCGCTCCAGTTGAAAGACCGGATTAACTTCCCGTCAAGTAGATTTCGATGATCTGGGGACCTTCATGCCAAAAAGTCGCGAGAGTAACCCTAAGATAGGATAACCTCTGATAATCCAAATGCGGGAGAAAGTCTCTTCATGCTTTCCATTTTCAATTACTTGTAAAAGCATTTACTTGTAATTCTATTCCATGTTCATCCATATGTAATGGAAAATATGAAGAATATATGTGCATACATGACATGTTATCAATTAATGCCCGTTTTTGCAGGATGATATTCCTAAAATGGACACATTATGATAGTATTTACATTATCCCTAAGACTAAACTACATAAGTCTTTTGTAGGGAAATCATTGGGCATGTTACCCGCTCAAAATCTAAAAAGGCTATGAGCCTACAGCCAATCATGTCTTCTTCTGACCAATCTAATCCTTTTTCTCGAGAAGAATTTGTCGGATTAACTAAACAAATCACAGATTTGGCTATTCTTTTAAAAGAATTACATCAGTCTACTCTGGGTACAAAGATGCCTACACATACAAAATCCTCTACACAAGGAGGATCTCAAGGTTTGGAAAAAATAATTCCAGAACCTCAGTTGGATACGACCAACAAAGACCCTGAAAACACTCATCTCAAAGGAGATCCAAACACCGATGATATCAGGAAGAAGGTCCTCCAAATGGAGGAAACTATTCGTGTTCTCAAAGGGATTGGAACATATGGAAGTGTTTCATATGCTGACCTTTGCATATTTACTGGTGTTCATTATCCAGAGAAATTCAAAACCCCTGATTTTAAAAAGTATGACGGGTTAGGGGATCCTTATACACATTTGAAAGTATTCATTGGAGAACTTGGATCTTATGCGAAAAATGAGAAGCTCGGAATGAAGCTGTTCCAGAAGAGTCTGATTGGAGAAGCCCGTTCATGGTATACCAAATTAGACAACTCAAAGATCCATAGCTAGGAAGAGCTAGCTCACGCCTTCCTCACTCAATACAGTTTTAAATCTCAAATGGCTCCTAACCGGTACCAGATTACCAAGGTCAATAAATAGTCTAAAGAGTCTTTCAAAGAGTATGCTCAAAGGTGGAGGCGCCTTGCTGCTCAAGTTATTCCTTCCATGACAGAATCAAAAATGGTCATGAATTTTATAGACATATAGGAAGCTCCTTTCTATGAGAGAGTCTTAGCTGGTATTGGCAAACCATTCTCTGAAATGATCAAGCACGGAGAGATGGC
This sequence comes from Panax quinquefolius, assembly GCA_020205615.1. Lineage (NCBI taxonomy): Eukaryota > Viridiplantae > Streptophyta > Magnoliopsida > Apiales > Araliaceae > Panax > Panax quinquefolius. The sequence continues at coordinate 150,553 of JAINUW010000700.1, forward strand.
TGAGATGGAGTTGAAGTCGGGTAAGATTCAAGACCCAGCCACTTTTAAAGCAGTTGCTGAGCACATCCAGTCTGGATCTTATGGATACAACTCCCGGAGGGTCCATAAAAAGAAAGAGGAGGATGTTTCCTTAATACTACAAGGTCAAAAGGCAATGTAGAACATACCTATCTGGAGGAGAAACTACTCCCTTTCCAAGCACGGTCTTCAAACCCTCCATTTGCCTAAAAGTGAGAAAAAAGCCCTTGAATGTTCACACCCTTAGGGGACTCACTCGAGAATATTCTTGCTCTTCTGACTACTCAGAATAAAATCACACGTCTTCTTCCACCAGCCAACCCTAATGGGAAGGGTTTTAATGCTACTCGAAAATGTGTTTATCATGCCGGATCACCTGAACTTGATACTCAAGATTGTTGGGCCTTGAAACACAAGATCCAAGATTTAATAGACAATGGTGAGATCGTGGTCACCAAACCAGATCAACCTCATGTGCAAGACAACCCTCTTCCTCAACACAAAGAAGAAGAGGTCACATGATTAGTTGGAGCACAGGACAGAGTTCCAATTTTAATGGTGAATCATCCCAGACCATCAAAGATGGTGTTGACAGATGGGATTACACCAAGTTCCAATTTGTTGTGGAATGAAAGATGAAAGCTCTTTGCAAGCAAATTGAGCAATTGGCAGAACTGGTGACCCATCAGCATCAAGTCACATGCCAATTAATCAGCCAGGAGCATGCCTATCTCCTTCCTTTTGTTATGAATGCTCCACCATCACCTTCAGAAAGTGAAGCTATGGAGGATAAGGTTGCAAAGAGAGCAAATGGTAAAGCACATCGGGATTTTGCCAATCAGAGGGAATTTACCTATTTGGGCCAATCTATAGAGGAGATATTTCAAATGCTGATCAACGAAGGAAGAATTACCTCCCTTCTGCCTCCAATCAATCCCCGTTCAAGGCGGTTTAACTCCAATGGAGTATGTCAATATCATTTACATTCTTGCGGTCACACCACAGAAGAATGTTGGGCACTCCGCCATCTCATTCTGAATCTCATTGATAGCGGTGTCCTACAACTGGCAGACGACGACATTGTGCAACTCGAGAGTGGGAATACATGTCCTACCAAATGGAAGGGATCAGTAGCAGTTATATCCGCTGAAGATGATGAGACTATCAAATCATTTCCCATGTAAGCAATTCAACTCAAAGGAGTTGACAATCCTTTGAAAGTGGTCGCACCAAAGCCAATTTCTTTACCTTTCAGACCATAATATCATGTTGTCAACTTACACAAAGTTCCATGGAATTATGGAGAAGCTGAAGGATCCACGTCTCATACTGCTGCTACAGTGTCAAAGGAAAATCCATTGTATCTTCCTCAGAGGGTGATGAAGCCCACTATCAAAGTAAAGGGGAAGATTCCCATGGAGAAGATTGAAAAATTCCTCCGCACTATGGGCCATAATGAAGCCAAGGTGGTTTTAAGCTTAAAAGAAGCTCCACATCAGATATCAATACTGGACTTGGTTTTCTCTTTCGAGGATCACAGGAAGATCTTATTGAAGGTTTTGGAAGAAGCCTACTTACCAAAATAAGTGGATGTCGAAAAATTTCAACATATGGTTGATCACATTTTCAACAACAATGTGATATCTTTCATTGATGATGACATACCACCCTAAGGGACCGGTCATTGCAAGCCATTGCACATCGCAGTTTTGTCCTCCGGGTATATGTTAGCTGGAGTGTTGATAGATGAAGGTTCATCTCTGAATATCTATTCTTATGCCACCTTGGTGAAGATGAATGTCAATCTCAAATGGATCTGAAGCAGTCATACGGTTATCAAAGCTTTCAATGGATCCCGATGAACTTCCGTCGGAAAGAGTGAGCTGCCAATTGAGATTGGTCCAAATACATTTAATGTATCCTTTCACATCCTCAAGATAGATTCAAGATACAACCTGCTATTGGGGAGACCATTGATCCACATGGCTGGAGCCGTTCCTTCTATGCTACATCAACAACTCAAATACATTGTCAATAACAGTCTAGTCACTGTCAATGCTAAGCCGGAATGTCCTGAACAAAGAGATCTACCAATCATCAGCTTCAATTCAGAAGTTGAGCCGGCCAATTTTCATACTTTGGAAGTGAGTAACACACAATACCATCCTATTAGAGCACCACTTCCCGTACCCAAGATTTCTGCCGAGGTTATATTACCACTCAAGAAATGATGTCATTGGGTCATTGCCTGAGACAAGGGCTTGGTAAAATTAGCGGTGGTATTAAGCACCCTATTCAAGTGTCTAATCAAATTGGGACAAATAGGACTAGGCTATTCTGCCAATTCCAGTCATAGGAATCCTTATAAGCACAAACAGGTTCCTCAAGCTTCCGCCACATGGCAATTTTTTCCATCTGCACCGCATGAGCTGATACATTCTCCAGTAAATGTGTCAACCCATATTATGGCTATGCTGTAAGACCCCAACTTTTATGAATAAAGATAATTTTTCTATGAATATTATTTTTGAGTATTATGGAATGAATTTGATATAATGTTATAGTTGTGGGTAGTATTTATAAATTTTGCAAAGCATGCAAGTTGTCTTATAAATATTCGATTGGTGGGAATATTCTTTTGCGGGGAATATTATTACAACGACACAATCATTGGTGGACCCCTAACGGAATTATTGTCGAATCGAGAAAACGAGCAAAATATTTTATAAATAACTACGGAGGTGTTATTGTTAAAAGCTATTTGAACTACCCGGTAGTAAAAGAAATACGATGTCTGGCGTGGTTGTATAGTAGCACTGCGGTATTGGTTATTGATGCTTACGTAAGAAGTCACTCAATTATACTCAATTATCAGACGAGAATTCTTGTATTATATCTCTCATATTATTGATTCGATTATTGTCAGTACTATCTGCATTATATGTTATATTATTAAATCAATAATTGAGACGACAAAGTTATTCATATTATTAAATTGCAATATTTACAATGTCTAGAAGTTATGTCAAGCAGAGGTTTGGTCACCTAATTGCGCGCCAATAGGGAGAAATCGTTATTGGAAAGCCCCCTCTTTCCTGGGAACAACCTGGTTGTTAAATATTGTGAGTTATGATATTAATAATGGATAAGTTCGTGTTGATTAAAGATGAATTTGATAGTTCCATTGTGTTGAAATTATTTGTGTTAGTGAGAATCGACATTTATTTCGATAATAATTGATGTCTGGAGGTTATATTGTTCAATCGGGTATTCGGGGCACTTTTCGTGTCGGAGTACTATTCACGAGTTACTATTCATGAGTTATTATTCATGAGTTACTATTCATGAGTTACTATTCACCTAATTACTATTCACTCTAGTATTGTTCACTCAGGTATTTGGGTACAATATTATTCCATGAGGAGATGTGCTAATTTTTCAGACCGTTGGTTGAAATTATAATAGTAAATCAATATGGATCGTTGATTTAAAGTCTTAATAGTAACTTGTCCCTTCAATATTACCAAGAGTTAATTGCCCCTTCGTAAATAGTAGTTGTCTCTTCAATATTACCAAGAGTTATTTGCCTCTTTGGTGTTCCAAGAGTTAATTACCCCTTCGCAAATAGTAGTTGTCTCTTCAATATTACCAAGAGTCATTTTGACCCTTCGTTAAGACCAAGAGCCACTCTCAATTTTTCTATAAATAGAAGCTCATTCCTTCATTATTTCTTACAAATTCACTGAAACTCTAGAGAGAGAAATTATAGAGAGAAAGAAGAAGAGTATTCTACTACTTTACTACTTCTATATCCAGTTTCTTTTACAGTAAGGGGTGTTATTCTTTCTTATTCATGAAGAGAACACATTATTCCATTCTTTATTATTTTGTTGGAATAACCTGTATATGTGGCATACCCTATACATAACCTGTATACGCGGTATACCCTATACTTGGTGAAATCGTTATGTTATTCCATTCTTTATTATTCTGTTGGAATAACCTGTATACGCGGCATACCCTATACATAAACTGTATAGAGATCCAATGTCAATTATGTCAGATAGAGATCCCAGTTTCACATCAAATTTCTGGAAGAGACTACAAGGATGTATGGGAACACAGTTACGAATGAGTACGGTATATCATCCGCAAATAGATGGCCAAAGTGAATGAACGATTCAGACATTAGAAGATATGTTGAGAGCATGAGTCATGGATTTCAAAGGAAGTTGGGATGAACAATTACCGTTGGTGGAATTTTCCTACAATAACACTTACCACGCAAGCATCGGTATGCCGCCTTATGAAGCATTATATGGCAGAAAGTACAGAACTCCTTTGTCTTTGGGATGAAGTGAAATTGACGTCCAATTGTTAGGACCAGAATCGGTACAACAAACTCTTGAGGTTGTCAACTCATCAGAACAAGATTGATAGCTGCTCAAGACAGACAAAAGAAATATGATGATCAACATAGACAAGATCGTGCATTTGACATAGGAGATTACGTGTTCCTAAAGGTTTCTCCTTGGAAGGAAAAATTTTAATTTGGTAAGAAGGGGAAACTGAGTCCGAGATTTATTGGACCATTTGAAGTGCTGCGAAAGGTTGGAGAGGTGGCTTACGAGGTAGATCTACCTCGTAATTGCAAAACATTCATAATGTTTTTTCGGTGTCGATGTTACGATCGATAAACACGATTACAAGCACGTAATTGAGTACGAACCATTACAGTTTGAGAAAGACTTGTCTATGAAGAGGTTCCTATCCGGATAGTTGACGGGGAAAGAACAAGTGCTCAGAATAAGGTGATACCTTCGTGAAGGTAATTTGGAGGAACCACAATGTCGAAGAGGCTACGTGGGAACTTCGGGTTGAAATGATGAAGAATTACCACTGAGTTGTTTGTTTAATCTATGTCTTGATTCTCGGAGATGTAATCTTTGTAAGTAGGGGAGGTTGTGACGAATGAATTGTTTGATTTGTGATTTCGAGGAATGAGAATCCTTGTAAGAGGGAATGATATAACATTCCGAATTTTTATTGTTATAATAAATAATTTATTGAATTATTTATGTATTTAATGGATGTGTTTGTTGTTAAATAAATAATTATTCAAATTTGATTTGATGTGGTTAATTACTTGTTAAATAAATAATTAAGGAAATTAATTATTATTTGCTAATTTAATTTAATTATTAAGTTAGAGAATTTTGATTAATTCAATTACTATTCTTTTTATTGGAATTTGTAACTAAAAAGGATGTGTTGGTTGATTAAATAAAGTTATAATTATATAGAAATTATAATTTTGGTGGTATTGATTTATGTGATGAAGTGATTTAATAAATTGTTATTATGATTAATTTAATTAAATTAATGTGTGACAAATAACCTTTTATAAAGTAGTTATTAAAATAACTTAAAGGAGTTTTAATTTCATTTTTCCAAACAAGGCCTAATGTCTATTAAGTCTTTAATCTATTTAAGTTTTACCAAACAGTGTGTTAGGATTAATGGGTTATTTTTTTAGTTAGTAACCAAACAAGCCTTATGATTTTTAAAACTCATATAACTGATATTAGTTATATGTTTTGTATTTATATTATATAATCAATATATATTATATTCTATATACGTTATTTGTTAAGTACGTTAGATAGAGAGAGAGAAGAAAAGAAAACTCAGAGGAAGAAGAAAAAGGGAAGAAGAAGAGAAGAGATGAAGAAAGGCTAGAGAGTGGGAAGAAGGAGCTTGAGAATAGAAAGGATAGTCATCATCTTCTTCAAGGTATTACCCTATTCTTTTTAAGTTTTAAAAGTTTTAGTTTCTCTTCTCCTATTTCTCTGTAAAATTCTTGTGATAGGATAATTATTGATTTTATGTGTGTTCATATGATAAACTAGTGTTGTAAAGTTATTTTCATAGGTTATATATGATTATAATCAATGTATTGTTGTTATATATGAAGTTTGTGAAGAAAACCTTTTTATAGAGAGTTTTTGGTGATTATATATTGTTTAGTTAAAATAGAAATTGAGGGTTAATTAGTTGTTTAGTTGATAAATTGATCGTTTAATTTGTTAGAGTATGTATAATCATTGATAAAGACACTTTGAATTAGTGGTTTTGGTTGAAAAAACAAAAGTTATAGTGTTGATTTTCATTGAAATATAAAAAAATTAGTTTTAGCCAAAAATAGTGAATTTGGCTGTGTTAATTTTGTTGTTTATGTTGTTGTATGGGTAGAATCATGTTTAGAGTTTTTGAAATATGTTTACATAAAGTTTTTGCATGAATTACATGTTAATTAGTCTGTTAGAAACGAGCTTGTAGGCCAAAATTGGCTTTTTCTTGTAATGTTCTTAGAAGATGTCGATCTCAGATGCTGATTTAGCGTCATGGCATGCCTAATAGTACGCGTTGTGGCATCAGCGCCATATCATACACGCCAATGGCACGCTTCATAGTTTAATTATCGAGCCGCAATGCCATCCTCACGCCGCAAATAGCGACCACGATGTAATCTGTGTAGAAATGTGCATGCAAGTTAAAGCGTAATGGTCAGCGGTGTTGATTTTGTACTTGAAATTTTAAGGAATTGTTATGTGATGATAGTAGGACTGTAAAATGTTGATTTTAGTATTTTTATACTATGAATAAGTATGTTATTAACAATTAACTTGTGTTATAACTTGATTATATGATTAAAAATCTAATTTTAAATGATGAACGTACTTAGTTATGTTTGTAAGATGGTAATGACTAATTATGTCATGATGACATATGTTTATAGGATATTGTGATTCGTATTGATTTGGTTTAGGCTACGAGCAAAGCAAGTTCTTTAACTCTACTTTTAGAATTGTGCAATCGCTTAAATTTTCTTTGAGCAAGTTTTTCTAATCCTTTATCTTGTTGAACTAATTATGGTTTTCAATTCGATTATGATATAATGATGTGAGTTATTCTTGAGCAAGTTATTCTTGTATTTAACTTGTTGTTTGGCATGCAAATTTATATATTCTAATGTTGAACATTTTTATCAATCAAATTGTTATGCATGCTTAGTATTCAATTCTAATTAACCTTGGCTTAGTATTATTCAAGCAAGGTGTTATAGTTATTCAAATTGTATGCTCTTAGATTATTCCTAAAGCATGACTTTAGTTTACTATGATTGATTCAATCATGATTATTCTATAGTGAAATGTTCTTGGTTTCATTCAACTAATCCTTAGTTAATGTTCGTTAAATTCCAAATTACCCTGAAAGCTTATCCAAACCAAACTTCCTTTGGTGCGGACTTGTACTCTAAATACTGAGATGAACAACCCTAATGTTATGATTAGGGGTTAACTTGCGTGTAGCGTTAAATGTTTGTGCACAATACATGGTACGAAGGGCTGATCCCTCTAAGTACGAGGAGTCCTTATAGTCTTATGAGTGTTAAAGTTAGAGTTTAAAGATTACTCGCAACGGTGGACATAGTTCATGGTCTTATGACCCTAAGTTATATTTATTCCATATTTTGGATTTCAGTTTCTTATTATTGTTGATAGAGTACTATTTATTGTTGATGAGCCTATTTTTGGCAATTATTATTGCTATACTCCTGTTGATTTTATATTATATCCGGTGAGCAATTGTTTTGCTCACTCATGCATATTTATAAACTCATTGCAGCTAAAGAAGAGAAGGTAGATGAACCTTCATCTAGCAAAGGAAAGGGAAAAATGTGCAAATGATGATGACTTGTAATTTTTACTTTAGATTTTTATTATGATGATCTTAGACTTGGCTTTAATAAAGTTTATTTAATTTCTACATTTGAATGATTGTATTTAAAGGTTAGATAACCTGGGAGATTTTATTATGTAACCCTTTAATGGGAAAGGTTTTATTTATCCAGTTTTATTATGATTGGGTAGTTAGATATGAATATTTGATTAAGTGAACACCAAATCCTGTGGGAATGAAGTACCTGGATTTGGGGGTGTCAATCGAGCTCAAGACCGGGTCATGGGTTATCTAATTCAGTTTGAGACGCTACCCTCGTACATACTAGATCGTCGAACCATGTTTCTAATTATGGAAGAAGAGCGTCGTAAGGCTTTGCAGCATCTTAATAGGACAACTTAGGAAGTGAACTTGATTTATGATTTATGTTATGATAAGTATTATGTAAATCCCAAGTGTTATGCAACTTATGGGATATGATGATGATGTCATGAAACTTTAGTAGTTCGGGAAAATAATGTAAATAGTAGTGATGCTATGAATATGATGTTTTTCAAAGAATTAAGTATGAATAAAAGTTATTATCTTCTTTTATCCAAAGTGTTATGTGTTATGTGGTGATTACTTTTATGGGGGCAAGTTAATTAGAAATTACTTGAAAGAGTTTAGTAATAATCTAATGAGTGTATTTTTAACAGAGAATGCCTCCAAGATGTCAACCACCCCATCAAAGAACCGCTGAAGGAACCAACAACGATAATGCTGAAGCTAACCCCGATTCAAAGAAATTTGGTGACGTTCTTGACAGTGCCTTTGCAAAATCAACCACGGAATCAACCTCAGAACCAAGGTGCTAAGTTTAAGGACTTCAAGGCGGTTGGACCACCAGAATTCCGTGGATCCATGAATCCAGTTGAAGCACAGACTTGGATTATGGAAATCGAGAAGGTTTTTGATGTGGCTAGGATAGAGGAGAATTAGAAGACTGTTTTTGCAATGTTTATGTTGAAAGAAGAGGCTAGTTATTGGTGGAAGGCCAACAAGACTCGGGAAGGACCAAGAGTAATGACCTGGGATAGGTTTAAGGAGCTGTTCTTCGAGACTTATTTCCCTAAGAGTTCGAAGAGTCAGCTAGAGGTTCAGTTTTTGGAGTTGAAGCAAGGAACAATGTCAGTGTCGGAGTATGCCGCGAAGTTCAACGAGTTGGCGAGGTTTGCGTCATATCAGGTCAGCACAGACGAGCGTAAGGCGAAGTGGTTTGAGCAGGGACTAAAACCTTGGTTGTATAGTAGGGTTTCCCTGTTCCAATTGAAGATATTTGCTGCAGTGATGGAGAAGGCGATTCTCGTTGAAAGTGGAGGCGAAGCGGTAATAAAGCATAATCAAGAGCAGAGAAAGAAGAAAAGTGAAGGTGAAGCTAAGAGTAGTGGTAACGGTAGTAATGGCAACAACCTGAAGAGGAAGTGGAATAGAAATGTGGGAGCTGGAAATCAGAAAAAAAAAACAAAATAAGAAGTTCGAAGCATGTGCTACGTGCGAAAAGTTTCATAAGGGAGTGTGTTTGCAGGGGAAACGTGTATGCTTCAATTATGGCCAGGAGGGTCACATCGCCCCAAATTGCACTCAAGCTAAGAAGAATGTGTGCTTCACATGCGGATCTAAGGTTCACTTTGCTCGTGAATGCCCTAAGAAGAGATCTGGTGAGACAAATGGGATCAAGGGAAATGCTCGTGGAGGTGCGTTGGGTATTGCTGGACAAACAACAACAAATAAGCCCACAGCCAGAACTTTCAACATGACTGTGCAAGATGCTGTGCAATCAAAGGATGTGGTGTCAGGTATTATCCCGATCAATGATATTGATGCTTATGTATTATTTGATTCGGGTGCTACTTGCTCATTTATATCTGATGAATTTGCTATGACATTAGGATTGCCTATTGAAGAATTGAATTTCCCTTTAAGCATAGAAATTGCGAATAAGGAAGTAGTTCCTATTAGGTTCATATACAAGAACTGTAAGGTGAATATTAAGGGAAATATTTTTATGGTAGATTTGATTCCGATCAGGCTAAGAGAGTTTGATGTTATTTTGGGAATGGATTAGTTGTTCAATTATGGAGCGATAATTGATTGCCAAAAGAAATGTGTAAACTTTATGACTCCGTCAAAGGTAGTATTCAATGGTAGCAAATCACCTAGACAAATGAGATGTCTGACGATTATGCAGGCTAAGAAGTTGTTGAGTCAAGGCTGTGTGGGTTATTTAGCTTACATAGTCGATACTCAGAAAAAGGGTGCGAAACTAGAAAAAATACCAGTAGTTAGGGAGTTTGTGGACGTATTTCCGGAGGATTTTCCAGGACTTCCGCCTGACAGAGAAATCGAGTTCGTGATAGACTTAGCACCGGGAACCGCTCCGATATCAAAGGCCCCGTCTGATGAATGGCTCGGTGGAGATGAAAGAAGCTGATGGTACAACTACGAGGAGTCGTTGGACAAGAAATACATTCAGCCGAGTGTGTCACCGTGGGGAGCACCGGTGTTATTCGTAAAGAAGAAGGATGGGTCAATGCATCTTTGCATTGATTATAGAGAGTTAAACAAAGTCATTATTAAGAATAAGTATCCATTGCCGAGAATAGATGACTTGTTTGACCAATTGAAGGGTGCTAGATATTTCTCGAAAATAGATTTGAGGAGTGGGTATCACCAACTGAAAGTAAGAAAGGAGGATGTACCGAAGACGGCATTCCAAACTCGGTATGGACATTACGAATTTTTGGTGATGTCTTTTGGTTAGACAAACGCCTCTGCAGCGTTCATAGATTTGATGAACAGGGTGTTTAAACCATTTTTGGACAAGTTTGTGGTGGTGTTTATCGACGATATTCTGGTGTACTCTAAAACTCAAGAGGAACATGTGGAACACTTACGTCTAACGTTGGAGACGCTAAGAAAAGAAAAGTTGTATGCGAAATTCTCTAAATGTGAATTTTGGCTGGAACGTGTACAATTTCATGGGCAGGTAATTGACAAGGATGGAATCTCAGTGGATCCATCAAAGGTTGAAGCTGTGATAAATTGGGAACAACCGAGAACCCCATCAGAAGTAAGAAGTTTCTTGGGATTAGCAGGGTATTACAGACGGTTTATCCAGGATTTTTCCAAGATTGTCACTCCGTTAACAAATTTAACGAGGAAATCTGCAAAATTTGTTTGGACGGAGAAGTGTGAAGAATGTTTCCAGGAATTGAAAAAGAAGCTAATTATGGCACCTGTGTTGTCATTACCAGATAATACAGGAAATTTTGTGGTGTACAGTGATGCTTCACACAAGGGATTAGGATGTGTCCCTATACAGAATGGAAAAGTCATCGCGTATGCATCAAGGCAATTGAAAGATTACGAAAAAGGGTATCCGACTCATGATTTAGAGTTGGCGGCGATTGTATTTGCTCTGAAGATATGGTGACACTATCTCTACGTAGAGAAATGTGAGATTTACACAGACTATAAAAGTCTGAAGTATATTTTCACACAGAAGGACCTGAACATGCGTCAAAGAAGATAGATGGAACTGATAAAAGATTATGATTGTGAGATCTTTTATCATCCAGGAAAAGCAAACGTGGTTGCAGATGCCTTGAGTAGGAAAGGCAAAAAAAAGTTGATGTTGTTAACTAATAAGGAAGAGCTTATTACAGCAATGTCAAGGTTAGAGTTGGAAATCAAATTTCCAAGAGAATCTAATGAGAAATTTTACCAGATATAAGCCAGTCAAACTTTGGTGGACAAAGTAAAGAACGCTCAACTGCAGGATGAGGAATGCAGAAAAGTCAGAGAAAGTGTGGTTGAGGGAAAAAAGGTGAAATACAAGATTGATACCGATGGAGTGATGAGATTTGAAGGACGGATATGGGTTCCAGCAGTACCATAGATTAAAGAAGAAATCTTGACCAAAGCTCATAACTCGAGATATTCGATTCATCCAGGAAGTACGAAGATGTATCAAGATTTGCGGCGACATTTTTGGTGGCCAAATATGAAAAGAGACATTGCAGAATGTGTTACAAAGTGCTTGACATGTCAGAGAGTCAAGGCCGAGCATCAAAGACCAAGCGGGTTACTTCAACCATTGAAGATACCAGAATGGAAATGGGAACATATCACAATGGATTTTGTGGTAGGTCTTCCAATAACTCAGAAAGGATACGATGCGATTTGGGTGATAGTGGACAGATTAACAAAATCTGCACACTTTTTGCCAATAAAGATTATATTCAATCTTGATCAGCTGGCAAAGTTATATGTTAAAGAGATCGTGTCGAGACATGGAGTTCCGGTGTTAATTGTGTCAGATAGAGATCTGAGGTTCACATCAAATTTCTGGAAGAGACTACAAGGATGTATGGGAACACAGTTGCGAATGAGTACGACATATCATCCGCAAACAGATGGCCAAAGTGAACGAACGATTCAGACATTAGAAGATATATTGAGAGCATGCGTCATGGATTTCAAAGGAAGCTAGGATGAACAATTACCGTTGGTGGAATTTGCCTACAATAACAGTTACCACGCAAGCATCGGCATGCCACCTTATGAAGCATTATATGGCAGAAAGTGCAGAACTCCACTGTGCTAGGATGAAGTCGGTGAACATCAACTGTTAGGACCAGAACTGGTACAACAAACTGCTGAGGTTGTCCAACTCATCAGAATAAGATTGATAGTTGCTTTCAAGAACATAAAAGAAATATCCGATCAACATGAGACAAAATCGTGCATTTGACATAGGAGATTACGTGTTCCTAAAGGTTTCTCCTTGGAAGGGAAAAATTTTGATTTGGTAAGAAGGGGAAACTAAGTCCGAGATTTATTGGACCCTTCGAAGTGCTGCGAAAGGTTGGAGAGGTGGCTTACGAGGTAGCTCTACCTCCAGAATTGCAAAACATTCATAATATTTTTTCATGTGTGATTATTATACTAACCAGTATAAACTCGATTACAAGCACGTAATTGAGTACGAACCATTACAGTTTGAGAAATACTTGTCCTATGAAGAAGTTCCTATCCAGATAGTCGACAGGAAAGAACAAGTGCTCAGGAATAATGTGATACCTTCTGTGAAGGTAATTTGGAGGAACCACAATGTCGAAGAGGCTACGTGGGAACTCGAAGCTGAAATGATGAAGAATTACCCTGAGTTGTTTGTTTAATCTATGTCTTCGATTGTGGGGACAGAATCTTTGTAAGTAGGGGAGGTTGTGACGAATGAATTGTTTGATTTGTGATTCTGAGGACAGAATCCTTGTAAGGAGGGAATGATGTAACATTCAAGAATTTTTATTGTTATAATAAATAATTTATTGAATTATTTATGTATTTAATGGATGTGTTTGTTGTTAAATAAATAATTATTCAAATTTGATTTGATGTGGTTAATTACTTGTTAAATAAATAATTAAGGAAATTAATTATTATTTGCTAATTTAATTTAATTATTAAGTTAGAGAATTTTGATTAATTCAATTACTATTCTTTTTATTGGAATTTGTAATTAAAAAGGATGTGTTGGTTGATTAAATAAAGTTATAATTATATAGAAATTATAATTTTGGTGGTATTGATTTATGTGATGAAGTGATTTAATAAATTGTTATTATGATTAATTTAATTAAATTAATAATGTGACAAATAACCTTTTATAAAGTAGTTATTAAAATAACTTAAAGGAGTTTTAATTCCATTTTGCCAAACAAGGCCTAATGTCTATTAAGTCTTTAATCTATTTAAGTTTTACCAAACAGGTGTGTTAGGATTAATGGGTTATTTTTTTAGTTAGTAACCAAACAAGCCTTATGGCTTTTGATTTTTAAAACTCATATAAGCGATATCGGTTATATGTTTTGTATTATATTATATAATCAATATATATTATATTCTATATACGTTATTTGTTAAGTACGTTAGATAGAGAGAGAGAAGAAAAGAAAACTCAGAGGAAGAAGAAAAAGGGAAGAAGAAGAGAAGAAGAAAAGAAGAGAGGAAGAAAGGCTAGAGAGTGGGAAGAATGAGCTCGAGAATAGAAAGGATAGTCATCATCTTCTTCAAGGTATTACCCTATTCTTTTTAAGTTTTAAAAGTTTTAGTTTCTCTTCTCCTATTTCTCTGTAAAATTCTTGTGATAGGATAATTATTGATTTTATGTGTGTTCATATGATAAACTAGTGTTGTAAAGTTATTTTCATAGGTTATATATGATTATAATCAATGTATTGTTGTTATGTATGAAGTTTGTGAAGAAAACCTTTTTACAGAGAGTTTTTGGTGATTATATATTGTTTAGTTAAAATAGAAATTGAGGGTTAATTAGTTGTTTAGTTGATAAATTGATCGTTTAATTTGTTAGAGTATGTATAATCATTGATAAAGACACTTTGAATTAGTGGGTTTGGTTGAAAAAACAAAAGTTATAGTGTTAATTTTCATTGAAATATAAAAAAATTAGTTTTAGCCAAAATAGTGAATTTGGGTGTGTTAATTTTGTTGTTTATGTTGTTGTATGGATAGAATCATGTTTAGAGTTTTTGAAATATGTTTACATAAAGTTTTTGTATGAATTACATGTTAATTAGTCTGTTAGAAATGAGCTTGTAGGCCAAAATTGGCTTTTTATTGTACTGTGGCCGGTTATCGATCGAGAGCTATGATTTCATATGCCAATCAATACCACCCAATGATACGCTGTTGTGGTATATGGCGCCATCGCCACGCCATAAATGTGGCTTTGTAGTTTAATTATCGACTCTGATAGCCATCCTCACGCCATGGCGTGACCACAGATGTGTCTGTAGCGCGCATGCATGAAAGTTAAAGCGAATGGTCTCGACAAAGTGTTGATTTTGTACTTGAAATTTTAAGGAATTGTTATGTGATGATAGTAGGACTGTAAAATGTTGATTTTAGTATTTTTATACTATGAATAAGTATGTTATTAACAATTAACTTGTGTTATAACTTGATTATGTGATTAAAAATCCAATTTTAAATGATGAACGTACTTAGTTATGTTTGTAAGATGGTAATGACTAATTATGTCATGATGACATATGTTTATAGGATATTTTGATTCGTATTGATTTGGTTTAGCCTACAAGCAAGGCAAGTTCTTTAACTCTACTTTTAGACTTGTGCAATCGCTTAAATTTTCTTTGAGCAAGTTTTTCTAATCCTTTATCTTGTTGAACTAATTATGGTTTTCAATTCGATTATGATATAATGATGTAAGTTATTCTTGAGTAAGTTATTCTTGTATTTAACTTGTTGTTTAGCATGCAAATTTATATATTCTAATGTTGAACATTTTTATCGATCAAATTGTTATGCATGCTTAGTATTCAATTCTAATTAACCTTGGCTTAGTATTGTTCAAGCAAGGTGTTATAGTTATTCTAATTGTTTGCTCTTAGATTATTCCTAAAGCATGACTTTAGTGTACTATGATTGATTCAATCACGATTATTCTATAGTGAAATGTTCTTGGTTTCATTCAACTAATCCTTAGTTGATGTTCGTTGAATTCCAAATTACCCTGAAAGCTTATCCAAACCAAACTTCCTTTGGTGCGGACTTGTACTCTAAATACTGAGATGAACAACCCTAATGTTATGATTAGGGGTTAACTTACGCGTAGCGTTAAATGTTTGTGCACAATACATGGTACGAAGGGCTTATCCCCCTATGTACGAGGAGTCCTTATAGTCTTATGAGTGTTAAAGTTGGAGTTGAAAGATTACTCGCAACTGTGGACATAGTTCATTGTCTTATGACCCTCAGTTATATTTATTCCACATTTTGGATTTCAGTTTCTGATTATTGTTGATAGAGTATTATTTATTATTGATGAGCCTATTTTTGGCAGTTATTATTGTTATACTCTTGTTGATTCTATATTATATCCGGTGAGCAATTGTTTTGCTCACTCTTGCATATTTAAAAACTCGTTGCAGCTAAAGAAGAGAAGGTAGATGAACCTTCGTCTAGCAAAGGAAAAGGAAAAATGTGCAAATGATGATGACTTGTAATTTTTACTTTAGATTTTTATTATGATGATCTTAAACTTGGCTTTAATAAAGTTTATTTAATTTCCGCATTTGAAGGATTGTATTTAAAGGTTAGATAACCTGGGAGATTTTATTATGTAACCCTTTAATGGGAAATGTTTTATTTATCCAGTTTTATTGTGATTGGGTAGTTAGATATGAATGTTTGATTAAGTGAACACCAAATCCTGTGGGAATGAAGTACCTAGATTTGGGGGTGTCGCAGCAGTTAAACTTGATGTCTATTGTATTTTATCAGTTTAACATTGTTGAGGACTAATGATAATTTATTCTGCATTATCTTAGTCATAATATTTCTTACTGGGCTAGTTGAGCTCACCCTTTCTTCACTGTTCTCTTCAGGAAATGAGAATATAGCTGGGACGAGTCGAGGAACAGATTGACAGTCCAGATGATAGCATTAGTAGTCCTCACTATTTTGTTAAATAGTGTGATAATAAATGTAATGAGGACTGAATTTGAGTTTGTATATTGTCTATGAGGACTCCATTGAGAATGGATATTGTCTAGAAGGCAATATTCTTGTTTAAACTCTCAGTTTATGTTTTACACGACAGTTGTATAATTATGTTGTATTTGATTTTTGTACCATTTATTTGGCGACTCAAAATGGGTGATGTATACCTATTTTGGGGGCGTCACATATGTTGTTTCCCAAACCAGTACCATTCAAAGAAAAAGAGATGTTGATTCCTGATCCCGAAGTGGAAGAAAGGGAACGAAAACGTAAACATGACATCGCCTTGATGATGTCAGGCATACGTATTGTTAGGAATATGCATGTGAATGATATTCCTATTTATATATGATTTGAATATGATATATATATATATATATATGAATGAATATACAAGTATGCTTGCATTAAGAAAAGCTGTAAAGTCCTTTGATAGATTATAGAAACACATGTACAAGGACTTAGAATGAATTGATCAAAAATGTTAGGTTGATCCTACATAAGCAAAACAGCTTTGTAAAGTCCTTAAAAAGAAATGGTGTACAAGGACTATAAATATAGAAAGATCAAGCATGTTAGGTTGATCTTTTGATGTAATAGATAGGCTTGTATGATCATCGTGCACTGCACCAGAAATCGTAGTCTGCCAGGAGAGTCAAGGAAAACTCGAGAGCTATCTAGGCAGAATCGTAGTCTGCAACATAGTAGATCTCGGAGTTCGTAGACTGCCAGGAGAGACGAGGAAGGATCGTAGTGTGTCGAGTAGTACTTCCTCAGAGCCGTAGTCACTGAGGAAGTCATGTTCAGAATCGTAGAGACAGCCTGCCTACGAGCCGACCGAGCATTTTCTGAAGTCAAGTCAAGAATCGTAGACCATACTCTGAGTCGTAGAGTCTACTGATGTCGAAGCCAAGTCAAGAATCATAGACTACACTCAGAGTCGTAGAGTCTACGAATAGTATCAAAAGTAGAGATCGTAATCGAGCAAGATCAGATAAAGACGACAAGCACAACGACAGAAATCGTAGAGTGTCAAGATCTGATCTCGGAGTCGTAGTGTCTGCACAGCCAAAGCTGAATCGTAGTGTGTAGAACAGAGACTTCAACAAATGTGCTCACAATGCCAAGGTAGAATCGTAGAGTAAATACGATTCTCAACAAATGAGCACTCCCAGAATATCCAAAGGAATGAAGCCTCTGGTTGGTACTGCAAAGATACATCCCACCTAAAGGAAACGAGAGAGCACTCAACGAATGGCATGCAAGCTAACAGAAGATCTAAGTATCAACTCAATCAGCATCTAGATTGAGTTATGGAGCCATTCGAGATGAAGTCTTCTACAGGTTGATCATAAGAGGACTTCAGTAATTTACTAAGGAAAGTCAGCTAGTGCAGTTGCTGTCAAGTAAATAAAAGAAATCGATCTTGGAAGCAACCAAGATCGTAGTGTTTGCCAAATAAAGAAAGAACTAATGGAGTGTACACAGAGATACTGGTTAGCCTCTAAAGAATAAGGCAAAAGTGATTAAGCATTGGGTCAGTCCATTGATGATAAGTGAACGGGAGATCACAAGGAGAAAGCGAGCTAAACAAGCCACAAATCTGAAGTGTCTTGTTGTTCAGAAGGGACCAGAACAAAGAGTCAAGCCATCAGTATATGAGAGCAGGCGAGGCAAACAGAAGTGTTGAGGCACTGCATGAGAGAAGGAAGAGTTATTCTACATTGAAGATCCAATGAATATCCTTCTAAGATCATAGTGTTGACTCTACATGTCAATAAGCATCAGTTAACAAGACACTGAGGAGATGTGCATCAGAATCGTAGAGTTCGAACAACTGAGGATTGAAGCATTGGCAACGGTTCAATCTGAAGGTTGGTATTCGGACAAAAGCTTATTGAGAGCATCGATGCAAGGACAACCTCTGATCAAGAAATCAGAAGGGGGAAATAAAGTCATCGACCTGCCCGAGACATCAAAGTGACATATCTGACGGGGTAGGTGAAACAGTAGACTGTACTGTCAGAAAATCATGACATGTCACATCTGCAGTCTGTACCAAATAACTCGAGATCTGCGAAGCAATTCAAAAAGCCTTTAACGGCTACTTTCCAACGGAAAGATTGGGAAGGAGTATAAATCAACAGAGCTTCAAAGATCAAGAGTTGTTGATGATTGTCAAGTTGCAGAATCGTTGAGTTGGTAGAATGCTATTATTGACTCTACAAGTTCCTCCAAAGATTAATAGAACAGGTCTCAGTGACAGTGAGACTACATAGGTGGAAGTGAAGCAGCTTTGAAGAAGGACTTAAACAGACTAGAGATTCACTCAACAAAGATGAGAATGCCATTGAAGATGGCAGCTAAGCTGAGAGCCGAGAAGGCCAAGAAGATATCATTCAAAAAAGTGGCAGAGCACAAAGAAGATAAAGAGAGCCACTCTACAGATCACCATGAACCAAAAGCTGAAAAAGAACAGAAGCAGAATCATGTCTGTAAAACATTCAAGAAGGGTTCAGGGATTGCTAAGTGTCAGACTAAGTCTACCAAAAGCTAAGAGACTTAGCAAATCCAGATGGTGATCGTGCACAGCTGACATCAAATGAAGATGAGCAGAGAAGAGTGGAGATCAGCTGCACCAGAGAAGATGTGGTCCAGACTCGAAGAAAAATGCAAAGAGGACCACGCCAAGCTGCTAAGTACATAAAATTTTCAAGCTCAAAGACATCTCAGCAGCTCAGCACCAACAACAACAACAACAACAACTACAACAACAAGATGCCAGGGCCTGAGGGGTCCTTGTCCAGAGGGACTAAATGAAATTCCAAGCCTGCTGGGCTTAAAGAGTTCCTAAGGAACTAGAGGAGTTCCAAGGCTGCTGGCCTTGAAGAGTTCTTAGTGAACTGAAGTCCCAAGGCTGTTGACTTTGAAGGAATCTTAGTGATTCAGGGTGCTGCCCTTCCTTAGTGGAAATCCTGCTAGTTGAAAGTAGAAGAGTGGATTAGAAGCTTGAGTCTCTGAACCACTTAAAACCCCTTATGTCTTTTATTTTATATCATTTACATTATGTACATTAACTTCCATAACTGCTATGTTTATTTTAACTACTTACCACTGAACTAACTCTACGAACAATGTATGTATGATTATGAATATATCAATGAAGGGGATCTTTTACTTATTTTGTTGTGCTTGAAAAGATTCTTATGTTTGTCATATGCTAAATTATTAGCAATACAAGATAAACCAGAAAAGTATTTGAAATTAAAAAGGGTCTATTCAACCCCCCCCTTAGATCTATTGTGCCTACTGGGAACTAACAATTGGTATTAGAGTCGGTTCTCATGCTATATTCAAAAGCTAATCGCTTTGAGTCTGATCCTAGGCACAAACATTGTTCTAAACTTAGTTTAGTAGTAAGTCACTTGTTGTATGCAGATAAGCTCACACGTTGGAAATATTGTGTACAGGTAAATGTGTATATACACCTGAAGCTGCTCAGATTGGTCCATGTTCTTGATTTCCATATCAACAAGACCAGTCCCTGCTCGCGGTCAATCTTATAGTATGAAGATCAGGCTAGAAAGCTCAAAAGACATCAACAGAAAAGAGTCAAACATCCACCAGCCTGAAAATATGAAAAGGCCACACATGCTAAGAAATGTTTATCCAGAGAAGAAAGAAGAACTTCTCAAACATGTATCTGGCCAACCAGTAGCTGGATGTAAACCTTGTGAACTCAAGGATGTCAAAGAACTAAAGATGTTGATATTCTCTTAGCTTGCATCTTCAAGATCAAGACTGATTGATTGAAGGTCAACTGGAGCAACTAGCTGTCAGGAGTAATTGAGAAACTATGCACATCAATGCCTAAACTCAGTATATCTAAGATAAATGACTGTTAAGAAACTGACAGTAAAAAGGTACGGTACCTCACTAATATAAATATGTACACTATGATTGCAACTCCTTATGAACTATAACAGTATTCTTTCAAGGAATCATAATCTACCTAAAAAGGTGAAGAGAGAAAGTACACTGAGGGTGGAAACTCAAATGCCTATAAACTTTCTCTCCATCCAAGTTTTAGGTTGAAGATGACATCTTGAAAGAAATCTGAAATGGGTCATAAGAGCATCACAGGTTAAATTAATTTTATGTGAAGTAATCTTTGTTGATGGGTTAGTATGTATGTACAACCTATGGTCTAAGTGTTTAATAACATACAGAGTATGATCAGTTCTACAAGAGAATCTTGAAGATTCATAGAAACTTATCACCTCCATGAATCAACCAGATACAAATAAATCGTAGAGTTGATTCTTACTCTGTGATTATTTAAACCCTGTAAACATAACCTAGCAAATGATGAAACCATCAAAGAAAAAGAGTGTTTTATTAAAGTAGCAAATCTCACACACACTCACCATCATGGATCTCAAAATATATTATTTAAATTAATTACATGCATGAATATGACTGTTGGTGATCAATATGATGATTATCCAAAAATATGAGGAACATGGGTTTAGAAAACTAACCTAGAAGGACCCATTTAACCATGGGTACCAAAAATAGAAATTTATAACTTGCAGGTACTTGGTCTATCTAGCCACAATAAGGAATGTTAAAGCAAATGACTTCAGTCAAGAAGATTCAACCAGCAGAAGGCTTAAGACTGTTCAAAAATGTTTATGATAAAACTCCTATATGTTAAAGCTTGTCCTTGAAGACCTACTGAGCCAATCTGAATGAAGCTCACATGGCTGCTGATCTTTATATGGAAGCAGGCCATTCAACCAAAGATGAAAATGATCATATATGCTCAATCATGCAAAGCACATCATATGAGAAGAATCCTCAAGGAAGTTCATATCAAAGGATCATCGAGCATCAATCATGATGAACTCATTATGGAAGCAGAACTCAGCAAGCACAAAATGACAAGGAAGACTAGGTTAGTAGTGCTGTCAAAGGATCGTAGAATGATCAACCCTGAAGATGCCCATTTCTACAATACAAGAAGATTTAATGACTTCAGCCAGAATGAGATATGCATGGCTGCCTTCTACTGCACATGAAGAAAAGGAAATCACATCGCACTGAAAAGGCAGCATCAACCATGGGGGAGCAATGATCTGTTAAGGAACAACAACACTAAGATGATATATGAAGCAATGTACCAGCTACAGAGTCCCAAAACTTTGTGGCTGATGAACCAAATGAAGATCTATAGTCAGTAGGAACGTCTCAAAACGTACTACTAATAACCTATCAGCCACCCAACTCAAAATTATGGAATACCTACGATCAAACACCTGATCGTAGTGTAAGTACAAGAGGACAACACAATTACAGCCAGTGCAAATGTCTAAAGTTGGAAGAGGAACTCCCCATCAGAAAAGGTTAAATGAGATATCAGTGCAAATCACTTCTAAAAGTATTTCATCTGGAAAGCGCCTCAGGGACAAACCTGACCCTTAGCTCACTCTAAGAGGTTGTCCCTTCCTGAGCTACCTTAATCCAGAAGGATTGCTTAATCAAGTTCATCTCAAGGACCAAGACAGTCAACTGTCGTAAAGTAGAGTTTGAAGAAAACTCAATGATCGTGGTGCAAACTCAACGATCGTAGAAGCAAACTCGACGATCGCAGTCTTACCAGAAAATATTCTAGCTCATGAGGAACTTGGAAAAACGAGACAATTGCTCTATGAGGAGACTAGTTCAAATACAGCTTGGAAAGACATCAGGCAAACCCACCTCAAAACTTAAGTGCCCAAACTAGCTATGGGTATATCAGTGGTCAAGCTATGCAGTTTCAAAATGAGGATCAATGTTAAAACCATCCACTACAACATCTCTCAAAAGTTGATCGTTAAGTCAACAAAGGAAATCGTAGAGTCCACAGCTGCCTTACCATGCTACTCTACGAACCAAAGAGGTCAACAGTCAATCCACGTCGATTAAACGTCTACTCTTTTAAAAGAGGTATCTAACTGAAAAGTTTATGGGGAGTTATAGCTCATTACTGGGCATCGTGCAACCTATGGCTAGTTGACACATCACAACGTAAGCAGAATCAGAAGGAACTGCTATAAAGACAAATTCAAAATCTACAAACAGTTACCAGAAACTATCGAACCTCTCTCCCTCCCATTTTCAAACCCTAGAACCCACTTCGATGCTTAAATCAATTAAACCTCCAGAGCCCAAATCACAATCAGCTATTTCGCATAAATCTTTCTGAATCAAATACCCATATTCCTCGATCCATTCAAATAGAAGATTGGCGAGTAATCACAGGCATTCAACTCAGAACCAAGTCGTTTCAAAAATCTGAAAAGAAGTTCAGAGACATTCTTGATTTTGTGAAGAAAGCTGGATTCTCAGAATGTCTTGAGGCAAGCACTCGAGTATATACTAAACTAGGTAAGGAGTTCTACTCAAATGATTACATAAATGTCGGAACCCTTTCAACCAAAGTTAAAGGTCAGTCTCTAAAGCTAAAATCATCCGATATTAATCTATGCTTAGGTTTTCCCAACCTAGGACTGGAAAACCTTGATGAAATCGACACTGAGTAAGCAAAGGAGATTATGGGGTATCAATGAAACCCTAGTCTGAAGGACATGAAGAAGAAGGAGTTCCCTGAGGAATTCGAGTTCCTTGCTGAGATAGTGGAAAAATGTATAGTATGCAAGGATACTGCACATGACACTGTGCTTGATCAGCAGTTGAAAATAATGTTTGTTATAGTTCTAAAGAAGCAAATCAACTTCGGAGTAATCCTATTTGATCAGATCTCTAAATGGTTAGAAAAGGCTAAATTGAAGAAGTCTACAGAAAAACCCCTAACTAAGGTATTTCATGGAAGACTACTGAGTATTGTGATGAAGAAGAAGCTGGGAGGAAAAATCAAGATGATGAAGGAGAGTCTCTAAATGTTCATAAAGTAATGTCTCCACAACTGTTCATAAACTGGAAGAAAAATCCAAAGGAAAACAGGAGGCTAACAACAACTGAAAGAAGCAGCAAAGTCTCTACAAAGAAGAGAAAGATAAAGGAGGTGGAAAGCTCTGAGTCTGGTGACTCTGCATCAGTAGCAATCACACCATTAAGGAAGAGATCTAGGAGAGTGAAGAAAACAGAGGCTTCATCAAGAAGTCTCTCCACTAAAGACAAAGGTGAAGGTAAAAAGGTCTTAACTGCACCAGAGACCACAAAGAAAAAAAGAAACAGACTGCTTCAAGGGCCATCAAGGAAGAAAGCTAAGGTGGTAAACAAGCAAGCACCAGTTTCCCAAGAAAGTACATCTGACAAAGAAGAGGTGGTAGAGTCAGAAGAAGAAAAGGGAACTGATGATGACAAGAATGAGTCCCCAAAGAACAAATCCAGCGATGAAGGTGGAACTGGATTCATGGAAAAAAATGTAAACCCTGCTGATAAAGAAGAATATGCCAGCCCTATGGCCAACTCACAGAGTACTCACTCTGATGATGAAGAAAAGCTACAAGATGACCCAACTGCATCTCCAAATGCATATGCTCCAACAAGCCCTCATGATGGGTAAAATGATGAGTCTGAAGAGGAAGAAGAGTCTAATTCTCCCATAGCTGAACCCCCAAGGAGAAGGAAGAGCTATAGATTACTTGCTCAATTTGCCTCCAAAAAGAGAAATGGTCACTACTGCAATCATTGAATTAAGTGATGATGAATCTGAATCATAGGAAGAAAGTGCTGAAGATGGGACTAGTAATGAAGAGGATGAATCCAAGGAAGGTGTTGTTGAAGAAGGCTCTAGTAATGAAATTCAGCAAGAAGAATTCACCGATGAATCTGATGAAAGAAGTTTGCAAGATTCAAGTTCAAGAAGTGAAGAAGTGGAGAAAGATTCTGGTCCTGCATATCAAGAATTAGAGGAACCACCAAACTATCATGTCATTTCTCCAGCTAGGATTAACAAAATAAGAGTAGTGGAAAGCTCAAATAAACCACGAGAGGGACTTCCAGAAATTCCAAGCCTAGAGTTGGTATCTCAGAACTTCCCAAGGGTGAACAATTATGCAACAATAATGATCAAAGACTAGCCCCATTACAAAATCTACACACATGCTGGCAATCATTATATTCCTTATGATCGTAGAGTGGACTCTGAAGGAAGAAGGATCATGACCAAGGAGATAATCGTAGAGTTTGTTCACTCTACTACTGATGGTGTTCAAGTCCAAAATGAGAAGCCTCCATCTGCTCAAGCTCAATTTCCCAACATTTCTTCATCCTCCAACAGCGATTGGTACTCAATAATTTTTTAGATTCTCAACACTTTCAAAAATTTGTCCAAGGATGAAAATCGTAGAGTTCAATCTGGTGGTCAATAAGAGAATGTCCAACCAAATGACCAAATTCCTATGGAGAAGGAACTATTGAAGAATTCTGACGAGCTAATTGAGAAGATATCTCTAATCAATGAAGAATCAAAGAGGTTGACAGAAGCAAGAGATCATTCAGTTCAAGATAGACTCCGAGCAACTATGGCTGATGTATCTCTAAAAATCAATGAAAGAGATCACATCTATTTGAAGGCCATAAATGATCAGAAGGCAGATGCACTACGAGCTCAAAAAGCAAATGAAGAGCAACTACAAGCCCTCTCTGACAAGATTGACAACATGAATTATTCTTTCTCTATGCAACTTGAGTTAAGTCAACAAGAACTCAAGATTGAAGTTGGTAACTCCTCTTATCTGATAGAGCAGCTTATGTCCAACATGGAACAGCTCTCTCAAGTGATTAATGACAAAAAAGGGGAGAAAAAGAGGCATAAAAAGAGGCACAGTAGGCATTCAAGAAAGGGTAAGAAGAGCAGAAGGAAACAAGAGAAGAAGATAGTAGAAGAAGAAGCTGGGTTATCATCTGAGGGGGAGTCAAAGGATGATGAGCCTGTGTTTGCAAAGGCTGAGGGGGAGCAAAAAAAAGAAATGAAGTCTACGTCCTAGGGTGAGCAGGTGCAAGAAGATCAAACAGATGAATAGTTGATCAACAGACATCCTGGAAACAAACATGGAACCAAAGAGGTATATCTCTAACTAGTTAGGTATGTTGTGGATCCATGATGTAAAATGTCAGTGTATGTCAGTGTATTAAATTTCACATCATTATAAATGACATTCATGATTATCTGTTTTAGAAATACAGCTGCTCACTGTATACAACATTCATTCATAACATGCATATGCCCTTATTATTTTTGTCATAATCAAATAGGGGGAGATTGTCAGGAATATTCATGTGAATGATATTCCTATTTATATATGATTTGATTATGATATATATTTATATATATATGAATGAATATGCAAGTATGCTTGCATTAAGAAAAGTTGTAAAGTCCATTGATAGATTATAGAAACACATGTACAAGGACTTAGAATGAATTGATCAAAAATGTTAGGTTGATCCTACATAAGCAAAACAGCTTTGTAAAGTCCTTAAAAAGAAATGATGTACAAGGACTATAAATATAGAAAGACCAAGCATGTTAGGTTGATCTTTTGATGTAATAAATAGGCTTGTCTGATCGTCGAGCACTGCACCAAAAATCGTAGTCTGCCAGGAGAGTCAAGGAAAACTCGAGAGCTATCTAGGCAGAATCGTAGTCTGTAGATCTCGAAGTTAGTAGACTGCCAGGAGAGACGAGGAAGGATCGTAGTGTGTCGAGTAGCACTTCATTAGAGCCGTAGTCACTGAGGAAGTCATGTTCAGAATCATAGAGACAACCTGCCTACGAGCCGACCGAGCATCTGCCAAAGCCAAGTCATGAATCGTAGACCATACTCTGAGTCGTAGAGTCTACTAATGTTGAAGCCAAGTCAAGAATCGTAGACTACACTCAGAGTCATAGAGTCTACGAATAGTATCAAAAGTAGAGATCGTAGTCGAGCAAGATCAGATAAAGACGACAAGCACAACGACAGAAATCATAGAGTGTCAAGATCTGATCTCGGAGTCGTAGTGTCTGCACAGCCGAAGCTGAATTGTAGTGTATAGAACTGAGACTTCAACAAATGTGCTCACAATGCCAAGGCAGAATCGTAGAGTAAATACGATTCTCAAAAAATGAGCACTCCCTGAATATCCAAAGGAATGAAGCCTATGGTTGGTACTACAAAGATACATCCCACCTGAAGGAAACCAGGGAGCACTCAACAAATGGCATGCAAGCTAACAGAAGATCTAAGTATCAACTCAATCAGCATCCAGATTAAGTTGTGGAGCCATTCGAGATGAAGTCTTCGACAAGTTGATCATAAGAAGACTTCAGTAACTGAATAAGGAAAGTCAGCTAGTGCAGTTGCTATCAAGTAAATAGAAGACATCGATCTTGGAAGCAACCAGGATCGTAGTGTTTGCCAAACAAAGAAATAACTGATGGAATGTACACAGAGATACTGGTTAGCCTCTAAAGAACAAGGCTAAAGTGATTAAGCATTAGGACAGTCCATTGATGATAAGTGAACGGGAGATCACAAGGAGAAAGCGAGATGGACACGCAACAAATCTAAAGTGTCTTGTTGTTCAGAAGGGACCAGAACAAAGAGTCAAGCCATCGATGTCGAGAGCGCATTTAGCAAAATGCGAAGTGTTGAGGCCTTTGCGAGAGATGGAAGAGTTGTTCTACATTGAAAATCCAATGAACATCCTTCTAAGATCGTAGTGTTGACTCTATATATCAATAAGCATCCGTCAACAAGACACTACGATCAGGTCCGAGAATATGTGCATCAGAATCATAGAGTTCGAACAACTGAGGATTAAAACATTGGCAACGGTTCAATCTAAAGGTTAGTATTCGAACAAAAGCTTATTGAGAGCATCGATGCAAGGACAACCTCTGATCAAGAAATCAGAAGGGGGAAATAAATTTGTCGACCTGCCCGAGACATCCAAGTGACATATCTGATGGGGTAGGTGAAACAGTATACTGCAGTGTCAGAAAGTCATGACATGTCACATCTACAGTCTGCACCAAATAACTCGAGATTTGCGAAGCAATTCAAAAAGCCTTTAACGGCTACTTTCCAATGGAAAGATTGGGAAGGAGTATAAATCAACAGAGCTTCAAAGATCAAGAGTTGCTGATGATTGTTAAGTTACAGAATCGTTGAGTTGGTAGAATGCTATTATTGACTCTACGAGTTCCTCCAGATATTAACAGAACAGGTCTCAGTGACAGTGAGACTACATAGGTGGAAGTGAAGCAGCTTTGCAGAAGAACTTAAATAGACTAGAGCTGCACTCAACAAATATGAGAATGCCATTAAAGATGGCATCTAAGCTAAGAGCCGAGAAGGCCAAGAAGATAGCATTCAAAAAAGTGGCAGAGCACAAAGAAGATAAAGAGAGCCACTCTACAGATCACCATGAACCAAAAGCTGAAAAAGAACAGAAGTAGAATCATGTCTGCAAAGCATTCAAGAAGGATTCAAGGATTGCTAAGTGCCAGACTAAGTCTACCAAAAGCTCAGAGACTTAGCAAATCCAGATGGTGATGGTGCACAGCTGACATCAAATGAAGATGAGCAGAGAAGAGTGGAAATCAGCTGCACTAGAGAAGATGTTGTCCAGACTCGTAGCAGAATGCAAAGAGGACCACGCCAAGCTGCTAAGTACATAAGATGTTCAAGGTCAAAGACATCTTAGCAGCTCAGCACCAACAACACCAACAACAACAACAACTACTACAACAACAAGAAGCCAAGGCTTGAGGGGTCCTTGTCTAGAGGGACTAAATGAAGTTCCTCACACTTTTGGATATCTTCCTGGCTGGTGTGGTTACTGCTGGTACAGAGTCATCAGATTCAGAACTTTCCACCTCTTTTACCTTTCTTTTCTTAGCAGAGTTCTTTTTGTTGCCCCCTGATGTAGTTAGCCTTTTGTTCTCCTTTGGGTTTTTCTTCCAATTCACAAACAGGTGTGGAGACATTACTTTGTGAACATTCAGAGGTTCTCCCTCATCATCCTTGATCTTGCTTCTGAACTTCTTCTTCATCACAATACTCGGAAGTCTTCCATAAAACACCTTTGTAAGTGGTTTTTCTGTAGACTTCTTCAACTCAGCCTTTTCCACCCATTTTGAGATTTGATCAAACAAGATAACTCCAAAATTTATTCGTTTCTTCATAACTATTGCAGACATAATCTTTAGTTGTTGATCAAGCACAATGTCATGTGTCATATCCTTGCATAGTATACATTTCCCTACTATCTCAGCAAGGAACTCGAATTCCTCAAGAAAATCCTTTTTCTTCATGTCCTTCAGACTAGGGTTTCTTTGGTACCCCATAATCTCCTTTGCTTGCTCAGTGTCGATCTCATCAATGTTTTTCAGTCCTAGGTCAGGAAAACCTAAGCATTGATTGATATCATATGATTTTAGCTTTAGAGACTAACCTTTAACCTTGGTTCAAAGGGTTCCGGCATTTATGGATGCATTTGAGTAAAATTCCCTAACCAGTTCAATGTATACTCGAGTGCTTACCTCAAGACATTCTGAGAATCCAGCTTTCTTCACAAGTTCAAAAATTTCTTTGAACTTCTTTTCGGATTTCTCAAACGACTTGGTTCTGAGCTGGATGCCAATGATTACTCGTCAATCTTCTATTTGAGTGATTCGAGGAATATGGGTATTGATTCAGAGAGATTTATGAGAGACGGCTGATTGTTATTTGGGTTCTGGAGGCTTAATTGATTTAAGCTTCGAAGAGAATTTTAGGGTTTGAAAATGGGAGGGAGAGAGGTTTCATAGTTCCAGGTAACTGTTTATAAATTTTGAATTTGTCTTTATGGCAGTTTCTTCTAACTTTGCATACGTTGTGATGTGTCAACTATCCATTGGTTGCACGATGCCCAGTAATGAGCTGTAACTCCCCATTAACTTTTCAGTTAGATGTCTCTTTTTAGAAGAGTTGACGTTTGATTGATGTGGATTAACTGTTGACCTTTTCAGTTCGTAGAGTAGCATGATAAGGCAGCTATGGACTCTACGTTTTTCTTTGTTGACTCAACGATCAACTTTTGAGAGATGTTGCAGTGGATGGTTTTGACATTACTATTCATTTTGAACCTGCATGGCTCAACTATTGATTTACTTCATGAAGCCTTGGGCACTTTTCTTCAGCAAGACATCTTTCCAACCAGCATTCGAACTTATCTCCCATAATCTGAATGTTTGAGCAATTGTCCTATTCTTCCAAGCTCCTCATGAGTTAGAGTAGCCTCTTGTAGGACTGCGATCGTCGAGTCTGTTTTCTACGATCGCTGAGGTGGAACTACGATTATTGAGGTTACATCATGATCGTTGAGTTCTCTTCAGTCTCTATTCTACGATCATTGACTATCTTGGTCCTTGAGACGAACTTGATCAAGCAATCCTTCTGGGTTAAGGTAGCTCAGGAAGGGCCAACCTCTTAGAGTGAGCTAAGGGTCAGGTTTGTCCTTGAGGCGCTTTCTAGATGAAGTACTTTAGGAGTGGTTTGCACTGATATCTCATTTGACCTTTTCTAGTGGGGAGATCCCCTTCCAACTTTAGATAATGGCATTTGCTGTAATCGTGGAGTCCTCCTGATCTTACACTACGACCAGATGTTAGATCGTAGGCGCTCCATGATTTTGAGTTGGGTGGCTAATAGGTTATCAGTAGTACTGTGACGACCCGAGAATTTAGAAAATTATTAAATCTTAAATTTAAGTTAAATAATAAACTTAGACATAAAATAAGTGAATGGATTTGAGTTTTCTAGTAAGGAATTTTGTAAATTTAAAATTTTTGTAATGAATTATTCAGGATTAAAGGTATTTGTGTATATGTTCTGTGAATATGGTATTATATGTGTACAAAAAGTGGTTAAGGGTCAAGGGTTGACCAGATAAATTTTATCAGTGTCCAAACCCTATGTATATATTTAGAACGTCCACATTCAGTTAGAAAATTCTTACAATTTATAAGAAATCCCTAGAAATCGGTTCTGGAAACCCTAAATTCAGTTCCGAGAATCCGAAACCCTAATTCGGAATATGATACCGTAATTTGAGAATTTAAAGGCTAAATGTAATGGTATTAGTATTTTCGATTATAAATATAATTAGGGATAACACTAATTGACTATTTGGGAAACCCTAATTTTAAAGTTTAAAACCCTAATTGTTCTGTTTGAAACCCTAATGGACTAAATTGCTAAATTAGCCATTTTAATTAGGAATTTTTAATCCTAATTGTCAAGATTGATTTATAAATTATAATATAATTAGAAATCCTAATTATAATTTAGAGATATTAATTTTCTATTTAGAAAACCTAAATTAAAAATATTAGAAAATTGATCTTTGGGAACCTTAGGTTTTAACCCTAAGGGTTAAACCCTAAGGGTTGTAGCCAATGTATAATATGCCCTTAAATTTAGGAAGCTAAAAGTCTAATTTACCCTTTTTGTCCCATTTGGTGAATTATTGCTAGAAAATCCTACCATATCTTGTAAGTCATCATTTCCCTAACCTAGATATGGGCTACAACACTAGCACATCAGCTATTAGCATACAAGTTCATTGCATCAATTAATTGCAAAGATTAAGAGAGAGAAAGTGTATTATTACATCATTTGTGCAACCCACACTTAGCCATACTCTCTCTCTAAGCTCAAACTCATGAATTCTTATAGCATTTCAGTCACTAAAATCAACCCCACCAACTCACATAACAAATCAGCAGTCAAGGAATCAAAGATTTTTTCACTTAAAGGTATAAAAACCCTAAATCTTAGAAATCCTATGATTCTATGTTATATGTTGTAAATCTTTGGTTAGATATGTGTTTTAGAGTGACTTTGAGTGATCTGGGTTGATAGATCATAGATCTATAAAATCTAGATGCACGATTTTGAAGATTTTAAAAATCTAGAAAACTTGAAAAATATGGCCTAACAGCCATATGTCAGAGGACTTAGATCCTTCACTATTGTTTGTTTATTGTGTTTTATGTTATGGATATGTTCTATGCCATGTAGGCTTTCATCTGAAACTTGAATCAGGGTTGGATTGTGTCTAGATTTGAAGTTATGATCAGTCAAACATGGTTGACCGACCATGTAAGACTGTTTCTCGAAAAACCAGAAAATTCCCAGATTTCTAGTTTATCTCTGACAGGGTTTTCATGGATTTTTGTTATAACCAACTTGTAGCCTGGTATATGTACTTTAAAGTTATGTC
The DNA here is from genome assembly GCA_020205615.1 of Panax quinquefolius. Classification (NCBI taxonomy): domain Eukaryota; kingdom Viridiplantae; phylum Streptophyta; class Magnoliopsida; order Apiales; family Araliaceae; genus Panax; species Panax quinquefolius. Next base: position 182,161 of record JAINUW010000700.1, read on the forward strand.
TTTAGATCCCACAAGTAATCAACAGATCGGGTGTGGTAGTTGGTCAAACTAGGCAGATTGATCATGTTTACCGTTTTTGAAAAACCCAGAAAATGGTTGAGTAATAATTCTGACAAGGTTTGACCAGCCATTATTTGTTATTTGTGATGTTGTGGTGATGCTCTGATGGTATAGAATTTTAGTCTGACATATCCTCTACATATTGGAACCTTAACATTACATGAAACATGACCGGAACATTAAATTAATCGAGTGACAAGATGGCTACTCGGACTGTCTGGGTTTCTAAAGAACCCAGGTAACGTCTAACAAGGTTTTTGATTACCCAGATCTTGTTGTTTTGTTGTTGGATGGCCATGTTATCGATTGATAATCATAGTATTACATTTATACTACATTTTAGGTACCATTAACTGCCCAGATTATAACAGAAACATGAATTTATTTTTGGTCAAAGTGGTAACCTCGAAGTCTGACATGAAGATCTGGGTTTGGGCTGATGAACACCAAGAACACCTATTGTGACGCCCCCAAAATAGGTATACATCACCTATTCTCGAGTCGCCAAATACATGGTGTATGTAATACAAATACAATCTTTTATATATACAACAAGAAAGTCTGTGAGTTTTAATACAAATATTGTCTTTAGACAATATCCACTCTTAGAATAAGTCCTCATTACATTTATTGTCACACTATTTAATGAGAATAGTGAGGACCACTAATACTATCATCCGGGGCCATCACCGTTCCCCGATTAGTCCTGCCACGTTCTCATTTCACGAGAAGAGAACGATTGAAAGAAAGAAAGGGTGAGCTCAACTAGCCCAGTAAGAAATATTATGACTAAGATAATGCAGAATAAATTATCATTAGTCTTCAACAATGTTAAACTGATAAAATATAATAGACATCAAGTTTAACTGCAGCGGAACAAGCAATCCATTAAAAAAGTCAAGTAGAGAATAAAATCTACTATCTTTTATGATTTAAAAGGTTTTTCATCACTTTTATCGCTGGGACTTGGCTTAATAAATAATCCACCTCATCCCTACACTACGGCCAAGGATATTCATAAGTATCACAACCACAAATTATCCATGCACTACGGCCAAGGATATCCGTGTATTCATCAATGGTCATGATCATGCCAACAACTGTCCATCAATGCACTACGAGCAAATGAGGAATTTTACCACATCATTTGTAACATTACGGTCATGTTTATACCGAATAATCCCTGGTCATAATCATACCAAGTCCATCTATGCACTACAGGTCACAGATGACTTTCAGTAAAATATAAACATGAGGATGATGACAATGATATAAGAATTCAATAAAAACAAGTTCAAGAATTAATTTATCCAGGAACTAATAACGTCCAAATTGTCAACATGGTACTTCTTTGTAGAGTAAAATTCAAGAATGCTCATAAGAATATTTCCATGAAAAGATACTAGATGAAGCGCAATTATCAAGGATATTCCACTAATTTCATGGAGTATAGAAATCAAAACTTTAACCAACTGAGTATAATAAAGAATGGAATAACAAAAGAATTCACAATGCATGCGATACTTGCGACAGCAAAAGTTATTCAACGAGAATAATAAATAACGGAACGTGTCAGCGTATATTTAACAAGCGATGGATATTCAATGAGAATAATAAAGAATGGAATAACAATGAAATCACCATACATGCGGTACATTGTGATAGGCGAGTTATTCCAAATGAATAATAAATAACGGAATCAAGTCGGCGAAAAAGCGCATGCATGTGATATTCAACAGAATAATAAAGATGGAACCGGTCCGACGTAAAATGCACAGACAGGATATTCCAACAGAATAATAAAGACGGAACCAGGTCCGGCGTAAAATGCACAGACAAGATGTTCCAACAGAATAATAAAGAATGGAATAACAACAGAAATCACCAAGTATAGGGTAGATCGCGTATACAGGTTATTCCAACAGAATAATAAAGAATGGAATAACAGAAGTTCTCTTCATTAATATGAAAAAAATAATACCCCTTACCTTATAAAGAAGAGTACTCTAAGCGGTAGGGGAGGATATATGAAGAAACTTGCACTACGCTCAAAGCTTTCTTAAACGCTAAAGAAATACGCTCAAGATAGAAGAATAATTCTCTCTACAGTTTCTCTCTCTAGAGTTTCAGTGAATTCGTAAGAAATAATGAAGGAATGAGCTTCTATTTATAGAAGAATGGACTGAATAGTAATCAATCCATGAACGGTCCAGATCGATTTACTTTAAACGGAAGGTCCAGATTGGTTTACAATAAAATATAATATATTCTATTTATAATCTAATAAAACGAATAACTTTTAAAAAGATTTTACTATGCAAACACTATACTGGTACTATGCAAACACTATGCATAATAAAATATAATATATTCTAATTATTATCTAATAAGATGAATAACTTTATAAAAGTATTCTATTTTATATAAAAAGATTTTACTATTAGCCTAATAAAACGAATAACTTTATAAAAGTATTCTATTTTATATAAAAAGCTTTTCTATTTTATTACATTAATAATACTAATAAAACAAAACTTCATCATCATTATTATTATTCACACTATTAATCGATCAAAGTTGTTCCTGGAAAGAGGGGCTTTCAATAAGGATTTCTCTCCTATTCAAGCGCAATTAGGTGACCAAACCTCTCCTTGGCAGAACTTCTAGACATCGTTAATAATGCAAATAATAATATTAATAACTTCGTCATCTCAATTATAAATATCAACAATAATTAAATCAATTAACGTGAGATACTATGCAACAATTACTGAAGCAATAATTGAACAAAACTGAGTGACTTCTCACGTAAGAATCAATAATCAATACCGTGTGCTACTATGCAACCACGCGTATTACTGTACTTTTAACACCGGGTGTTTCAACAGTTAACGGTAAAACTTCCGTCGTTATTTTCATAAAAATATTTTTGTCGTTTTCTCAATCCGACAATAATTCCGTTGTGGGGTCCACCAATGATTGTGTCGTCGTACGAATATTCCCTGTTTAAAACGAATATTCCCCGACCAATCGAATATTATATAATAACTTGCGTACTTTGCAAAATTTATAAATATTATCCACAACTATAACATTATATCAAATTTATTCCATAATATTCAAAAATGATATTTATAGAAAATACATTTTTATTCATAAAAGTTGGGGTCTTACAATCTCCCCTTCTTATGAAATTTCGCCCTCGAAATTAGGGTACATACTTGGTATGTCGAAGAGGTAAGGATACCTTGATTTCATTTCAGATTCTAACTCCCAGGTCATTTTCTCAACATCGTGGTTCCTCCATAAAACTTTGACTTGAGGTATAACCTTGGAGCGTAGAATATGTTCCTTCTTATCCAAGATTTGAACAGGAACCTCTTCATACGTTAAATCTTCTGCTATTTAAATCGGTTCTAACTCAATAATGTGGTTCGGGTCTTTCATATATTTACGTAACATGGATATATGAAAAGCGTTATGAACACGAGACATACTTAAGCGGAAAAGCGAGTCTATAGGCTACAATCCCTACTCGATCGAGGATTAAAATGGCCGATGAATCGAGGATTGAGCTTTCCTTTCTTTCCAAATCTCGCTCCTTTTCGATGAAGATCAAAAGATAACTCTATCGAATTTGTTGGTCTGAAGTGAGGTCTTTTATCGTGAGGTCGGATCGTTTGAACCTTTTTGAAGTCATAGTCATACGTACTAACTCCCGGTCCCAACAACGTTGCTTCACCCACCTCATCCCCAAATCTTTGAGAGCGACACTTTCTTTTTCATACAACGCTTGAGCGGAGCCATGCCAATACTTGCTTGATAAGCTGTTGTTGTAGAAAAACTCCACCAATGGTAAGAACTTGTCCCAACTTCCCTTGAAGTCGAGGACACGAGTCTTAATAAATCTTCAAGAGTTTGAATAGTCCTCTCGATTTTCCGTCAGTTTGAGGATGATATGCCGAACTAAATCATAAATCGTGCCCATAGCTTTTTGCAAACTAACCCAAAATCGTGAAGTGAATCTTGGGTCTCGATCGTAAACTATGGATCTTTGGCATACCATGCAATCTTACAACCTCATTTATATACATCTGAGCAAAGGCGTTCAAGTGTATAAGTTTCTCGTATAGGTAAGAAATTAGCAGACTTGGTCAATCTATCAACAATGACCCAAATTGCATCTATACCCTGAGAAACCTTGGGAAGACCAGTAACGAAATCCATAGTAATGTGCTCCCACTTCCATTCTAGAATTTCAAGTGGTTGCAATGGACCTTTTGGTACCTGATGCTCCGCCTTGACTCGTTGACACGTTAGACACCTTGAGATAAACAGTGCTATCTCTCTCACTTCATATTGCCCCACCAAAAAGTATGTCGAAGATCATGATACATTTTAGTACTCCCAGGATGGATTGCAAACGGTGTATTGTGCGCCTCCATCATGATTTTATAATTTAACTCAGGGTCATTAGGAACACAAAGTCTGAAGTTGACTCGTAGTATTCCTTCTTCATCGATTCTTGCTTCCGGCATAGCACCTTCTTGTATTTTCTTCCTCATATGCATCAGCTTTAGGTCTGTAACTTGAGCAGCTTTAACTTTATCGATTAAAGTTGGTTCTACTCATATATTCGTCATCATCATGTGGGTCCCTAGAGTTTTTATCTCTATCTCCATCCTTTGCAAGTCATATGGGCCTTTGCGTTGACAATATCGCACTCGTACCCGCATATAATCTTCTACTCAAAGCGTCAGCTACCACGTTTGCTTTTCCAGGATGATATTGGATGGTATGATCATAATCTTTCAACAGTTCAAGCCAACGTCGTTGTCACATGTTGAGTTCCTTTTGAGTGAAGAAATATTTGAGGCTTTTATGATCCGTAAAGATCTCCACTTTCTCCCCATACAAGTAATGCCTCCAAATTTTAAGTGCGAAGACAACAGCTACCAACTCTAGATCATGAGTAGGATAATTCCTCTCATATTCTTTGAGTTGTCAAGAGGCATAGGCTATGACTTTTCCATATTGCATGAGAACACATCCTAACCCTTTGCCTGAAGCATCACTGTAGATGACAAATCCCTCCGAGCCAGATAGTATTATCAGAATAGGTGCTGAAATGAGTCTTCTCTTGAGTTCTTGAAAACTCTTCTCACATTCCTCACTCCAACTGAATTTTGTATCTTTTCGAGTCAGCTGAGTTAATGGAGTAGCGATTCGAGAAAACCCTTCTACTGAATCTCGATAATAACTTGACTAAGTCGAGAAAGCTACGTACTTGGTCATCGATTTAGGTTGCTCCCGACTTTGAATAGCTTCAATCTTTCTTTGGGTCAATGATATTCCATGACTTGATACCACGTGCCCAAGGAATGCTACTTCCTCAAAGCGAACTCGCATTTCTTCAACTTGGCATAAAGCTTTTATTCACGAAGCTTTTGGAGTATAGCCTCAAGTGTTTGCTCATGATCTTCACGGCTTTTGGAATAAATAAGGATGTCATCAATAAAGACGACCACAAAGTGATCCAAATATTCCTTGAATACTCAGTTCATCATATCCATAAAAGCAACAGAGCATTAGTCAATCCAAAAGACATGACTAGGAATTCATAATGCCCGTCTTAGAGTTTCGAAGCCATCTTTGGAATGTCATGGTTGTAATCTTCAATTGGTGATATCCAAAGCGAAGATCAATTTTTGAAAAGAATTTGGCACCTTGCAATTGGTCAAACAGTCATCAATACGTGGTAATGGGTACTATTTTTGATGGTGACATGATTCAACTCCGATAATAATCAATACAAAGTCGCATACTCCCATCTTTCTTCTTCTTCACGAATAGAAGCAGAGCACCCCGAGGAGAAGTACTAGGACGAATAAAGCCGATGTCTAACTATTCACGTAGTTGGGTCTTTAACTCACGAAGTTCAATAGAGCCATTCGATATGGGACTTTGGAAATGGGTTTTGTCTTCGGGTTCAAGGTCGATACAAAATTTAATTTCACGCTTAAGGGGTAGGCAGGAAGTTCTTGAGGAATCGTCGGAAATTCATTAACAATATAAATATCATTCAAAAGCGGCGTATTTTTGTTTAGATTCATGACATGAGCTAAGAAAGCTTGACATCCATTTTTAATAAACGAATAGCTTTATGGCTTGAGATGATAGTGATTGATTTTAATGGTTTGGTTGTTTTGATTAGCATAATAGGTTGGTTAGGAATATGAAAGCTAACAACCTTACGAAAATAATAAATTTTTGCATGATGAGTAGTTAACCAATCAATCCTAGAATTACGTCAAATGCAAGTATTTTCAATGAAATAAGATCGACAGGTAATGTGAGGGTACCGATTTGAACCAAACAAGACTTATAAATAGTGGATGTAATGAAGGTTTCTCCCAAGCGGAGTTTCAATGAGATAAGTCAAAGTCCAATTTCTCCGGAGTCAAATTTAAACGTTGAGCGCAAGTAGGAGAAATAAAAGAATGGGTAGAACCGGTATCAAATAAGGTATATACTTCGCTAGAGTTTATGATAAGCTTACCCATGACGACCTCATTCGGGTTCTTTATTTTCTGGGAGGTCACGACAAACGCTCTCCTTACACTCTCGGGCTTTGACTTTTACGGGCGTCCTTTGGTGCCTCCATCCTAGTGAACTTGTCTTGGTGAACGACAAAATCAAGCTAGGTGACCTTCTCTTCCACAATTATAACATGCTTTGGACGGCATCGCACAGTTTGGACTGATGTGTCCCTCCCCTCCGCATTTGAAGCATGTGATAGGTGGTCGTTCTCCATCCTTAACAACAGGTGCTGATGCTGACGTCTTTCCATCATTGTTGAATCTCCTCTTCTTGAAATGTCCATTCTTATTGCTTTGGCCATGATTACCACTGAAGTGGTTACCATTTCTGGCATGTTGATTCCCTCCACGCTTATTGTCACCGCTTCGATGACTGTTATCACTGGTATTATCATTTTGCCGGATGCTCTCATTTGGTTGGGTTGACTCATTATCGCGCTCCAATAACTGAGCCCTATTAACAACGTCTAAATACAAACATAGTTTATGAGAGATAAGATATTGACGTATCTCGGGTTTCAAACCTCTTAAAATCATTTGTGTCATTCTCTCCTCATTATCAACCAAATGGGACACAAACTGGGACAGTTCGGCAAACTTGGCTTCATACTATGACACGGTCATGTTGTTTTACTCCAGTTTAATGAACTTTACCTCTTTCATGTGATGAATACTTTTGGGAAAGTACTTGTCGTTGAACAGTTCTTAAAACTTTTCCCAAGACATCTTGATGCGGCGGAGTTGAGTACGTTTTACTGATTCCACCGATGAATGCCTCTGCCGCGCGCAACATGAAGGTGGCAAAGGAACCTTTTGCTCCTCGGGCAACCCAAGACATCAAATATCTTGTTGATCTGTTTTATCCACGTCTCGCCTTAAGTGGTTTTGGCTCTCCAAAAACTCCGGTGGTCCCAGCTCCTTGAAGCTGTTTGGCGGTGGCCGTCCGAGAGTTGCCAGTGTTTCCACACGCATTTTGGACAGAGCCACTCTACGCTGATGTTGCATGAATTGCATGAAGCCTTAGAACATTCCATTGTTCATCATTTGGTCAGTGTTGTTGTTTGCATGAGGATTATCGCCTTCACGATGCACATTGTCACGGTTATTGATCTATGGAGACTCAACGGCGGTCTCATGCTCCATTGATGTTCTCAACATTCTCGGATGCCATTTTCAAACACCGCCACAAAACAAGGGTTAATTAGCATATCACATATTATCCCTATACTACGTGAGACCAATTAAATATCAAATAAACTTAGGTAGGTCATACTAGCGAAGGAATTCCCGTCTCTCCCTCCTAGTTCTTGTCTCACATCATTGCAGGATCATATCCCTAAGCTTTGATATAAGTTGTGGACGCCCCCAAAATATAGTATACATCACCTATTACGAAGTCGCCAAATACATGGTACAGAATACAAATACAATCTTTAATATACAACAAGAAAGCTGTGAGTTTTAATACAAATATTGTCTTCTAGACAATATCCACTCTCAGAATAAGTTCTCATTACATTTATTATCACACTATTTAACAGAATAGTGAGGACTACTAATACTATCATCTGGACCGTCACTCCGTTCCCCGACTAGTCTCGGCTACATTCTCATTTTCTAAAGAGAATAGTGAAAGAAAGGGTGAGCTCAACTAGCCTAGTAAGAAATATTATGACTAAGATAATGCAGAATAAATTATCATTAGTCTTCAACAATGTTAAACTGATAAAATATAATAGACATCAAGTTTAACTGCAGCGGAACAAGTAATCCATTAAAAAAGTCAAGTAGAGAATAAAATCTACTATCTTTTATGATTTAAAAGGTTTTTCATTACTTTTATCGCTGGAACTCTGCTTAATAAATAATCCACCTCATCCACACTACTGACCGAGGATATTCATTAGTATCACAACCACAAATTATCCATGCACTCACGGGCCGAGGATATTCGTGTATTCATCAATGGTCATGATCATGCCAACAACTGTCCATCAATGCACTACGGGCTAATGAGGACTTTTACCACATCATTTGTAACATTACGGTCATGTTTATACCGAATAATCCCTGGTCATAATCATACCAAGTCCATCTATGCACTACAGGTCACAGATAACTTTCAATAAAATATAAACATGAGGATGATGACAATGATATAAGAATTCAATAAAACAAGATCAAGAATTAATTTATCCAGGAACTAATAACGTCCAAATTGTCAACATGGTACTTCTTTGTAGAGTAAAATTCAAGAATGCTCAGAAGAATATTTCCATGAAAAGATACTGGATGAAGCGCAAATATCAAGGATATTCCACTAATTTCATGTAGTATAGAAGTCAAAACTTTAACCAACTGAGTATAATAAAGAATGGAATAACAAAAGAAATCACCATGCATGCGGTACTTCGCATAGACAGGTTATTACAACAAAATAATTAATAACGGAACTAGTCGTGTAATATATGCAAGCGGGATATTCAATGAATAATAAAGAATGGAATAACAACAAGAAATCACCATGCATGCGGTACTTCATGTAGGCAAGTTATTCTAACGAGAATAATAAATAATGGAATCGGTCCGGCAGAAAAGCATGCAGACGGGATATTCCAACGAGAATAATAAAAAAGGCGGAACCGGTCCCACAGAAAGCATATGCATGAGGATATTCAACAGAATAATAAAAAAGATGGAACCAGTAGGTGTAAAGCGCGACAAAACAAGATGTTCAATAGAATAATAAAGAATGGAATAACAATAGAAATCACCAAGTATAGGGTGAGGCCAGCGTATACAAAGTTATTCAATGAGAATAATAAAGAATGGAATAACAGAAGTTCTCTTCATGAATATGAAAATAATAATACCCCTTACCTTATAAAGAAGAGTACTCCGACGGTAGGGCGGGGATATACTTGAAGAAACTTGCACTACGCTCAAAGCTTTCTTAAACGCTAAAGAAATACGCTCAAGATAGAAAAATAATCCTCTCTACAGTTTCTCTCTCTAGAGTTTCAGTGAATTCGTAAAAAATAATGAAGGAATGAGCTTCTATTTATAGAAGAATGGACTGAATAGTAACCAATCCATGAACGATCCATATCGATTTACTTTAAACGAACGGTCCAGATTGGTTTACAATAAAATATAATATATTATATTAATAATCTAATAAAGCGAATAACTTTTAAAAAGATTTTACTATGCAGGCACTATGCAAACACTATGCATAATAAAATATAATATATTCTAATTATTGTCTAATAAAATAAATAACTTTATAAAAGTATTCTGTTTTATATAAAAAGATTTTACTATTAGCCTAATAAAACGAATAACTTTATAAAAGTATTCTGTTTTATATAAAAAGCTTTTGTGTTTTATTACATTAATAATACTAATAAAATAAAACTTCATCATCATTATTATTATTCACACTATTAATCGACCAGGTCCTTCCCAGGAAAGAGGGGGCTTTTCAATAAGGATTTCTCCCTATTGGCGCGCAATTAGGTGACCAAACCTCTCCTTGGCAGAACTTCTAGACATAGTTAATAATGCAAATAATAATATTAATAACTTCGTCATCTCAATTATAAAATATCAACAATAATTAAATCAATTAACGTGAGATACTAAGCAACAATTACTGAAGCAATAATTGAACAAAACTGAGTGACTTCTCACGTAAGCATCAATAATCAATATCGTGTGCTACTATGCAAACCACGCCGTATTCATATACTTTTAACTAAGGGTGTTTCAACAGTTAACGGTAAAACTTCATAGTTATTTTTCATAAAAATATTTTTGTCATTTTTCAATCCAAAATAATTCATTTGGGGGTCCACCAATGATTGTGCCGTCATCTGAATATTCCTTGTTTAAAACGAATATTCCCCGACCAATCGAATATTATATAACAATTTGCGTACTTTGCAAAATTTATAAATATTACCCAAAACTATAACATTATATCAAATTTATTCCATAATATTCAAAAATGATATTTATAAAAAATACATTTTTATTCATAAAAGTTTGGGACTTACAACTATAGTGATGGGTCTGTCGCTATAGGGCCCTTTTAACGACAGTTTATTTAAGAAATTAATTATTTTAATTAATAAAATTATAAAATGGTTTTAATTATTAAAAATACAAAATAAATTATGAAAAATATTTTAAAGTCCAAAATTAGTTTTTTAATTATTTTGTGTATATTTCATAAATATTTAATATTTTGGAATATAAATGGAATTTAATTTATTTAATTAAAATATTAAATAAATTATTTAAAATGATTTTAATACTTTAAAAAATCATGAAAAAATTATATTATGGTATAAGAAAATCTTTTTAAGTTATTTTTAATAACTTTTGATATTTTGTGATGAAATTCATTAATAAATTAATATTAATTGGTAATTAGTTTATTTAATAAATATATTAAATAAATTATGAAAAAATAGAATTAATGATTTAAAAATCGTATAAAAATGATTTAAATGTTATAAAAATATTTGAAGTTATAAAATATAACTTTTGATATTTTGTCATGAAAATATTAATATTTTAATATTAATATCAATTATCGATAAGATATTATCAATATATTATAATATTATGTTATGATTTTCATTAATATTTAATATTAAATAAATATTAATTATTAGGGAATTATGTGGTATTTATATTAATTAATTACTATATTAATGATTGAAAAATTATGATAAATGATATTAATTATCTGAAAATTATTTCAAGTCTTTGAAAATTATTTGGACTAATAATATGATTATCTAAGATAATTGTTAAGTGTTTAGGCAGAGTTTAATTAAACTTAAACTCGAGTATTATCCGACTAGACCGTCGGGATGTTAGAATTTTGTCGGATTTAGCTCGGACTTAAATAGTCTGACTTGATGCTAAGTGTTATGTGATGTATAAACTGATAGGGTTATGTGTTATGTGTTTAAGTTATTCTATGTAAATATATATATATATATATATAATTGTATTATATTGTGATGATATTATTCTAATTTGTATATCTATATTATTAATATTAGGTCTTCGATTGAAGCTTATTAAATTGCTTAGCGGTAATCAATAATGTTCGAGCAAGTTTTACTTAACTCTACTAAGAGTTGTTTCATTCGAGATATGCTTATGGTTAATCATTGTTGATTGCCACTATAGAATTGTACTCTAAACATATATTGTATGTATAAGTCGGTATGAAAGGTCGATCACCTTCATTACCGGTTAGATGCATGGATATATTTGTTCATATTCAATACTTGTTCATTGAAAATTTTGTTCGTGCTAATTCACAACTATATTGATGAATTATAGCCACCTTATTATTCGAGACTCTTTCAATCATGATATATCTTAATAATAAATTTAAACTCATTTGGGCAACTTTCATGTTCACCTTGCTATATCATGATAAATATTGCGAGATATAGGCGCGAATGCGCTCGGATATGTGAGAAAAGAAAAAATGCCAAGTTGACTTGGGATAAAATGTAAAATTTTAATTGTAATAGTATAATGTGATAGTAACATTAGATGTTAGACATGTTATGAATTGTGTAATAAGTTAAGGTTACTCGAACTTGGGGAAAAATGTGTATGTTTAGTGTATAAACAATTTATGTTTATATCTTCCGCAATAATTATAGATTTAGCATACCAGATCCACGGTGATTTGGGACCCGGATTTGGGGATGCTACAGTTGGTATCAAAGCTGTTGGTTATAAACCTAGGGTAGTGATGCCTTAGTCTAATAACCGCAGTGATTAAGATAAGTACTAACTCAAATAGAGTTAGTGTGTCGATAAGATTCAAAGACGAATCTCGGCGAGTTATAAGATACAGAGTTTCCTAACTCTGATAATAAAATTGAACAGTAGTGATGAATAGATTGAAAGTAGTATGCACACAAGCCAATCATGTTTGATGATAAAGCATATACTTTGTAACAATCTTATTTATTTATTAATAAAAAGTATTAATTTATTAAAGGCTTTTAATTATCTACATGATGTCGCTTTTTTTATAATATGTGATAAACCCATAGTTTTAAGCAATGCTTTTAGAATAATGATGATGATCATTATAATGAGATCTAAATTCTTAGAAAGCTTAAAACTAAAATAGTTCCCAATCATTGGATTACTAAATTGGGGATTAGTGAATCTGGATAGATTAAGTACATACGTTGCTTGCTTTCGTTGGATGAGGATGATTGATCTCATGATCATTTGTGTGGAGACACTAAAGCAAGTATGTAGGTGCTTATTAGAGAATAAGTTCAATTGAGCGTGGCTCGCTAAGGAATACCTAATGGAGTTTTACTTGCCTGTCAATAGGAATTCCTGTAGTGATAGTAGTACAAGTAATCCTTGGACTTGAGATCATCATAGTATCTTGTTTATGATGAGTTATACTTTGACTTATTCCTTAAGACCCTTAGGGTATATCAAAGGGTATGCTTGGGTATAACAAGTTGTACATGGAGATAATATATGATCAATAAAGAATCTACCACTTCTAATAAAAGAAGAGAAATGTCCTATGTGATTCGATAAATGACAACCCAAAGAGTCCTTGGTTAAGGCGAGAATGAAATTAGAAAGGAGTTCTAATTTGCATTATTTGGAGTTGTGCATTTAAGGATCGAAATACATATAATTAAATAAAATAAGACTTGTGAAGAATTCCATGTCTTATATTTAATTGGGACATTGTATGGTGGAAGGATTGAATTATACGGTAACTATTTACTCAAGGGTTCTTTAATGATTAATGTTGAAATCTATATTATCCGGAAAGTCGTTGATCGCTAGGGAGGCTTATCCCTATTGTAGAATAAATATTATTTATTTAAATAAATTAATTGTTTAATTTATTTATTTAAATAAGATTAGAATTGTTCTAATTGATTTATTCACAACCTGGTTTAATATGGAGAACCTAAAGGGTCACACCATAAAAGGAAGAATAATTATTTAAGAAGTTAATGGCATAATCGTAATAATATGTTAAGTATATTTAATTTAATCTATGGTGATAGAATAAATTAAATAGCTTAATATTTATTATTTAATATTTTAGAAATATTAAATATAAATTAATAAGAGGAGTCTTATTAATATTATTACAATTATTATTATTTTAATTTCTAAAAGAGTTTAGGAATTAATTTAATATAAGTACTCTCATTTATTCCTAATAAGATTAGGAGGAAAAATTAATTAAAGGAGTTTAATTAATTATCCCTAATAAGATTAGGGAGCCCATTTAATTAAAAGAGTTTAATTAAATAATACCTTATTTTTATAATAGGTTACTTGATATCTTTATAAGAGGAGTCTTATATCGGATATCAAGACTAAATGATAATTCCAATAGTTGGAAGACGTTCTTTTCTATAGAGATAGAAAACTAGGGTTTGAGCCAAATACCCATCTTCTTAAATCTTTCTTCTTCCTTGGTGGATCACCCTCAGAGGCCAAACACTTGGGTGGCTAACGTTGGTCAAAGGAAGGAACCAAACCGGTGGATTCAAGTTGAACGCGAAAAAGGTTGGAGGTGAACTTGTACACGAGGAAGCTTCGGATCTTCAAGGGTATGTTTCTTATTCATCTTTTTCGTTTAATTAATAATTGTGCATAAAGGGTGATCCGGGTATATGGTTTGTAAAATTTTTAAACTCGATTTTCCACGTTTAAGCTTAATTTTTGCAATTTGATTGCATTCTTGAATATTACAAACCTAACGGTGGCATCAGAGCCAAACCTTTATGCGAATTATTAATTGTTCAGATTTGATATGTATGTTGATATGTGTTTAGAACAATTTTATTGGGCATAATTTTATTGTATAAAATTTATAATTTTAAAATAAAAGGATTCTCAAGAAGTATATGCTTATTATGCAAGGAAATTTTACTTCACACGGATTTCAAAGAGAAGTCATTATGAGGATATACGTGAACATTTTTTAGCCTGAGATTCATGATTGTAGCGGAAATTAAAAAAAAAAATTAAAATAAGGCCACGTGATACAAAAAAGCCGTGGAATTTGGAATCATGAAAAATCTGGTTGATTTTTTAAATCAAGTATATATATATATATAAAGGTTATACGGTTTTTTATAAAATATATATATATATTGGTTATTATATATATATATATATATATAATATTATATATATATATATATATATATATATATATATATATATATATTATTCTTAATTATTTTATAATTAAAATAAAATGTTTATTTTAATTTTAAAATAAAAGTTTATTTTAATATTAAAATAAAAAAGGTTTATTTTAATTTTAAAATTAGAATTTCATGCTAACTAATTAGAGTTGGAATTGGATTCCATGATAAATAATTGGAGTTGAAATTGGATTTTATTTTTCCTAAAATAAAGGAGTTTATTTGTGAATAGGAAGTAAATCCATCTTTCCTTAAATAAAGGAGTTTATTTAGATATGAAATAAGATTTCATATTATCAAAAATAAAAGAGTTTATTTGTGAATAGGAAAGAAAATCTGTAGATTTCCTTAAATAAAAGAGTTTATTTAAATATGGAATAAGATTTCATATTATTCAAAATAAAAGAGTTTATTTGTGAATAGGAAAGAAAATCCGTATTTCCTTAAATAAAAGAGATTATTTAAATATGGAATAAGATTTCATATTATTCAAAATAAAAGAGTTTATTTGTGAATAGGAAAGAATATCCGTGTTTCCTTTAATATTTTTTTTTACATGGAATTGGATTCCATAATTAATTAAAATAAAAGAGTTTATTTTAATTAAAGATTTTTTATATATATGGAATTAGATTCCATAATTAATTAAAATAAAGGAGTTTATTTTTATTAAAATTTTGATTAAAATAAAATAGTTTATTTTATTCAAAATTGGATAAATTAAAATAAAATAGTTTTATTTTGATTTAAATTTGGATTAAAATAAAGGAGTTTATTTTGATTCAAAATTAGATTTTATACTAACTAAATTTGCCCATTAAATGATATCAATATATATATTAAATGTTTATTATTCATAAGATGAATATTATTTATTGATGCATATGGTGATGTGTATGATAATAAATGGGATTGATTATGGACTATTGACCAATATGATTGGATTTTATTTTAGTTGGATGCATGAATGTATGGGTTTTATTAAATGGGGTCTGCAGACCTGTCTTCTCTAATTTTTCTTAATGTAAATTCTATCTCTCTTCTATGTACTTCCCTCGAGCTCACGATCAAGGTTTCTATTTATTTTAAATAGTTTTGTAATAGGAATAGTTAGAATTAATTTTGAAAAATTGGAGATCAAGGAGCAAGGAGCGCTTGAAGACCCGTTTGTAATGGAGCCCGGGTTTAAATGTAATAGTTATATTTAAATATTATTTCGCACCCCTAGAGGTTTGACCTTTTGGTTCACTCTTGGTGACTCTAGTGAACCAAACTAGAATAAAAGTCCATAATCAATCCGAGTAGAATATAGTTTTCTATATATGCATGCTTATACTATATATATTATATATTATGCAAACATGCTTAGCATGTTAATTAATACGACGCGTATTTTATATATATATGTAAATGCGCTAAACAAGATGAGACAATTTAATAATAAATCCTCAAATTTTTATATTAAGTCCTAAGCGTTCAAAGATATTTGGAATATCGAACGTCGCTTTCTAGCATGATAAAATTAATAGAGTATTAAATATTTAATATGAGTTTGTTGTGTCACCACAAGGCAAGTATTAAGTATTAAAGATGTTAATTTATCACATTTGATGCTTATAAAGAAAATTGAACAATATTGTTTTGTTGTGTCACCACAAGGATGATATTTTCTTTTTGAATATATGGAGTGCTAGGTCGGACTTAACTTGGATAATTTTGATTCGGATGTGCCACCACTTGATCAAAATAATCTAAGAGGCAAAATACAAGGAGTTGCATAGTTGATGTAATTGACAAAAGTTGTCTACCTATTTATTTATATATGGTTTGTTGTGTCACCACAAGGCTATATACATTTGAAATGGGATCCTTATTCTCACTAGCAAATCTTTAATTAGATTTTGCCGAACTATATAAGTGAGGTAATATAGATTGAAGAAAATAGTGGGAGATACCAATTTAAAACAAGACCTAAATTATTTTGGTGATTAATAAAAGAATGTATGTTAAAATGTTGTTAATTACAAATTCATTTACAAAATTTTACAATGTCTTAATTACTATCACTGCGAAACATATTAGATGTTATTTAACTGGACCGTATTAAACGGATTGGTTAAGGAATTGAGAATAGTTCTCATGGGTGAAAAAGCTATCTTATGTCCCCACACGCCTATCCTCGTGAATGGTTGCGCATAATGCCTCTGAGGAAGACATTGCTACTTTTAGAAAGTGGCAAGATGATGATACATGATTCAATCATCATGCATCGTGCTCGCATCCATGAGTAACGAGCTTGGTACAAGATGAAACTATGGATGCTCCTACTATATTCCCGCACATCAAATATTATTTCTTAAAATTTTGATTAAAATAAAATAGTTTATTTTATTCAAAATTGGATAAATTAAAATAAAATAGTTTTATTTTGATTTAAATTTGGATTAAAATAAAGGAGTTTATTTTGATTCAAAATTAGATTTTATACTAACTAAATTTCCCATTAAATGATATCAATATATATATTAAATGTTTATTATTCATATGATGAATATTATTTATTGATGCATATGGTGATGTGTATGATAATAAATGGGATTGATTATGGACTATTGACCGATATGATTGGATTTTATTTTAGTTGGATGCATGAATGTATGGGATTTATTAAATGGGGTCTCACGTGCCTCGCCTTCTCTAATTTTTCTTAATGTAAATTCTATCTCTCTCCTATGTACTTCCCCCTCGATCACGATCAAGGTTTCTATTTATTTTAAATAGTTTTGTAATAGGAATAGTTAGAATT
The DNA here is from genome assembly GCA_020205615.1 of Panax quinquefolius. Taxonomy (NCBI): domain Eukaryota; kingdom Viridiplantae; phylum Streptophyta; class Magnoliopsida; order Apiales; family Araliaceae; genus Panax; species Panax quinquefolius. The sequence continues at coordinate 199,875 of JAINUW010000700.1, forward strand.
AATTTTGAAAAATTGGAGATCAAGGAGCAAGGAGCGCTTGAAGACCCGTTTGTAATGGAGCCCGGGTTTAAATGTAATAGTTATATTTAAATATTATTTCTTGCACCCTAAGGGTTTGACCTTTTGGTTCACTTGGTGGCTCTAGTGAACCAAACTAGAATAAAAGTCCATAATCAATCCGAGTAGAATATAGTTTTCTATATGTGCATGCTTATACTATATATATATATTATATATTATGCAAACATGCTTCACATGTTAATTAATATGACGCGTATTTTATATATATATGTGCATGCGCGCTAAACAAGATGAGACAATTTAATAATAAATCCCTCAAATTTTTATATTAAGTCCTAAAGCGTTCAAAGATATTTGGAATATCGAACGCCGCTTTCAGCATGATAAAATTAATAGAGTATTAAATATTTAATATGAGTTTGTTGTGTCACCACAAGGCAAGTATTAAGTATTTAAGATGTTAATTTATCACATTTGATGCTTATAAAGAAAATTGAACAATATTATTTTGTTGTGTCACCACAAGGATGATATTTTTCTTTTTGAATATATGGAGTGCTAGGTCGGACTTAACTTGGATAATTTTGATTCGGATGTGCCACCACTTGATCAAAATAATCTAAGAGGCAAAATACAAGGAGTTGCATAGTTGATGTAATTGACAAAAGTTGTCTACCTATTTATTTATATATGGTTTGTTGTGTCACCACAAGGCTATATACATTTGAAATGGGATCCTTATTCTCACTAGCAAATCTTTAATTAGATTTTGCCGAACTATATAAGTGAGGGTAATATAGTTTGAAGAAAATAGTGGGAGATACCAATTTAAAACAAGACCTAAATTATTTTGGTGATTAATAAAAGAATGTATGTTAAAATGTTGTTAATTACAAATTCATTTACAAAATTTTACAATGTCTTAATTACTATCATCTGCTAAACATATTAGATGTTATTTAAGCTGGATAGTATTAAGCGGATTGGTTAAGGAATTGAGAATAGTTCTCATGGTGAAAAGCTATCTTATGTCCCTTACATCGCCTATCCTCAAGCAATGGTTGCGCATAATGCCCTCGAGGAAGACATTGCTACTTTTAGAAAGTGGCAAGATGATGGACGATTGGCTCAATGCATCATGCTCGCATCCATGAGTAACGAGCTTCACGTCACAAGATGAAACTATGGATGCTCCTACTATATTCCTGCACATCAAGTAGTTGATGGTGAGGAAAGTAGGACTGATAGATATCAGATATCTAAGGAGCTCTTCCGATCTAGAATGGGCAATGGCACTATAGTACAGACAAAAAGTTCTTAACATAATCAATTTGATTGATCAATTAGGACAATTGGTTTTATCATGGATGGAGAGTTGAGCCAAGATTTGATCTTGCACTCACTCCCGGACTCCTTTCACAATTGTTGTGAATTTTTCATATGAACAAGCTAGATATCAGTCTCGCTGATTTGCTTAACATGTTGAAAATGTTGAGAGTGACTTTCCAACCAAGAAAAACAAAGTCTTACTGGTAGGGGCCAAAGGATCTTTTGAAAAGAAGAAAGATTCAAAGAAAGTAAATAGAAAGGCATAAACAAAGGATAATAAGAACAAAACTGATACGGATAGCAAAGGAGTTTGCTTCCACTGCAATAAGCCTGGACACTGGAAAGAAACTGCGAGAAGCATCTTGCAGAGGCTAACCAAAGAAGCTTAGTGAAGTTTCGGTTACAAATACAAATTTGTTCATGATTTAAAAAAAAAATTTCTTTAAGTCAAGGTTCTACTTGGGTATTGGATACCGACTTTGGTTATCATAAATATAGATCTATGAAGGGACCAAGCAGAAGTAGAAAGTTAAACAAGATAAGTAATCCTATGTGCGGGAAATGTAACAAAGGTTGCCATATTAGCCATAGAAACTTATAGTTTAGCAATGCCTACTGGCAAATCTATTAAGTCAATAAGTTGTTATTGTATTCCAGTTCTTGTTAAAAATATTATTTCCATTTTATTGTTGGACAATGAAATCTTTGATATTATAATTAAGAACAATTGTTGTTCTATTTATAATAATAATGTTTTGTATAGAACTGAAAGATTACTTAATGAATTTTGTATACTCGACTTACATGAAAATAATTTTGCATATTGAACAAATTAGTATAAGAAAAGGAGATGATCATTCAAAGAGTTGAATGTGTGTATTTGCTAAAATACAAGTGTGAATTATTTGAAAGGTTCAAAGAATTCAGAAGTGAAACAAATTGGCAATGTATTAAGATTCTTTGATTAGATCAAGGAATAAATACTTGTGCAATAAGTTTCTAGATCATCTCAAATGGTTTTTCTCATAATGGACACCTCATGATACGTAATAATTGATTGATGTATCTGAAAGGAAAAATCGTACCTTGTTGGACATGATGCGGTCCATAATGATTTTCTGAGCATTCCGGTATTTTCTAGGGTCATGTCCTAGAAATGGTCAGTATATCTACTGAAAAGGTAACCTCAAAATCCGGCCCGGGACTCCATAAAAGTTATGGGGGGGAGGATTCCTAATCTTAAGTATGTTAAGATAAGGGGTTGTCCAACTTATGTGAAAAGGTTTGAAGGATAAGCTTGGGACAAGATTTGACATGTCTGATTTGTGGGACATCCTAAAGTAAGTTTAGGGTATATGTTCTATAATTCTACTTAGCAAAAGGTGTATACATTTACGAAACACGCGCCTTCTAAGATAAAGGTGTTTATCATTGAAGGGCTAGTGGGAGGATTATAGATCTTGAAGAGTTCATGATCCACAAAACACTATAAGTCAAATAAGAGGAACTTTGTAGATAGAACTATTGTACCTGGCCAAATAAATAAATGCGGAATAGTATCAAGATACAGGAGGTATGGATTCATCATAGATGATGATGATGAGGTACGCATCATAGAAGATGATGATCCAAAGTTACATACGTTGAGGTAAGAGTTCTAGTGTGTACAAAAGGGTCAGTGGGAGCGTTATGACATTTCTAGTATTATATATTAATATACTACGGATAAGGAATAACATGCCAATGCTACAATCAGTAAAGATAAAGTTGTCTAAACAATCCTCCATGAATGATTTGAGAAGAGTATCATTATTAGGGATAAAATCTATATAGATAGATACAAGAGGATGCTCGACTTAACCCAAGGAACGTATATTCATTTGATGCTAAAGTCGTTTAGCATGGCAAACTCCAAGAGATGTCTCATGTCGATGAGCTATGGAGTGTATCTCTCTTAATAGTCCTCACAGACTCCTAAAAAGAGAGGTCGCATGAGTGACTATCATGTATGCAATGAAATATACGAGACCTGATGTTGATCAGTCATATTCTGGAGAAGTTCACTATGAGTCAGTGAAAAACATCTTAAAGTGCTTAAGCAAGCACTAAGGATGTGATCATATTCATGGTGGGTCTAAATTAAAACTAGAGGGCTTAATGACTCAAGTTTTTCGCATGACCAAGACGACAGAAAAATCCACTTTAAGGTAAAGGGTTACCTTGAAGCGATTAGTGCGATGTTGAATGGAAAGGTTTCAAACAAAGAAAAGTTCTTTGGTTTAGTGATAAAGACAAAGTATATAGCTATAAATGAAGCTGCAAGTTGATTGTTTGGATGAAAAGTTCATTACAGAACTAGGAATAGTTCCTAAGTCTCATCTTGGATCTAAACATGTGTTGTGGCACTTTCATTTGATTATTAGAATCATTGAAAGATGGGAAATCACTATAGAGATAGTGGACTCTCATGAACAACATTACTTATCCATTAACTAAAGCTTATCCAACAGCAGGATAATCGTCACTTAGAGAAGAAGAGTATGAGATACCATGACGATTGGCTTAATGCAAGTGGGAGATTGAAAGTAGTATGCACACAAGCCAATCATGTTTGATGATAAAGCATATACTTTGTAACAATCTTATTTATTTATTAATAAAAAGTATTAATTTATTAAAGGCTTTTAATTATATACATGATGCTGTTTTATAATATGTGATAAACCCATAGTTTTAAGCAATGCTTTTAGAATAATGATAATGATCATTATAATGAGATCTAAATTCTTAGAAAGCTTAAAACTAAAATAGTTCCCAATCATTGGATTACTAAATTGGGGATTAGTGAATCTGGATAGATTGGTACATACGTTGCTTGTCATTGGATGAGGATGATTGATCTCATGATCATTTGTGTGGAGACACTAAAGCAAGTATGTAGGTGCTTATTAGAGAATAAGTTCACTGAACGTGGCTCGCTAAGGAATACCTAATGGAGTTTTACTTGCAGTCGTCAATAGGAATTCTCAGTAGTGATAGTAGTACAAGTAATCCTTGGACTTGAGATCATCATAGTATCTTGTGTATAATGAGTTATACTTTGACTTATTCCTTAAGACCCTTAGGGTATATCAAAGGGTATGCTTGGGTATAACAAGTTATACATGGAGATAATATATGATCAATAAAGAATCTACCACTTCTAATAAAAGAAGAGAAATGTCCTATGTGATTCGATAAATGACAACCCAGTAGTCCTTGGTTAAAGCGTAATGAAATTAGAAAGGAGTTCCTAATTTGCATTATTTGGAGTTGTGCATTTAAGGATCGAAATACATATAATTAAATAAAATAAGACTTGACAAAGTAATTCCATGTCTTATATTTAATTGGGACATTGTATGGTGGAAGGATTGAATTGTACGGTAACTATTTACTCAAGGGTTCTTTAATGATTAATGTTGAAATCTATATTATCCGGAAAGTCATTGATCGCTAGGGAGGCTTATCCTATTGTAGAATAAATATTATTTATTTAAATAAATTAATTGTTTAATTTATTTATTTAAATAAGATTAGAATTATTCTAATTGATTTATTCACAACCTAGGTTTAATATGGAGAACCTAAAGGGTCACACCATAAAAGGAAGAATAATTATTTAAGAAGTTAATGGCATAATCGTAATAATATGTTAAGTATATTTAATTTAATCTATGGTGATAGAATAAATTAAATAGCTTAATATTTATTATTTAATATTTTAGAAATATTAAATATAAATTAATAAGAAGAGTCTTATTAATATTATTACAATTATTATTATTTTAATTTCTAAAAGAGTTTAGGAATTAATTTAATATAAGTACTCTCATTTATTCCTAATAAGATTAGGAGGAAAAATTAATTAAAGGAGTTTAATTAATTATCCCTAATAAGATTAGGGAGCCCATTTAATTAAAAGAGTTTAATTAAATAATACCTTATTTTTAATAGGGTTACTTGATATCTTTATAAGAGGAGTCTTATATCAGATATCAAGACTACGTGATAATTCCAATAGTTGGAGAGTACGTTCTTTTCTATAGAGATAGAAAACTAGGGTTTGAGCCAAATACCCATCTTCTTAAATCTTTCTTCTTCCTTGGTGGATCACCTCTAGAGGCCAAACACTTGGGTGGCTAACGTTGATCAAAGGAAGGAACCAAACCCGGTGGATTCAAGTTGAACGCGAAAAGGATTGGAGGTGAACTTGTACCTGAGGAAGCTCGGATCTTCAAGGGTATGTTTCTTATTCATCTTTTTCGTTTAATTAATAATTGTGCATAAAGGGTGATTCGGGTATATGGTTTGTAAAATTTTTAAACTCTGATTTTCCACGTTTCCGCTTAATTTTTGCAATTTGATTGCGTTCTTGAATATTACAAACCTAACATAGATAGAGTCTAAAAGACTAAAGGTACAAGGATAGGAGATCGTCAAACAAAACGATCATAGTATAGAAATGAATCGTAATATATACGATGAGATCACCCCGTGATCTGATGTGGATCAATCGAATGATTGAAAAGTTTACAGCAAGATTTCTGTGTGTCAGTGGTACTATGAATTGGTACAGATTCTGGAAAGGTTTATGAATATGAGTTGAATGAAACTCGTATTGAGAAGGGAGTTAGTATTAGGTGGGGATTTCAATTGAGGACTCATGTTAGCAGCTAAGTTGTATGATTCTTCGTATGGGAGTTGAATTGTACTTGGTGTAACAATCACTTAGTTTCTGGCACTAATACTCATTAAAATGTTTGTGTCGTATTTATTTGCTATATGCATGTTGAGAGGGTGATTCCTTTCGTGTGTATAATGAGATAGATAGGTTCTAAGTAGAGAATATTAGGTTAAGTATGAGTTCTTAAAACTCATACTTACGGGTAACGCTCGTGACTTATGATTATATGAAATGTTTATGAACCCCTCAGCGAATGGACGCGAAAGGTCTGAGTAGGACAAGTTCTTAAACTCATATGATTGTGGAAAGTTTCTGAACTCATAAGTGTGGTAAGTTTGACGAACTGGGTATAGTTTTGTATGAATGGAGTATTGAGGATAATAGAAATAGATAGATTACTAAGCAAATGATTATTAGTGGAGACATAAGTTTTCCAAAACTCCTAGCTATGCTAGATTTCAAAATTTTGACATCAATCTAAATACGCACTATGTGCTTTTAAAAAAAATATAGACTTGTAATCATTTTTGAAACGGTTTAAAGTATAGTCTATGCTACTTATTTCAGCTAGACACAAATGATTTGAAATATCAAAATGTATTTTTATTTATCACTTATGTACCATGTAACCTGGTGCAGAGATGATAAAAAGGTGGTGGAGTTATAAATACAGGAATACATAGTGTGAATTTGATCTAAAATCGTTATTCCACTATTGTATGATGTGTTATGACAAAGTCATACGATGACGGCATCCTTAAACGGAATGTTAATACAGTACGACATCATGACGTCATTCTCAAAAATGTTTTCAAAAATTTTAATTTGCCTTGGCTATACTTAAATAATTCGATTGAATTGAATTATTGATATGAGTCTACGCTATTCGATTCAGCTAGACTAATGTTATGAAAACTCTAAGTGTTCATTGAGAAAAATTTCCCGAACCAAATTGTTTTTGTACGGAATCCTATAATAAGACTGAGGTAAAATTTTGTGCCTATGGCAATGATGAGAAATAGATCAGACCAACAGTACTTGGCCAGTACATGGTATACCGGGCTAATTACCCTCTATGTCCGTAAGTTATGACGGTTTGCGGATGAATTTTCATAAAACCTTTGCGAAAATGACAGACAAATAGTCTATGTAACTCCTCAGCACAATTTTAAAATATTACTCTTGTGAGTGGTGTATTGGGTAGCATGTGATGATGTGTATGAATGGTGTAAGCAGTATGGCATATGGTGTGAGTTGAATTTCGGGGATAAAATTCTTAGAAGAAGGGGTGAATGTGACGACCCGAGAATTTAGAAAATTATTAAATCTTAAATTTAAGTTAAATAATAAACTTAGACAGAAAATAAGTGAATGGATTTGAGTTTTCTAGTATGGAATTTTGTGAATTTAAAATTTTTATGGTGAATTATTCAGGATTAAGGGTATTTGTGTATATGTTCTGTGAATATGGTATTATATGTGTACAGAAAGTGGTTAAGGGTCAAGGGTTGACCAGATAAATTTTATCAGTGTCCAAACCCTATCTATATATTTAGAACGTCCACGTTCAGTTAGAAAATTCTTATGATTTATAAGAAAACCTAAAAAAATCGGTTCTGGAAACCCTAAATTCAGTTCCGGGAATCCGAAACCCTAATTCGGAATATGAAACCATAATTTGAGAATTTAAAGGCTAAATGTAATGGTATTAGTATTTTCGATTATAAATATAATTAGGGATAACCATAATTGACTATTTAGAAAACCCTAATTTTAAAGTTTAAAACCCTAATTGTTCTGTTTAAAACCCTAATGGACTAAATTGCTAAATTAGCCATTTTAATTAGGAATTTTTAATCCTAATTGTCAAGATTGATTTATAAATTAGAATATAATTAGAAATCCTAATTATAATTTAGAGATATTAATTTTCTATTTAGAAAACCTAAATTAAAAATATTAGAAAATTGATCTTTGGGAACCTTAGGTTTTAACCCTAAGAGTCAAACCCTAAGGGTTGTAACCAATGTCTAATATGCCCTTAAACTTAGGAAGCTAAAAGTCTAATTTACCCTTTTTGTCCCATTTGGTGAATTTTTGCTAGAAAATCCTACCATATCTTGCAAGTCATCATTTCCCTAACCTAGATATGGGCTACAACACCAGCACATCAGTTATTAGCATACAAGTTCATTGCATCAATTAATTGCAAAGATTAAGAGAGAGAAAGTGTATTATTAATTCATTTGTGTAACCCACACTTAGCCATACTCTCTCTCTAAGCTCAAACCCACGAATTCTTATAGCATTTCAGTCACTAAAATCAACCCCACCAACTCACATAACAAATCAGCAGTCAAGGAATCAAAGATTTGCTCACTTAAAGGTATAAAAACCCTAAATCTTAGAAATCCTATGATTCTATGTTATATGTTGTAAATCTTTGGTTAGATATGTGTTTTAGAGTGACTTTGAGTGATCTGGGTTGATAGATCATAGATCTATAACATCTAGATGCACGATTTTGAAGATTTTAAAATCTGGAAAACTTGAAAAATATGGCTTTGTGACCCGTATATCGGAGGCCTTAGATCCTTCTTTTGTTGTTTGTTTATTGTGTTTTATGTTATGGATATGTTCTATGCTATGTAGGCTCTCATCGAAACTTGAATCGGGGTTGGATCGTGTCTAGATTTGAAGTTATGATCGGTCAAACATGGTTGACCGACCATGTAAGATCGCTATTTGGAAAACCCGAGAAAATTCCCAGATTTCCAATTTATCTCGTGAGGTTTTCATACGGCTTCGTTCTTGCTAGTGTTTTATGATTTTGCTCGCGTTGTTGGTGGGATGTTGTAAAAGGTGGTACATGAACTACTAATACATGCCATCCGATCACCTTGATTAACAACAGGATCTTAGATAATTGTGGTCAAACCACCATTGATTAAGTGGCCTTATGAAAATCTGGGCTGACCCGAGCAGCATGGACATCTTCGGCTGACCTTTTGAGCGGCCCGGATCGTGATTTAAGGTATTTTAATGTTTTTGTTATAACCAACTTGTAGCTTTGGTATATGTACTTTAAATTTATGGCTTTAGATCCCACAAGTAATCAACGGATCGGGCGTGGTAGTTGGTCAAACTAAAGCAGATTGATCGTATTTTACTGCTTTTGGAAAACCCGGAAAATGGTTGAGTAATAATTCTGACAAGGTTTGACCAGCCATTATTTGTTATTTGTGATGTTATGGTGATGCTCTGATGGTATAGAATTGTAGTCTGACATATCCTCTACATATTGGAACCTTAACATTACATGAAACATGACCGGAACATTAAATTAATCGAGTGACAAGATTGCTACTCGAACTGCCTGGGTTTCTGAAGAACCCAAGTAACGTCTGATAAGGTTTTTGATTACCCAGATCTTGCTGTTTTGTTGTTGGATGGCCATGTTATCGATTGATAATCATAGTATTACATTTATACTACATTTTAGGTACCATTACCGCCTTGATTATATGAGAAGCATGAATTTATTTCTAGTCAAAGTGGTAACCTCGAAGTCTGACATGAAGATCTAGGTTTGGGCTGATGAACACCAAGAACACCTATAGCGAATTACAGTCATAGCTATAGGGCCCTTTTAGCGACAGTTTATTTAAAAAATTAATTATTTTAATTAATAAAATTATAAAAATGGTTTTTAATTATTAAAAATACAATATAAATTATGAAAAATTATTTTAAAGTCCAAAAATTAGTTTTTCATTATTTTGAGTATATTTCATAAATATTTAATATTTTTGGAATATAAATGGTATTTAATTTATTTAATTAAAATATTAAATAAATTATTTAAAAATGATTTTAATACTTTAAAAATCATGAAAAATTATATTATGGTATAAGAAAATATTTTAAGTTATTTTTAATAACTTTTGATATTTTGTGATGAAATTCATTAATAAATTAATATTAATGGTAATTAGTTTATTTAATAAATATATTAAATAAATTATAGAAAAATAGAATTAATGATTTAAAAATCGTATAAAAATGATTTAAGTGTTATAAAAATATTTGAAGTTATAAAATATAACTTTTGATATTTTGTCATGAAAATATTAATATTTTAATATTAATATCAATTATCGGATAATGGATTTAAGTGTTTAAAAATCATATAAATATGATTTTAAGGTATTAAAATACTTTGTGATATTATCAATATATTATAATATTATGTTATGATTTTTATTAATATTTAATATTAAATAAATATTAATGATTAAGGAATTATGTGGTATTTGTATTAATTAATTATGATATTAATGATTGAAAAATTATGATAAATGATATTAATTATCTGAAAATTATTTCAAGTCTTTGAAAATTATTTCGACTGATAATATGATTATCTAAGATAATTGTTAAGTATTTAGGCAGAGTTTAATTAAACTTAAACTCGAGTATTATCCGACTAGACCGTCGGGATGTTAGAATTTTGTTGGATTCAGCTCGGACTTAAATAGTTTGACTTGATGCTAAGTGTTATGTGATGTATAGACTGATAGGGTTATGTGTTATGTGTTTAAGTTATTCTATATAAATATATATATATATATAATTGTATTATATTGTGATGATATTATTCTAATTTGTATATCTATATTATTAATATTAGGTCTTCAGACGAAGCTTATTAAATTGCTTAGCGGTAATCAACGATTCAGGCAAGTTTTTACTTAACTCTACTAAGAGTTGTTTCATTCAGATATGCTTATGGTTAATCATTTCGATTGCTAATTGTAGAATTCTACTCAAGACATATTGCATATATATAAGTCGGTATGAAAGGTTGATCACCTTCATTACCGGTTAGTACAGATATATTTGTTCAAGTTCAATACTTGTTCAGTCAAAATTTTGTTCGTGCTAATTCACAACTATATTAATGAATTATAGCCAGCTTATTATTCAGACTCTTTCAATCATGATATATCTTAATAAATTTAAACTTGCTGGGTAACTTTCATGCTCACCCTTGCTATATCATGATAAATATTATAGATAAGGCGAATGCGCTCGGATACAGAAAAAGGATAATGCCAAGTTCAGCTTGGGATAAAATGTGCAGCTTAATTGTAATAGTATTGTGTTATAGTAAAGTTAGATGTTAGACAGGTTATGAATTGTGTAATAAGTTAATGTTACTCGAACTTGGGAAAAATATGTATGTTTAGTGTATAAACAATTTATGTTTATATCTTCCGCAATAGTTATAGATTTAGCATACCAGATCCGCGGTGATTTGAGACCCGAATTTGGGGATGCTACAAGTATGTTTTGAGACGTTCCTACTGACTATGGATCTTCATTTGGTTCATCAACCACAAAATTTTGGGATTCTGTAGCTGGTACATTGCTTTATAGAATATCTCATTGTTGTTGTCCCCTAGCAGATCATTGCTTCCCCATGGTTGATGATGTCTCTTCAGTGAGGTGTGATTTTCTTTTCTTCATGTGCATTAGGAGGTATCCTTGCATGGTTCTTTCGGGCTAGAATCACTACTGACAATTGAATCTATTTACACTGTAGACATTGATATCTCCAAGACTGATCACTCCACGATCCTTGGACAATACTACGATCGTAGTCTACTTTGTCAGCTTGAACTTGTGGAGTTCTGCTTCCGTAATGTGTTCCTCATGTTTGATGCTCGATGATCTTCTGATGTGAGCTTCCTTGAGGACAAGCTTTGCATGCTTGAGCATCTAAGACCCTTTTTCATCTTTGGTTGAATGGCCTGCTTTCATATAAAGGTTAGCAGCCATTTGACCTTCATTTAGATTTGCTCAGCAGATCTTCAAGGACAGGCTTTGACATATAGGATTTTTATCAGAATTATTTTTGAACAGTCCTAAGCCTTCTGCTGGTTGAATCTTCTTGACTGAAGTCTTTTTCTTTAGCATTCCTTAGTGTGGCCAAATAGACCAAGTACCTGCAGGTTATAAATTTTTATTTTTGGTACCCAAGGTTAAATGGGACCTGCTCGGTTAGTTTTCTAAACCCCTATTCCTCATATATTTAGATAATCATCATATTGATCACCAACAGTCATATTCATGCATGTAACTACTTTAGATAATACATTTTGAGATGCATGATGGTGAATGTGTGTGAGATTTGCTATTTTAATAAAACACTCCTTTTCTTTGATGGTTTCATCATTTGCTAGGTTATGTTCTCAAGGTTTAAATGTTCACAGAGTGAAAATCAACTCTATAATTTGTTTGTATCTGGTTGATTCATAGAGGTGATCAGTATCTACGAATCTTCAAGATGCTCTTGTAGAACTGATCATACTCTGTGTGTTATTAAACACTTAGACCATAGGTTGTACAAACATACTAACCCATCAGCAAGGATTACTTCTCATAAAATTATTTTAATCTTGTGATGCTATTATGACCCATTTCAGATTTCTTTCAAGATATCATCTTCAACCTAAAACTTGGATGGAGAGAAAGTTTATAGGCATTTGAGTTTCCACCCTCAGTGTACTTTCTCTCTTCACCTTTTTAGGTAGATTATAATTCCTTGAAAGAGTACTGTTATAGTTCATAAGAAAGTGCAATCATGATGTACATATTTATATATGAGGAACCGTACCTTTTTACTGTCAGTTTCTTAATAGTCATTTATCTAAGATATACTGAGTTTAAGCATTGATGTGCATAGTTTCTCAATTTCTCCAGACAGCTAGCTGCTCTAGCTGACCTTCAATCAATCAGTCGTGGTCTTGAAGATGCAAGCTAAGAGAGTATCAGCATCTTTAGTTCTATGACATCCTTGAGTTCACAAGGTTTACATCCAGCTGCAGGTTGGCCAGATACATGTTTGAGAAGTTCTTTCATCTCTGGATAAGCATTACTCAGCATGTATGGCCTTTTCATCTTTTCAGGCTGGTAGATGTTTGATTCTTTTCTGTTGATGTCTCTTGAGCTTTCTAGCTTTGGTCTTCGTGACTACAAGATTGATCATGAGCAAGGATTGGTCTTGTTGATATGGCAATCAAGAACATGGACCAATCTGAAAGCGACCGTGTGTATATGCATTTACACCTGCATACAATATTTCCAACATGTGAGCTCATCTGTATATAACAAGTGACTTACTACTAAACTAAGTTTAGAACAATGTTTGTGCCTAAGATCAGACTCAAAGCGATTATCTTTTGAATATAGCATGAGAACCTGTTCTGATACCAATTGTTAGTTCCTAATAGGCACAATAGATCTAGAAGGGGGGGGGGGTTGAATAGATCCTTTATAAATTTAAATCCTTTTCTGATTTATTTTTTATTACTAATAATTTAGCATATGACAAACATAAGAATCTTTTCAAGCACAACAGAATAAGTAAAAGATCCCCTTCATTGATATATTTATAATCATACATACATTATTCGTAGAGTTAGTTCAGTAGTAAGCAGTTATAGCAGTTAATTTACATAATGTAAATGACATAAAGTAAAAGACACAAGAGGTTTTAAGTGGTTTAGAGACTCAAGCTCCTAATCCACTCTTTTTCTTTCAACTAGTAGGATTTCCACTAAGGAAGGGCAGCACCCTGAATCACTAAGATTCCTTCAAGGCCAGCAGCCTTGGGACTTCAGTTCACTAAGAACTCTTCAAGGTCAGCAGCCTTGGAACTTCTCTAGTTCCCTAGGAACTCTTCAAGCCCAGCAGGCTTGCAAACTTCATTTAGTCCCTCCGGACAAGGACCCCTCAGGCCCTGGCTTCTTGTTGTTGTAGTTGTTGATGTTGTTGGTGCTGAGCTGCTAAGATGTCATTAAGCTCTGAATATCTTTTATACTTAGCAGCTTGGTGTGGTCATCTTTACATTCGGCTTTGAGTCTGGACCACATCTTCTTTGATGCATCTGATCTTTACTCTTTTCTGCTCATCTTCATCTGATGTCAGTTGTGCACCATCACCATCTGGATTTGCTAAGTCTCTGAGCTTTTGGTAGACTTCGTATGGCACTTAGCAATCCCTGAACCCTTCTTGAATGTTTTGTAAACATGGTTCTGCACTTGTTCAGTTTCAGCTTTAGTTTCATGGTGATTCGTATAGTGGCTCTCCTGATCTTCTTTGTATTCTGTCACTTTTCTGAATGCCATCTCCTTGGCCTTCTCGGCTCTCAGCTTGGCTGCCATCTTCAGTGACATTCTCATCTTTGTTGATTGAAGCTCTAATCTGTTTGAATCCTTCTTCAAAGCTACTTCACTTCCACATATGTAGTCTCACTGTCACTGAGACTTGTTCTGTTGATCTTTGGCGGAACTCGTAGAGTTAACAATATCATTCAACAACTCAACGATTCTGCAACATGGAAATCATTCGCAACTCTTGATATTTGAAGCTCTGTTGATTTATACTACTTTCCAATCTTCCCGTTTGAAGGTAGTCGTTGAGAGCTATTCAAATTGCTTCATAGATCTCGAGTTATTTGGTGCAGACTGCAGATGTGACATGACATCTTTTTCTGACTTTCTGACACTGCAGTCTACTATTCCACCTACCCCGTCAGATATATAACTTTGATGTCTCGGGCAGGTCGACGAATTTATTTCCCCCTTCTGATTTCTTGATCAGAGGTTGTCCTTGCATTAATGCTCTCAATAAACTTTTGTCCGAATGCCAGCCTTCAGATTGAATTGTTGCCAATGCTTCAATCCTCAGTTGTTCGAGCTCAACAATTCTGATGCACTTCTTCTTGGACCTGATCGTAGTGTCCTATTGACTGATGCTTATTGACATGTAGAGTCAGCACTACGATCTTGAAGAGTGTTTACTTGATCTTTAGTGAAGAACAACTCTTCATTCTTTCGTGCAGTGCTTCAATACTTCTGTTTGCCTCGACTGCTCTCAGATACTGATGGCTTGATTCCTTGCTCTGGCCCCTTCTGTATAACAAGACATTTCAAATTTGTGGCGTGTCCAGCTCGCTTTCTCCTTGTGATCTCCTGTTCACTTATCATCAATGGACTAACCCAATGCTTAATCACTTCAGCCTTGTTCTTCAAAGGTTGACCAGTATCTTTGTGTATACTCCATTAGTTCCTTCTTCATTTGGCAGACACTATGATCCTGGGTTACTTCCAAGATCGTTGTCATCTTTCCACTTGACAGCTACTGCATATGCTGACTTTCCTTAGTTTGCTACTGAAGTCTTCTTGTGATCATCTTGTGGAAGACTTCATCTTGAATGGCTTCACAACTCAATCTGGATGCTGATTGGGTTGATGCTTGGATCTTCTATTAGTTTGCATGTTATTCGTTGAGTGCTCTCTGGCTTCCTTTAGGTGAGATGTATCTTTGCAGTACCAACCAGAGGCTTCATTCCTTTGGATATTCTAGGAGTGCTCAATTGTTGAAGAATCGTGTTTGCTCTACGATTCCACCTTGTTTTGTGAGCACATCTGTTGAGGTCTTAGCTCTGCACTCTACGATTTAGCTTCGGCTGTGCAGACACTAAAACTCCGAGATCAGATCTTGACACTACGATTTTTGTCGTTGTGCTTGTTGTCTTCATCTGATGTTGCTCGACTACGATCTCTGCCTTTGATTAGCAGACTCTACGACTCCGAGTGTAGTCTACGATTCTTGACTTGACTTCGACAGATGCTCTACGACCAGAGGCGTGTCGTCTCTCACGATTACGAACACGACTTCCTCAAGAGACTACTATCCGAGGAAGTGTTACTCGACACACCACGATCCTTCCTCGTCTCTCCCGTCAAGATATCGAACTCCGAGATCTACTATCTTGCAGATCACGATTCTGCCTTGATAGCTCTCGAGTTTTCCTTGACTCTCCTGGCGGACTACGATTTTTGGTGCAGTGCTCGACGATCAGACAAGCCTATCTATTACATCATTCGACCAACCTAACATGCTTGATCAATTCATTCTAAGTCCTTGTACATATGTTTCTATAATCTATTAGAGGGCTTTACAGCTTTTCTTAATGCAAGCATACTTGCATATTCATTCATATATATATATATATATATATATATATATATCATAATCAAATTATATGTAAATAGGAATTTATTCACATGTTTATTCCTTATAGAATGATGGTTTTTTAGTGGTTTGGATATGTATTGATGATTGTATGTTTTGTAGACAGGTTTAGAATTTTTTGGATATCTATTTTTAAAGAAAACTCTGCCGAAATTTCTTAAAATTAGTACCGACTAGCTCGATGTTTTGGTGGTTAGATGATTGGGTATGTATTAATTGTTGTGGTGGTATATGTCTTTAGATAAAATTATAGATTTTTCAAATTTTAATCTAATTTTTCGTTACACCGTGCCTTTAGGCACGGGTTATCGCTAGTCATGAATTAATAAAACATATTAATATTTTTCAGGGACGTGATTGTTATTTGGCTTATGTGAAGGATACCTCGAGGGATGAGCCCCAACTTGATGACTATCCAATTGTGCGAGAATTTCCTGAGGTATTTCTTGAGAATTTTCTTCTTCCTCTATTGGGTTGTGGGTGTAAATTGAAGGCAAGTAATTTTATAATATGTGATAGTATGAATATGATTTGTTTATTTCATTAAAAAAACATTACTTTGATTGGTCATGTCATTTTAATTGAGTGACTGAAAGTCTGAGCATAGATATGTGCATATATATTTTATCTACTGCAATTCGTTGGCACATATATACCTGCAACTTTTCATGCTAGTCATATATATATATATATATATATATATATATATATATATATATATATATATACTGCTAGTAGTATAATAATAAGTATTTTTTTTAAGTACTGTAACTGTTGTTCATCTTTTATATATATATATATATATATATATATATATATGTTTACCTAATTCGTTATACATATATATATTTATATGCTGCAAATTTCGTTATATATATATATTTATACTGCAATTTCGTTACCTATATATATAATAGAATTACAGAATTTTATAAGGGAAAATAATAATATTATAAGATAACTATGAGTATTTGACAATTATGAGAATTTTAAAATATTATAAATTATTAATATTATATAATTATTTTTTTAATATTTATTTGCAACTCTAAAATGAAGGTAGGGACTAGGGATTAATTCCTAATTATTTTTTTAGTCTTAAACACGTGTTTGTAAATTGTATTAACCCAATTAATAGTGCCTGCTCGAATTTTATTTTATATTTTTTGAACGCACCACCTCTAATCTAAATGTCCCACAATTTTAATTCAACGGCTAGAATTTATTCTCCTAGTCCATTTCTAACGCTATCAATAGCTTGCACGGTCCCGCAAAAAGCCTAAAATCCACTTTCTCTCTCCTCTCTCCGCCTATATCTATCCTCCTCCAATCTCTCTCTAGACCAAAACCTTCACATTTTCGCACTCCTTCAAATTGAAAAACACCACAAACACACATCCCAAATTCTCTCTCACACACAAATACGCACAACCATGGCTTCTTCAGTATCATCACCGCGGGAGGAAAACGTGTACATGGCGAAGCTGGCAGAGCAAGCCGAGCGATACGAAGAAATGGTGGAATTCATGGAGAAAGTCTCCGGATCCTTATCGGAAACGGAGGAGCTGACCGTGGAGGAGCGGAACCTACTCTCGGTGGCTTACAAGAACGTGATCGGCGCGCGGCGCGCCTCGTGGAGGATCATATCGTCGATCGAGCAGAAGGAAGAGAGCCGCGGAAACGAGGACAACGTTTCGGTGATCCGAGACTACAGATCGAAGATCGAGACGGAGCTTTCGAAAATCTGTGATGGCATTCTCAATCTCCTCGACTCGCGGCTCATTCCTTCGGCTTCGGCTGGGGACTCGAAGGTGTTTTATTTGAAGATGAAGGGGGATTATCATCGTTATTTGGCTGAGTTTAAGACTGGAGCCGAGCGAAAGGAAGCCGCTGAGAGTACTCTTACTGCGTACAAAGCCGCTCAGGTTTGAAGTTTCTTCTCACTAGTCACTGCCTATTCTAATATGTGCACGTGTTTTTCTGATCGATTTATTGATTTCTCTCTTTATTTAATAATTGGGGATTTTTTTTTGTCTTGTATGATTATTGTTTCCATATACTCCGTGTTCCAAAACAAGGAAACTTTATGTTTTCAAATATATCTCTACAATTTGCTAGAAATGTTGTAGAGGTGGAATGATTGTAATGTACCTATATGTTAGGAACTTATGCCACTTTATGGTCTGAAATGTATGTCTAATAATGGACAAAAATGGAAAATGTGTTTTTTAATTTTGGACGGAGGTTGTATTATTTATATTTGATTGAGTAATATTTTTTTTTCCTTTCTTTGTTGGGTTTCATGAAGATTGATACATTCGATGTAAAATGAAATTTTCTATTAAAAGTGCTTTAAGAAAAGATTAACTTGATATAATCAACCAATACAAAAGTTTACTAAAATTTTCTGAAAGTGGTATATCAGACCAAGAAGAAAAATTTAACTCTCAAATTGTGATGGAATTTATTTTAAGCGATATCTAGCTATCTATAATAATATTTCTACATATATAGATTAGTTGATATGTAGAATTAGGAAGGTTAATTATATTGCTGAATTTTTTTGTTATTTCTTAATTGCTTTATATTTATGTTCAGTTGTATAGGAATTTGGTTTGTAATGAATTCTTTTCTTTTAATTTGTAGTTTTATTTTCTTGCATTTGATTTGTTTGAGTGGTAAATGCATATGAGGCTTCTTATTCGTTAGGCTAGTCAGTTGAAAGTTTATTCAAACAACCCTCTCTTTTACAAGCATAAAAGTTTTCTGCTTCTCAGTTAGCTGGAGTAATGTCATTAGTATTAAGCATTGTGATATGTTAACAATTGATTTAGTAACTACACTTCGTTAGATGAAAGCATGTTGTGGAAAGATTATTTAGATTTAAAACAATTCAATGTAGCCTCAAATAATGTTACACATTTTAGTGAAAGCATGAAATTTTCTCTATCTTGATCAAGATATATTGTGGGGGTATATGTTTTTTTAATAGGAATAAAGGATTGACAAGAAATTACTCATTTTGGAAAATGAACTTTTTGGTTGTTTCTGTTTTTTTCCTTCCTTCCACTTGTGGACTGATGCAGGACGAGTTCGTGAAAGTTGGTTAGAACAATATAAATGGCTTTGGAAGTCTATATGAATTAGAAGTTGTATTTTAATTAGTTTCTTTAATTTGTAGTTTTCGTATTAGTGTCCAATTTAGGTTAGAAAAGTTGTTTAGGAGTATTATAAATTGTGATTTACTTCATTATTTGGAGATTATTGAATGATTAATTGATTAAGTTTTGCGTTGGAATTGTTTGAGTGATATTAATCCTTTGTCCCAAAACCCCTGTCCCATCATTTTTGGTATCAAAGCCCAACCCCAAACCACCTTCTGCCGCCCATACCTCTGTCCCAAAATCATTGTCTCCCGAATCTGACTTCAGTTAAATCTAAATTTATTGTCCAGCCATCATACACCCATTCTGTAGTAGACTATCATCTGCCCCTCACCAAAACATTAACTAGCACAAGAAAACCTTACCCAGACACAACCATAATCAACCCCAGTACAATATATATATATATATATATATATATATATATATATATATATACCAATCACAAGCCTAATCTCAGCCAGAAACCTAGTTAAACACTTAAACACAGCCCAAGTTGCAGCCTCTAACGCATGCAAAAAAAAAAGAGAAGTAGAAAAGAGCCTTTACCGCATCACAACCATAGTTTTTATAGTTTTCTAGTTTAGTACCCCAAGTTTTCTAAAATGTTAAAATAGTCCTTGAAATTTTACATATCAGTCTCTATAGTTTCATTTTCTTTCATTTCAGCCCCTGAAGTTTCAACAGTTTCAGTTCAGCTCCTGTTTCTTTATACTTCCTACACTTGAGCCCCCCCCCAAATCTATATCCTTATTCGCAGAAACCATGGTTAGTGTTGGGGAAATCAATGCCAAGTATATGTTACAACAAGACGAGCGTCTCAAGAGGATTGAAGACTCAATCACAACACTTGCTGCAAATGCTCAGGCATCTATTACAACACTTACAATAAAAGTTGTACTCACGGAACGCGTAGACAAGGGACAAGAAGATGCTCCTAAGAATTTTGAAGACCCCATTTCGGATCTTAATCATTTGAGACTACAGCAGCATGGCCCTAATCCACGAGTTAATCATCATGTTCTAGATCCTAGGATGAATGGAGTGGATAGAGGAGCAAAATTAGATGTTGGAGGTTTCAATGGTGATAATGGTCCCAAGACATTATTCGATTGGATTCATAGTTTGGATGGAGAGCTTCTTTCGTTGGTATGAATTATCTGATGAAAGAAAACTTTTCTTTGCTGAATCGAAGTTGAAAGAAATAGCTCAGATTTGGTGGGATCAACATCAACGAAATTTGTATACAGCTGCGAGAAGATGGGAAGATATGAAAGTTGCATTGACCCGACGTTTTGTACCTTCAGATTATAAGCAATGAGTATATTTGCAGTTAACCAAGCTGGTACAAGGAAGTAAATCTGTAGCCGAATATACTTCAATATTCTATAGTTTGGTTATACGGTCTAAATTTCCTTGGGTTGAAGAAGTTTTAATCTCCATGTACTATCAAGGATTAAATCTAGAGATTGCAGGTGGTGTAGCTGCAGGTAAACTCTTGCTTTTGGATGATGTTTTTCAACTTGCCACCCAAATAGAAGATAATTTGAAAAAGAATTCTATTAGGCCTCCAATACAAGTCCAAACATGGAAGGACTTACTTTTGTGGAGCCTGTTTTAAATAGGCCAATGGAAATATCGTTAACAAACCCTTCAGCTACTAGTACTAGTAGGCTTAATTGTACCCCAGGTTTTTCTAATGCTAGCAACAACAATTCGTCTAGGTGCTATAACTGTCCTGGTTTTGGTCACATATCTTTTGAGTGTCCTTCCCCAAAGATGAATGTTGCGTCTTCTCCCTCTAGGCAACTTGCTATTGTTGACAAAGTGTGCGGAAAAGTCGACTTAAACGAAGAGGTGTGCAAGTCGATAGACGACGAATATGAGCCCGATGAACAAGATTTAGAAGTTGAGGCTCATTTGGAATGATGTTTATGTGTTCTTTGACCTTTATTTGTCGTCCAAAAACATAAGGATGAGCCTAAAATTCATCGTGGGCGAATTTTTTAGACGATAGTCATGTGTGCAGGACATGTGTGCTTTCTTGTGATTGATATTGGGAGTTGTACGGAAACTTGGGTTAAAAGTTGAGCCCCACCCGGAGCCGTATGATGTTGCATGGCGGTTAACCCAAAGGTGTATGGTAATATTTTCCGTTGGCAAGCTTAAGGATACCGTTATGTGTGATGTTCTATCCCTTAAAGTTTGTCATATTATCTTAGGGAGTTAATGGCTATGGGATCGTCACGCGCAACATGATGCTCGTGCTAATATATATTCACTTATCAAATGCACTACCAATTTCACTCTTACTTGCGCTATCGACGTGCCAAATTTGAAGCTTGCAAAGACTTTTTTGGTAATCCGATGTGATTGTTCTTGTGTTGATAACTCAACGGAGTCGAGTTTTTTTTCAGCGGAGGAGAAATGATGTAGGACGAGACCGTAAAAGTTGGTTAAAACAATATAAAAGGTTTGGAAGCCTATATGAATTAGAAGTTGTATTTTAATTAGTTTCTTTAATTTGTGGCTATCATATTAGAGTCAGTGTTCTAAAAATTCATGCCTAGGTCCGCCTAGGCGCTAGGCCCCCCTGGCGCCTTACCTAGGTCTAAGGTGGCAAAAAAATCACTCTGGGAAATTAGGCGGGGTCTAGACGGAGAGTTTTTTTTTAAATTTTAATAACTATCCAAATCAGATCTTGATATATTTATTTTTCTAATGATTTACCATATTCATAATGCATGTTGTAGCATATCAAATCACAACAAGAAGTGAACAATATCAAGTCAAAATAGATAATTTTATTATAGTTGTGATTTTTTGAACTTGTACCAATTTCAAATTATATAAATGATGATACATTTGTAATATTTAGTTTAATTCAATATAATTTTTAAATTTATGTTTAGTTTTTTAAGTTTGAATATTAAATTGAATTCTTGAAATTTTAAATTTTATTATTTAATAACAATTTTGTTTATGAATAAAATTAATACATTAAAGATATGTTTGAACTTTCTAATGTAAACATTATAGAGTGCACTGCTCTCACCATCTCACCTTTCAAAGGAGTCTTTTCAGATAAATGGAATATTAATTGTTCTCATTCTTTGTTCTAATTGTTGTTTCAGATTGTAAAATAATGTTTTAAGGGCAGCATCAGGAGTTACAAGTTATAACTGTGAATATGAGTCCTTTGTCTTGATTCTTTTGCAACTTATAGCATCTCAAATTACTGTGTCAATATGCTTCTTACATAATGAAGAGGTGATAGTGTTTTATTTTGCATTGTATGTGGCCGTCTATAGTTAATGTATTTTTATAATTCCAGGATATTGCAAATACAGAACTTGCTCCAACACACCCAATTCGGCTTGGACTGGCTCTTAACTTCTCTGTGTTTTACTATGAGATTTTGAACTCTCCTGACCGTGCTTGTAATCTTGCAAAACAGGTGAGTGATCCCGAATATAAATGATCCTGCACTTTCTGTTGGTGTCTTCAAATGTGTAAGAGTTGGAGAAAAATGGAGAGATTTGTAAAAAACTGTTTGCCATATTCATATAATAATTGTATAAGAATTTGTGATCCGAAAGGCAATCAATATTGACCAGTTTTGGTATGAGCGTGCAAAATGACTCCTTCTAAGGCAGTTGGATGTGAACCAGGCTGAGATATGCTAATGTTCTTTTTATGACTTGCCTTGACCAGGCTTTTGATGAAGCAATTGCTGAGTTGGATACCTTAGGCGAGGAATCTTACAAAGATAGCACGTTGATTATGCAACTTCTTCGTGACAACCTCACTCTCTGGACATCTGATATGCAGGTCTTGATTTTGTTTCATAGGATCGCTCTATTTATTCTCTCTATTTATTATCCTTTTTTACTCGTGGTTCACTATATACTTGTTTGCTCATCTCATTGAGGCATTAAAGTCACTCGATGAGCTTTTTTAGAACTACAAGTTTGTTTGTTTGCTCTTTAACTTCTTTTTTAATTATAATTATGTTTTTTATGTGAGAACTACAAGTTATAGCAAAGATCTTTCAATAATTTTTGGTTCTTGATGCAGGATGATGGGGCAGATGAGATTAAGGAGGCTGCTCCCAAGCACGACGGGGCAGATGAGATTAAGGAACCTGCTCCCAGGAAGGATGATGAGTAACAGTGAGGATAGCTATTCTCAAATTAGGTTCCATTTCTCCTCTGGTTGTTTTTATAGGGAAAGGTTATGGGTCTTTGATTTCATTACCCTTTCTTTAGTTGCAATCTTCATTGATGAACTGTCCAATATGCTATATATACTTGTATTCTCAATCCAAATGTTGTTTTGAATGGTTTGTTTTCTAGATGATATAATCGAGTGCGTTAGATATGTATTGGTTTCCACATTTTTATTGTCTGGTGTCAACACAATAGACCAATTTTTGTTAATTATTTGAATAAACTAAGCCACAAATTTCTCCGAGTTTAATAAATGCAGGTGAATTTGTTCTAGTTTGAATATACAATTTCTAATGGGAGAAGCTTCATTAAATATTGTGATCAAGTTTCTCAGGATGGTAACATATAACTAAGGAAATTATTATTTTTGTATTAAAATAAGACATTTTCAAACAATTCTGCTCGTAAGAAAACAAAGGGGATCTATTCATGTGAGAATACTGTATTTTCACGTGAAACATCAATTCTCTTAATTTTGTATTATTATTACTAGTATTATAGTACTCCTCTTATTTTAAAATATAAAATTATTATTGATTTTTTTAAAAATTAATTTTGACATTTTTAAATTCAAAATTCACACATGTTTATTTATATTTAATCAATATAATAATAAAAATATATTTAAAAATTACTAATTAAAATTTTTATTATTTTATATTTTTTAATAAATATTATCAATTTTAAATTTTATAATATATCTAATTAATTTTTACATTCAATAATGGTCTTATAATTTAGACCCAAGATAGTATTTTATTTGTTGCATTTTATTTATTGCATATCCAATTTTTATTTTTTAGTAGTTACTTCTTTTCATAAAGTGGCTAGTTCATGAAGGTAAATTGCAGTCTTCAAAAAATCTAATATTTTCCCAAAACTATTATTTTCATTGGAAATTATAAACTTTTTGCCGACAATGTTCATTTTAAAAATACTCCATCGACTTCGTTTGAATTTTTGAATAAAATTAATCAATTTTAGAATCAAAATTTATCTAATTTTATTTTAAATATAGGTAAAGAGATTATAATGATAAGAAATTATATTTAATTTACTAAAACATTCAAGTTTTAAAATATAAATAAATTTACTGAAGTATCAATTTTGAAATTGGTTAATTTGAACAAAAAAATCAAATTAAATCAATTCTTGTGGGACAAAGGAGTACAAAACTTACAACTATTTGTTGCATATTTATTTTTTACTAATTGGTAGCTCGTGCAATACACAGGTTAGTTGGAAAAGCTAATTATATAATTTGTTAAAATTGTAAAAGTTTAAAATATATATTTGCATGACATATAAACTTTAGAATATTAACTTTTTTCAAACAAAAAATTACTATCCATATAATCAAAAATCATAAAAATAATGTACTTTGCAACTACTTATTAAAATTAAAATACCAACTAAAATCATGAATCAAACCCACATAAAAAAAAAACCTGTGTTGGATCCATATTTTTTACATTTTGAACGGTACCAAAAGTCAAGTACTTGGATCCTTGATGAAGGTGCAGAGAGAAGGAGCATTTCTTTGACAATCTTAGATACCCAAAATTAACAAAAGTATGTTGCTTTGTACACTTTTGAAGCACAATAAGATCTGGGACAATCAACTTTAATAGGTTAGTAATATTTAGTTCAGATAATCCCAAATAACAAATGACTAAAGACTGCTCAACTATTTGTGTTTGTTCACCTATAGGTTTTATTTATGAGAATTGATATTGGCATCAATGACAACAGAAGCAATAGCCACAATGTGGCATCAATATATAGATCACAACTAAGGTCCACTTCTAGCAATTTTGCAAACAATAAACTTTAAACTTTCGATTTTTCGTACATTTTAGCTCATAAAGTTTGAACTGAATTAAAATAAAGACCGTTTCTTAAATTTCACAAAATCAATCTTAAGTGCCATGACACAGAGTTAGAGGTTTGATTTTCTCTACGAAAATCTAAAGCATGCATATAAACCTCACAATGGCAGAGCAAAAAACAGAGGGATAAGCAATTAAAATATCACAGTTGATATCACACAACTGTAGGTACACAGTAAAAAATAAAGTATAAGCAATTAAGTTTACAGTTAAAAATGAAAATGTCCAAAATTATTTTTGCTACTGCAAACACAATGTACCACTTTTAATACATATATGGTACTGGCACAACACTACAATGCATCCCATGAACTGCAATGGAACTAAAATTTCATTGAATAGATGTAAAAACCCAAAACCCTAATAAGACTCGTATGTGTAAAATCTTGTTATATAATAAAATTTCTCCATTCTGAATGTGTTATGTGTTAATATATACTTTGTTTAACAAATTTGACCAACTAAATTTTTGTCCGAAAAACGTCGTGCTTGACACCTCGTGCTTAATTTTTTTTTTCCGTATTCGGACTTTTCGGTAAAATTATTTTGACAAGTTGCTTTGTCGTGCTTACATTGACAAAACGCTTTGTCGTGCTTGTTAGGATTAGTGAGAAATTTAGGTTAATAGTCCTAATTAGCAAAACCCTAACCCTAATTTATAAACTAAACCCTAATTAGCTAATTAAACCCTAATTAGATTATCTTAACACCTAATCATGGTTAGTAAACTTCAATTAGGTACTAATTAACATTACTTTACATTTCTAATCATTAAAAACAAAACCCTAATCAAGATTAGTGAAGATTAAAGCCTAATTAAGCTACAAATTAAACCTAACTAGCTCACAAGTAGGTTAGGAGTCACCCAACCAAGTTCCAAAATTGCATCGTGCCGATATCAAACCCTAGCAAAGACAAGTAACATTGAATCAGATCTTTGTAGAGGCAAGTTGCTCAAAAATGACCAAAAAGCCAAGTTAAAGAATTCTATAAATAGGAACCTTAGGGCTGAGCAAACTCACGAAATTCCTAAGCCTAGATATACTTATAAACTTACCAAATCAAGCCTGGGTGATAGCAGCAACAACATCAGAAGCTAGAATCAAAAATTATTCAAGAAAAGGTACAAACCCTAGTTTATAATTAGCTCTTTGATCCTATGTTAGATTTGTTGTTTAGATGTTTTAGAATTATGTTTTAGTATGTTAGAAAGTATGTTAGATTGGTAGAACACGTTTTCATAACATCTAGATGCCTTAAATAAGTGTTTTAAGAAATCTGGAAATTTTGAAAAACTATGTCTGATATTCGAATGTCAGGGCCTATAGATTCATATGTGTTTATGTTTTGGTCTGTTAATTGTTTGGTATTTGTAGCCTGTTAGTAGGTCTTTAATCAAAAAAGAAAAGCAGTTCATTTGAACCATAGATTTCAAGTTATAAGCAGTCAAAGTGGGTTGACCGTTCACGGATTACAGTTTTCTGGGTTACCCAGAAAACTCAAGAATAGTTGAACCGGCTACTTTGACCAAACTTTTTAATCGTCTTCTATTTGTTATTTTTGTACGTTTTTGTTATAGATTAATACCCTGTTATAAGTACTACATATCTATGATCTTAAATTTAACAAACAACGTATAGGTTTACTGAAATTAATGGTCGAAATCCATTGACCTAGCTTGACCAAGTTTTCTAGGTTTTCCAGAAAACTGAAGAACACGAAGAACAACGTTTAGCTGTACTTTAACCAGCATAATTAGAGACCTTAGATTTACGCTTTGTTCATGTTAATGTTATATATATGTACCCTGACATATATACTACATATTACAACAAACACAACACACATCTAATACACAGAATCAAAGATATTTAAGACATAAAACCGCCGGTTTAGGCCATTGACTCATCGCTTCGGGTTACCCGTAAACTCAAGAACAAACTTCCGAGCGGTGACTTTGAGCCTCTATAACTTCTTGTTATATGTAGGTTAAAGCCTAAAATTTGTTTCATGTTATACTACTATATTAGTATTACAACATTAACTCTTGAACAAACCAAAAATCATTATCAGTAGTAATTTAAGTAGTGGTCAAACTAGTCACTCGACCATGACCAAACTGCTGTCCAAAAACTCAAGAACACCTACAACGACACTTTCTGTCATTGAAGGGCTTTAGCGACAGACAAAAAATATTTTTCTAAAAATAAATTATAAAAATTAGAAATAATTAATAAATAAGTATAAATAAATATAAAAATAGTTTTAAAAATTATATTAAATTATTATAATTAAATTCTGATATTTTTACATAAATTCAATAATTATTTTATATTATTTTGATATTATTAATAATTAATTTATTAATAAAGAAATTAGAATAATTATTTATAAATACTAAATAATTATGGAAAAATATTATTATTGATACAAAAAGTATAATAAATAAATATAAATTATTTAATAATAATAATCAATGTTTTTGTAAAATTTTAAGTAAATATTAATTACTTATAAATAGAAAGAAATGAATTAAAATCAATTAAAAGATAAATAAATGTTTTAAATTTCTAAAAATTATTATAATGGATATATAAATTATCTAAAATTATAATAAATAAAATTTAGTCCATATATTAACTTATTCAATATTCGGTAAGTATTAAACACCGAAACCCTATTGAATCTAACTCGATATTATATAAATGTTATAATTGAGTATTGTTATCAATACTAATGTGTTAGATTTATATATATGAACATCGTAGGTATTTATTAACGATTGAATAACATAACTTGACTGATCTACGCTCAGGCAAGTTCTTCTTAACCCTTAAACTACTTATGCAAATTTCTTAAACCTATTTACTCGTTGAACAAGATTTTTATCTTGATATGCTGTTGATATAATATACTACACCTACAATTGAATTACCTTTTATTTGTACAGTTATTGCTATAGCTTCAACATAACTAGGAAATGAATTTGTTTATTCATATGATATTGTTTTTTGAGCATAAATTATTGTGTTAAACTAAATTGTTTTGGTAAGACATCCTATACTGAAGTTGGGTATCCTGTAAGGGATCGAAGTTTGGTTAATTCATATATTGACAGTAATTTAGTGTATTTTGAGCACTGTAGGATGATATGCATACTCCTAAGATGTTGAATGGGTTGATCCCCTATCTTACATCTGAACAAAATTTCTAAGTCTGTGTGACTGACAGAAATAAAGAAAAATTCCAGAAATGGTTGAAATTAGAAATCCAGAAATGGTAACAACTATCAGTCGAAGTTTGAATTGTTATTTTCTTCAAATCCTATATTGTTATAAATACAAAACTTGCTGAGCATGTCATAGCTCACCCTTGCAAATTATTCCATTTGCAGTTTTAGATGGTAATCCTGGAACATATGGAGTAGATAAAGGGAAGCGTCCCTACATAAATTAGATTATATTCTTGTCTGTTTGAATACCTTGTAATAAGAACTCGATATGAGAATCATGTAATCGAATCTTAATATTATGATATATATAACATCTTTATTTCTGCAACCGTATTTTCTTACATATATAGATGTAAAATTAGACTTCTTCGAATCTAGTTGAGATCCTTGGGAACTATTTATCTGAGTGAGGGTATTAATAGCATGGACTGTTCATGTTGTTATTAATACTCTGGATTTCGGATAGATAGTTACTATCGATACGATAGTATAAATTTATTTGGCATAAACTATACATCTGGGTGAGGGTATTAGTAATATGGACTGTTCATGTTATTACTGGTAATCTGAATTTCAGATAGATAGACGCTAGTCACAGATACAGTTCATATATCCAAGTGAGGGTATCCAAACACAGTAATAGTTCTCTTGAGAATTGACATCTGTTATGGGATACTGTAAATTTTGGATCTATGAGAATTATATTGGATTGTCCCTTTATTTAATGTAATCTTATAATCAGATACCATGAGTGTATAGATTTAAATGCATTATATCGATTCATAGTAAGCACCATATCAGATACCGTAGGAGTATAGATATGGGGGCGTTACAATAGACACATGTAGTTGCACATAAAATATAAACACACACACACACACACACATACATAGATATAAACTTCTCGTGGTTAATGCAAATTGCTAATTAGATTTATAATATAAACCCTTGTTCTTCACATAAACTAAACAACCAAGTAGCTGATTAACAATTTCAAAAACAAATGAACTGAAGCCTGAAAGTGGGACTTGGTCATAGAATTTCAACAAATGAACATTACACTCGAAGCATACCATATTTTCAGTTCCTAACAGCTAGAATTCTTAAATAAAGTACACTGTTACAACATAAAAATGTTGATATCGCAGCAGCTAAACTAAACTAAGTATGGCTAAATAAAATCAATGATAGTTGAAACATAAAAGACCTATCAAATTTAGAGTAGTAAAATGAGTTTACTTGGTATGATTGTGAATATATATACATATCCCATGCCATTCCAAATCTGTAAATTTTAGTATGCTACAAAATTATTTCATTTGTTCTATTAAATTCATAAATTGAGTCCACAATTTCAAGAATCCCTTTATAGATTATGGCCTCTTCTCAAGTTCAAATTGTTTCATCTTGTGTTTTGAGAGACCATAACAAAAGTAGAAAGATACATAGAAAGCAATGCTCATGTTCTTTATGCACGAGAAAAATCAATCTACTATCTTTAACCATCGCCGTAATTAGGTCTTCAATATCTTTAACTTATCATCCATATTCATTTTTTAGGGACTAATCAAAGTGAAAAAAATATAAAAGAAATGACAATTGGATTAAAATTTTGAAAAAAAAACACTTCTTTCTTCTTCGTAATTTATTATCTAAGTATCTCTTATCTAGCAATTTAGCTTAATTTTGTTTCAAACTCATTAGAACAACAAAAACCAAATTAACGCTTTGTGAAGTCAAATACCTCAAGGTTTTAGCTAATTTGTAGGAGTCTTTACGTAATGATTGATTTCCCATAAAACCTGTGCTGCAAATTCATATACAAACAAAACCCATATGATTAAGTAAAATAGAATTGCTACCTCAATCAAGTAAAACTTTGAGATTCTATTTTCTAGAAAATTAAAAAACAAATGTAAAGTTTTAGTTAGTTTTCCTATCATCTTTCTGAGCTTTAGCAACTTTTCTCAATTACTTAAAAATAAATCAAATCTATCTACTTCACCATTCAAAATTCAACTGCACTTCAGATCTTACAATCCAAAAATGACATCGAGCATAAATACAATACACATCTATAAATATAACACCAAAAAATCAACATAACAGTAATAAGCATAAATAAAATGAATAATTCAACGAAATTCCAGAAAATTGTAGCTCATATTACCTTAATAATGAGTTATATCATTCAACAATCGAAGATCTATACTTCAGATAAGGCAAATAACTCGATCAGAAACACCGACTCCAAATACATAAAATGAAACTTAAGAGAAATTTGCAAGTTATACACTTATACTACTTACGGAAGGGTCGGTGGGCAGTTGCTAAAATGCGTCGGGTGGAATGGACTTCACTTTTGGCGTAGGAAGGAGGGAGAGATGTCTTTCTTTCTATACGTATAAATAAACAGAACAACCAAATTACATAATAAAGAGTTTGTATATATATGAATAAATAATGAATAAAGAGTTTATATATATATATATATATATATATATATATATATATGAAATGAGTGAGATTTGGGTACCATTTGGGAATCGAATAAGGACATTCGATTTACATATTCTTTTACAACCGATAGCAGCACCATTTTTCTTTTCTTTGATCAACACCTTCGGAAATGGAAATGGAAACGGAGTAAATTGTGAGACCCCAGATTTTATTAATAAAGATTTAAATTTGGTCGAAATAATTTTTTAATATTATGGTGTGAATTTGAGATAATATTATAGTTGTGGGTAGTATTTATAAATTTTGCAAAAGTATGCAAGTGGTTATATTATATTCGATTGGTGGGGAATATTAGGTTTAGCGAGGGAATATTAAATACAACTACTCAATCATTGGTGGACCCTAATGTAATTATTATCGGATCGAGAAAGCGACAAAAAATATTTTATTGAAATAACGGCGGAAGTTTTACCGTAGTTCTTGTTGAACTACTTCAGTAGTAAAAAATACGATGTCGTGTGGTTGCATAGTAGACACCAGTATTGATTATTGATGCTTATGTGAGAAGTCACTCGGTTTGATTCCATTATTATACCGATTAATAATATGAATTATTATAGCGATAATGACGTTTTGTTTTATTTCGTATTATTAACGTAATAAAAGCGAAACATCTTTTATATAAAATAGAATACTTTATTAAAGTTATTACATAAATAGAATATATTATATTTTATTATGCATAGTGTTGCGTAGTGTTTTGCATAGTGTTTTGCATAGTATTGCATAGTGTTTGCATAGTAAAATGTTTTATATAAATAGAATATATTATATTTTATTTAAAAGATTTTTCTTTAAATATGGACCGTCGAGGATTAAAGTAAATCAATCGGACCGTTCATGGATTAATTACTATGCATTCCATTTTCCTATAAATAGAAGCTCATTCCTTCATTATTTTCTTACGAATTCATTGAAACTAGAGAGAAATTATAGAGAGAAGCTATAGAGAGAAAATTATAGAAAGAAGAAGAGTATTCGCTACTTCACTACTTCTATATTAGGTTCTTTTTTACGGTAAAGGGTGTTATTCTTTCTTCTTGAAGAGAACTTACATTATTCCATTCACTATTATTACATTGGAATAACTTTGTAAAAGTGGCATACCCTATACATAACCTCATGATCACGCCAGATACCCTATACTTGGTGAAATCCTTATGTTATTCCATTGCTTATTATTACATTGGAATAACTGTGTATACAGTTTACCCTATACTTGGTGACATTCTTCTATTATTACATTGGAACATCACATGCATGTGTTTTTACAGGACTGGTTCCGCTTTTTATTATTCTCATTGGAACATCACATGCGGTGTTTTTTACAGGACTGGTTCCGTCTTTTATCATTACATTGGAATATCCTATCATGTGTTTTTACCGGATCCGGGTTCCATCTTTATTATTCATTGGAACATCACAGCTTGTGAATTTCACACGACTTTGGTTCCGTTATTATTATTCATTGGAATAACTTTGTCATGCTGGCGCACCGCATGCATGGTGATTTCTTTTGTTATTCCATTCTTTATTATACCCAGTTGGTTAAAACTTTGACTTCATACTCCATGAAATTAGTAGAATATCCTTCGATATTTGCGTTTCATCCGATATCTTTTCATGGAAATATTCTTCCGATCATTCTTGAATTTAACTCTCACTGAAAATAAAGATCATGTTGATAATTTGGACGTTAATAATTCATGGATTAAATAATTCTTGAACTTGTTTTATTGAATTATTATGTCATTGTCATCATCCTCATGTTATATTATGTTATCTTTGGCTTACGTGCATAGATGAACTTAGTATGATTATGACCGAGGATCATTCGGTATAATCGTGACTTGATATAAATGATGTGACAAAAGTCCTCGATGTGGCTGTAATGCAGTGATGGATAGTTGTTGGTATGATTATGACTGGGGTGATTCGGTATAGTCATTGACCATTGATAATTTGATGAAAATCCTTGGCCGCGGGTGCGGGGATGATTAGATGTGGTGGTTTATTTATTGTCGAGTCTGTGATAAAAATTGATGAAAACCTTTTAAAACCTAAAAGATAGTAGACTTTATTCTCTACTTGACTCTTTTAATGGATTGTTAATTATTTACCGCAGCTTAAACCTGGTTGTCTATTGTATTTTATCGGTTTAACATCTTTGTTGAAGGCTAATGATAATTTATTCGCATTATCTTAGTCATAATATTTCTTCTTTGGGCTAGTTGAGCTCACCTTTCTTTCACCGTTCTCTTGAAATGAGAACATATTTGAGACGAGTCGGGGAACTAAGTAATGGTCCAAAGGATAGCATTAGTAGTCCTCACTATTCTATGAAATAGTGTGATAATAGTTGTAATGAGGACTCCTTTTGAGTTTGTATAATATCTAGTAGACAATATTTGTATTCAAACTCACAGATTTATGTCGTATTGTATACTTACAGTTATATTAGTAAGTTGTATTTGAATTTATGTACCATGTAAGTGGCGACCCAAAATGGGTGACGTATACCTAATTTTGGGGGCGTCACAGTTGGTATCAGAGCTTAGGGATATGATCCCTGGCTAAGATGTGAGAATAGTACTAGGAGGGAGGCGGGAATTTCTTCGCTAGTATGACCTACCTAAATTTATTTGGTATTTAATTGGTCGGTCAGAGTATAGGGATAATATGTGATATGTTAATTAACCCTTATTTTATGGCAGTATGTGAAAATGGCATCCGAGAATGTTGAGAATAGCAATGGAGCACAGGAGACTGTTGATTCTCCACAGATCAATAATCGAACAATGTACAACCGGATGGCGAATAATCCTCCTGTAAATAACAACACTGATCAATTGACTAACGACGGTACGTTTAAAAGGTTTTTAGATTCATACGCAACATCAAAGCAAAAGCGACTCTGTTCAAAACGTAGGTGGAAACACGGAAAACTCTCTCAGGCGGTCACCGCTTAAACAATTCAAGGAGTTGGGACCACCGGAGTTTAAGGAGAGCCAAAACCACTTCTTGCGGAAGCATGGATAAAGCAGATTACCAAGATATTTGATGTCTTGGGATGCTCCGAGGAGCAAAGGTTCCT
Organism: Panax quinquefolius; assembly: GCA_020205615.1. Taxonomy (NCBI): domain Eukaryota; kingdom Viridiplantae; phylum Streptophyta; class Magnoliopsida; order Apiales; family Araliaceae; genus Panax; species Panax quinquefolius. The sequence continues at coordinate 234,183 of JAINUW010000700.1, forward strand.
TTTCGCCGCCTTTTATGTTGTAGCGGAGAGGCGATTACTGGTGGGAATCGGTAAAACGTACTCAACCTGCTGTACTGAAGATATCTTGGGAGAAGTTCCAGGAGCTATTCAACGACAAATACTTTCCTGAAAGTATTCGCCACATGAAGGAGGTGGAGTTTATCAAGTTGGAACAAAACAATATGACCGTGTCGCAATATGAGGCAAAATTTGCGGAGTTATCACGATTTGCGTCCCACTTGGTGGATAATGAAGAGAGAATGACGCGAATGTTTTTAAGAGGTTTGAAAGGAGATACGTCAACATCTTTATTTCATAAAGCGTGTTTTATTGAGATGTTGTAAATAGGGCTCGATTAGTGGGAGCGATAACGAGTCAACGCAACTAAAAAAGAGAAGCGGTAAGAAAAATTATAATACCGGCGAGAGTAGTCATCGAAAGCGGTGACAACAAGCGTGGAGGAAATCAACGGGCGGATATGGTAACCACCGGTGGTAATCGGGCCAAAATAATAAGAATGGACATTTCAAGAAAAGGAGATTCAACAATGATGGAAAGATGTCAGCACCAGCACTTGTTTCAAAGGAAGAAGAACGACCACCGGTCATATGCTTCAAATGCGGAGGAGAGGGACACATCGATCGGAATTGCGCCATGTCAATCAAAGCATGTTATAATTGTGGAAGAGAAGGTCACTTAGCTCGATTTTGTCGTTTCAGAAGACAAATTCAACTAGGATGGAGGCACGAAAAAGGTCATCCCGCACAAACTAAAGTTTGTAGAGTTTAAGAGAGAGCGTTTTTTTCTCGTGACGAGGAACACGAATAAAATTATCACGGGTAAGTTAATCGTAAGCTCTTGCGAAGTCTATACCGTGTTAGATACCAGTTCTACCCACTCTTTTATTTCACCTAGTTGCATTCAACGTTTGAATTTGACTCCGAAGAAGTTAAACTTTGACTTATTGGTTGAAACTTCGTTAGTAGGAGCCTTCGTTACCTCCACTGTTTATTAATCTTGTTGTTTCAAATAAACACTTTCACGTTACCTGTCGATCTTATCTCTTGAAAATACTTGCCTTTGAGGTAATTTTTGAAAATAATTGATTAACTACTCGTTATTCTTTTTGTAAGGTTGTTAGCTTTCATATTCTAACCAACTGTTATACTGAATTCAAAGTAACCAAATCCTAAAGTTAATCTTTGTTATATCAAGCTATAAGTAAAGAGCCCCGATCCTTTCGTTGTTGACTTCCTTGTGTGGAATGCACCGGGCCGCGGACTTTCTGTAGGCGACGCCGTGATGAAGATGGCTAGTTAATAGGTATCGTTGTGAGGTCTTATCGAGGTTAAGGGATAGAAGTCACAGTTGGTATTAATGTGACGTCTTATCCAAGTCTTGGACGAGAGTATGATTTTGAATGATATTTCTATCATTAATAAATTTCTTGGCGTATTCTTGAAGACTTCTTAGCCTACCTAGAGCGTGAAATCGAATTTTGTATTGACCCCAAAGATACAAAAACCCATTTCTTAAACCCTCAAATATTTCTTCAACTAAAAGGATCTCATTTACGTGGATTATGATGAAAGTCATAATAAAAGTATAGAACTAATAAAAATCATGGGTATATGAAGTATTAGTAAGTTTTATGATGAGTTATGTTGGTTAGTATGTGAAAACATGAAAGTTTCTTAGAAATCACAAAGAGTTGAAAATCAGATTTTAGTGAAAACGTAACATGAAATTCAATTGACCATATCTCCTGTTATATTTTGATTTTTGAATGTGGTCAAGTCCTAGAGTTAGATCTATGAGTTACCTAACTAATCCAAGTGGAATTACTGGAAAAGGTGTTGTAGATTTTTGTGTGGACTGATTTTAGCAAAGGAGTGCAAAGCTGCAAAACCAAAAAAAAGCTTACGCCATGATTTTAGAGAGGCTGTTTCGGCCACTTAAATTATGAAAAATTCTGGCCTTTTGGGACATGAAGGTATATGGTATAAAGTATCTCCTGTCCAAAAATGAGCTCATTCGACTTAAAATGAGCAAGTTATGACTCTTTTCAATATTTAGGTTTTCCGATTTAAAAACGCTATAACCGGGAGTTCTATAACTCCGATGACCATGAAATTTAAACTAGAAGCTCACGTTAACATGTGTAAGGTCCTGCCAAGATTTGGGAATTTTGGAGTTAAACTTGAGGTAGCTAATTTCTTAAGGAATTAAGTGGAAATTGATTTTTAAAAATAGTAAATGAATTTTAAAATTCGAGAAAATATATTTTCATTATGGGACTATATTATGCTAAATCCCAGAAAAGAAATATTTTTGGGGCTGATTTGGTATTTTCATGAAAATAGTTTAGTTACGAACATATGAGTTAAATATGTTATGTGAAGTAACAAAGTTGAAAATAGGATTTTATGGCTAGAGAATCCTATATAGAGTATATGCATATTTTTTATGAGGGATTTGATAATTGGTGATGATATTTTATGAGTATGACATTTTGAATGATTAAATGCATTATATGATAAAGCGTAAACAATTAAGATAAATTGTTTATAAATTTAAGAAGTGATTAAAATATTGTTATAATATTAATGTTATTAGATTATGAGATTATTAAATGATTGATAACATGGGGATATTCTTGAATCTGGATAAATTATATTATAAATGTTTAATATTTATCCTTTATCTCATTTGATTGATTCTTTATATCATTATCCTCGTGTTTATATTATGTTGAAAGTCATACGTGGGCTGTAGTGCATAGATGGACTTGGTATGATTATGACCACGGATTATTCGGGTATAATCATAAGCAGTAAATGAATACACAATTATCTTTGGTAGTAGTGCATGGATAATTTGTGGTCGTGATACTAATGAATATCCTTGGCCCGTAGTAGTGCGGGATGATTCGATGATGTGGATTAATTATTGAAATTTGAGTCTCAAAGAATGAAATATTAATTCATGGATGCGTTCAAAGTCATCTACGTGGCTTACGTGCATAGATGGACTTGGTATGATTATGACCGAGGATTGTTTGGTATAATCATAACTTAGTAATTGAAAACATAATTATCTTTGGTAGTAGTGCATGGATAATTTGTGGTCGTGATACTAATGAATATCCTTGGCACGTAGTGCGAGGATGATTCGATGATGTGGATTAATTATTGGTGAGTCTCAATGAATGAAATATTAATTCATGTATGCGTTCAAAGTCATACGTGGCTTACGTGCGTAGATGGACTTGGTATGATTATGACGTGGATTGTTCGGTATAATCATAATCAGATTGAAAACACGAATATCCTTGGCCGATTGGTGCATGGATAATTCGTGGTCGTAATACTATTAAGTCTGCGTCTTAGCATTATTGGTTTTACTGGTTGTATATCTTTGCTTTGTAGTAAAAGATGAATTGTTAATGAATAGCTTTGGCAGATTTCAAAGATGAATTTAATATTTTAAGCGATAAAGGTATTCAAGGTATCCGCATCTCTTTATCATACCAGTCGTACCCTAATTTCGAGGGCGAAATTCCATAAGGAGGGAGATTGTGAGACCCCAGATTTTATTAATAAAGATTTAAATTTGGTGAAATAATTTTTTAATATTATGGTGTGAATTTGAGATAATATTATAGTTGTGGGTAGTATTTATAAATTTTGCAAAAAGTATGCAAGTGGTTATATTATATTCGATTGGTGGGGAATATTCTTGGTTTAGCGGGGAATATTACATACAACTACTCAATCATTGGTGGACCCTATAATGTAATTATTGTTCGGATTGAGAAAGCGACAAAAATATTTTATTGAAATAACGGCGGAAGTTTTACCGTGGTTCTTGTTGAACTACTCGGTCGGTAGTAAAATACGATGTCGTGTGGTTGCATAGTAGTACGGTATTGATTATTGATGCTTATGTGAGAAGTCACCTCGGTTTGATTCCATTATTGTCGATTAATAATATGAATTATTATAGCGATAATGACGCTTTTGTTTTATTCAGTATTATTAACGTAATAAAAGCGAAACATCTTTATATAAAATAGAATACTTTATTAAAGTTATTCTATAAATAGAATATATTATATTTTATTATGCATAGTGTTGAATAGTGTTATGCATAGTGTTTTGCATAGTGTTTTGCATAGTATTGCATAGTGTTTGCATAGTAAAATGTTTTTATATAAATAGAATATATTATATTTTATTTAAAAGATTTTCTTTAAATATGGACCGTCGATTAAAGTAAATCAACTGGACCGTTTCATGGATTAGTTACTATGCATTCCATTTTCCTATAAATAGAAGCTCATTCCTTCATTATTTTCTTACGAATTCATTGAAACTCTAGAGAGAGAAATTATAGAGAGAAGCTATAGAGAGAAAATTATAGAAAGAAGAAGAGTATTATGCTACTTCACTACTTCTATATTAGGTTCTTTTTACGGTGAGGGTGTTATTCTTTCTTCTTGAAGAGAACTTACGTTATTCCATTCACTATTATTCATTGGAATAACTTTGTAAAAGTGGTATACCCTATACATAACTTTGTACGCATGGCGTACCTATACTTGGTGAAATCCTTATGTTATTCCATTGCTTATTATTACTCGTTGGAATAACTTTGTATACATGATTTACCCTATACTTGGTGACATTCTTCTATTATTACATTGGAACATCACATGCATGTGTTTTTACAGGACACGGGTAGATTTTTATTATTATTTGTTGGAACATCACATGCATGTGTGTGTTTTACATAGGACTGGTTAAAATCTTTATCATTACATTGGAATATCCTATCTCGTGTGTTTTACACCGGATCTGGTTCCATCTTTATTATTACTGTTGGAACATCCCGCTTGGGTGTGAATTTCACGACTGGTTCCGTTATTATTATTACATTGGAATAACTTCGTCATGCATGCAGTACTGCATGCATGGTAATTTCTTTTGTTATTCCATTCTTTATTATACCCGGTTGGTTAAAACTTTGACTTCTATACTCCATGAAATTAGTAGAATATCCTTGATATTTGCGTTTCATCCAAATATCTTTCATGGAAATATTCTTACGATCATTCTTGAATTTAACTCTACGAAAACAATGATCATGTTGATAATTTGGACGTTAATAATTCATGGATTAAATAATTCTTGAACTTGTTTTATTGAATTATTATGTCATTGTCATCATCCTCATGTTATATTATGTTATCTTTGGCTTACGTGCATAGATGAACTTAGTATGATTATGACCGGGGATCATTCGGTATAATCATGACTTGATATAAATGATGTGACAAAAGTCCTCGATGGCTTTGTAATGCGATGATGGATAGTTGTTGGTATGATTATGACCTGGGGTGATTCGGTATAGTCATGACCATTGATAATTTGATGAAAATCCTTGGCCAGTGAATACGAGGATGATTAGATGTGGTGGTTTATTTATTAAGTGAGTCTCGGTGATAAAAATTGATGAAAACCTTTTTAAAACCTAAAAGATAGTAGATTTTATTCTCTACTTGACTCTTTTAATGGATTGCTAATTCACTGCAGATTAAAGCGGTTGTCTATTGTATTTTATCGGTTTAACACTTTGTTGAAGGCTAATGATAATTTATTACGCATTATCTTAGTCATAATATTTCTTCTTGGGCTAGTTGAGCTCACTTTCTTTCTTTCACCGTTTCTTGTGAAATGAGAACATAGCCGGGGACGACAGTCGGGAAGCGAAGTAATGGTCCAAAGGATAGCATTAGTAGTCCTCACTATTACGTGAAATAGTGTGATAATAGTTGTAATGAGGACTCCTTTTGAGTTTGTATAATATCTAGTAGACAATATTTGTATTCAAACTCACGGTTTATGTCGTATTGTATACCACAGCGATTATATTAGTAAGTTGTATTTGAATTTATGTACCATGTAAGTGGCGACCCAAAATGGGTGACGTATACCTAATTTTGGGGGCGTCACAAAAATCTCTCAAAATTACGCAGATAGCCCCAAATTCACGGGTTTTCAATCTCTTCCTCAATACTCTCAACGCTCTAGCCCTATCCTCCCTTGACCAAAACCCTAATGTCACCCTCATATTCCTCTCGACGGTGACCAGACATCGACCTCAAATCCCTAACCTCCATTTCCTTCATTTTAGGTCAATTCCAGTAAGCAGATCGAGGACACACAGGCGAACGCCTCCGCCGAGACATCCTGTTCATGCAACAAACGATCACGACTATAGAGAAATGCAAGAAACCGATTATCACCACTATCCACAGGGCTTGTGTTGGCGGTGGAATTGGTATTATTACGGCATGTGTAATCCGCAGTGGTAAATAACCCAAATATGTGATGGATAGAAAGAGAGGAACAAAGCGGAAGAGGAGGTGAATCATGGAACGAATCTTGGGTTTGTAAACGGCTAAGAAGATAAAGCGATGAAGAGACCGAATTAAATCGAGAAGGGGAGCAGAAGAGATCGGACGATAACTAGTTTATCGAGAAGATAAAGCGATGAAGGGGACCAAATTCAGACCAAATAGAATTTAATCGAGAGAGGAGAAATCAACTGAGTTAATTTTTAATTAAGTAAGGGTTGACTCAGTGAGTTTTCCAATTTAAAGGATTGCCCTTACTCCCTTTATATATATAAGTAATAATTGGTCAAGTATATTACTTCTTTTTATAAAATGGCTAGTTCATAAAGAAAAAATGTTTACGTGTTAGCGATAGCGATTGTAGCAGTAGTAGTGTTTTACAAACGCAACGACAGTAGCGTTTTATAAATGTAACGGTTACGTTGTTTGCAGCGTTTGAAAAGTTATGATCATGATCGTTTACCATCAACTTATATTATTCAAATTATGATTCTTGTTTAGTTAGAATTACAATAGTTGCAGCTAAAATAGTGTAAAATCTGAAAAGTACATGATTTATTTAGCTTGTTTAAATATATGCTAATAATTTAATTATGTAATAATACAAAAATAATATTTTGTGGAAAGAAAATTAATATAATATGTAATATCATTTTTTACTTATTATTTTATTATTATATTATATTAATAATTATAATTAATTTATTAATATAACTAATTATTCTTATAACTCTCTCTTCTTTCTCTCTCCTAACCATTTCATCCTCTCTTATAACTCTCATCTTTTTTGTTCCTCTATTTTTCTTTTATTCTTCTAATCGATCGATCTCTCCTCTTTCTCATCATCAATGACCAATAATCACAATAATTCTTCTTTTTTCATACCCACCTCTTTCTCCGATTTCCTTAACTACCAGATCTCCTCGATTTAGTAAGAACAAAGAAGGAAAAAAACAAATTTGGCCACAGAAGGGGAAAAAAAAGATTCGGGCACCATCGATCTGATCTCCGGCGATGGCCAGTCTGTAGCGACGAACGATTACAGAAGTGCACTCGAAGTTGAGACTTCTCAAAGGTAAGGATAATATGGTTAAATTTTGGTGTCAACGTTGGTATTTTTCCTTTATGGTTTTGAGATCGTGGATTTTAGAGGTGATTTTGGAAAAACTGACATAAATGTTGATGGGGTTCGAAAGTTTGATTTTAAAGTGGATCAATTAGACAAAGTCGACAGTTGGTAAAGATTTAAATAGATGTATCAATTCATCCGAATTTTTAGGATTTGAGATGATCCGTTTTGTGACTTCGTAAAATTGGTCCGCAGCCATGATTTATAGAGTTCGGGGGCTTGCTTAAGTGAGGGAAGGTGTTAGACACTTCTAACTTCTGTAAAACACAATTATCATTTTCTTAATATTTTCTTTAAAAGATTTAAATGAATTTTCTTGAGGGTCGTGAAGTGTGTGTCTGTGTTTTGTCTTATATGAATTGTGTCATTTAGGAAAAAATAGGGTATCTTTTTTTAGAATCAATTCGATTTTGTAATTTAAAATTGAAATCTAGGGTGTCGTCTCCTAAATGTGAGTCGAATCGCGAAACATAAGGTATTGACTCCTATGTTGTCTAAGTCAAATTTAGGGTATTGTCTCCTATAAATCATGAAATGTAAATAACCTAGGGGTCGTCTGCTAAGGTCAAGTCATGGAATCTAGGATATCTGTTATGAATGTTTTATTTACTCGCAAGTGCACGAATCAAATACTAGTATAGCCTACAAGTGCGATGTCGAACCTTAAGGAATTGACGAATGAAACATGTTTTTCCCACTCATTAATTTTAATTAACTCCTAATCTAGCTTAAAATTTTTTAGAGAATTTTTATCAACTAAAAATACCTAAATAAAATAATTAATGATGAAATACTAGGGTGACAGAGTCATATAATTGATGTCATTTTCCTAATATTCATGCCCAATACTCTACTCTATATCTCGCGCTAGTTTGGTCTCTCGACACTACTAAATGCGAAAAATAAAATCAATTAAGTCCAATTAATTTGTAAAATCAAATTTTTAATTCTTTCATAGCCAAACATATGTATAAAATCAAAACACATTATTTTCATCAAAACACAGTTTATATTCACTTTTAACAAATTATAAACTGAATGCAATAAATAATAATGAGATTCCAACCTTATTTTTTTATCAACAAAAATAGGCATTCAATAGAAAGAATTATTTTTAACGCAAAAACACTAAATTAGTAGAATAAATTGGCATGAATATTTGCAATGGAATCAATCAATTATACTCATCCTTAACCCTAGAAAATAATCTAGCCTAACATGCTTGAAATTGGAACGCAAAACATAACAAAATAATACATAATTAAATAAACAGAGTACTTACTTGGCATGAATATTTGCAATGGAATCAATCAATTATACTCATCCTTAACCCTAGAAAATAATCTAGCCTAACATGCTTAAAATTGGAACACAAAACATAATAAAATAATACATAATTAAATAAACAGAGTATTTACTTGAATGTACTAATTAATTGAAAAAAGAAATGAATTAAATGGTACTTCAAATTCTGAATTAAATAAACAGAGTATTTACTTCAAATTCTGGATTTTTCAACTCCAAAAATGGTTTAAACGATGGCCATTCACTTTAAACACAGTACCATCTTTGGGATTCTAAATCTTAATGGCCCCATAAGGATACACCTGCTGGACTTTGAAAGGCTCGAACCATTTAGACTTCAACTTCCCTGGGAATAAATGCAAACGAGTACTATATAAAAGGACTTTCTGGCCAAGATGAAAGGATTTCCTAAGAATCTTTTGATCATGCACCATTTTCATTCTCTCATTGTATGATTTTTCACAGTAATAAGCATCATTCCTTATCTCTTCTAGCTCGGCAATTTAAAGTTTTTTATGATTTTCGGCCTGGTCAACATTAAAATTCAACTGTCTAATAGCCCAAAAAGCTCTATGTTCTAACTCAACAGGCAGATGACATGACTTTCCATACACTAAGTGGTAAGGGGACATTCCAATGGGAGTCTTGTATGCAGTACGGTATGACCACAAAGCATCTATTAATCGGACTGACCAATCCTTCTTGTTAGGATTTACCGCCTTCTCTAAGATATGTTTAATCTCCCTATTTGAAATTTCAGCTTGCCCACTAGTTTGTGGGTGGTACGCAGTTGACACTTTATGAATTACTCCATTCTTCTTTATTAGATCTTTAAATGGTCTATTGCAAAAGTGCAAGCCCCCATCACTAATGATAGCGCGGGGTGTACCGAATCGTGTAAGAATATTCTCTTTTAAAAATTTGACCACCACTTTGTGGTCATTTGTTTTGCATGCTATAGCTTCTACCCACTTTGAGACATAGTCGAAGACTACTAAAATATAGAGATTGCCAAATGAGTTAGGAAAGGGTCCCATAAAATCTATCCCCCACACATCAAAGATTTCTACTATCAAAATGGGATTAAGGGGCATCATACTTTGTCGCATGAGACTACCTAACTTTTGACATCTCTCACAAGCAACACAATAGACATGTGCATCACAAAATAAGGAAGGCTAATAAAATCCACACTGCATAACTTTAGCAGCTATCTTCTTTCCACTAAAATGGCCCCCACACGGCTGATCATGGCAAAAGGAGAGAATTTGCATTTGATCCTCCTCAGGGATACATCGCCTAATTACCTAATCAGGATAATACTTGAAGAGATAGGGATCATCCCAGTAAAAGTGCTTCACCTCATATAAGAATTTACATTTATCGTGCTTAGACCAATGATTTGGCATTTCATGTGTGACAATATAATTAACAATGTCCGCATACCAAAGTGACTAGGAAACATGCATAAGCTGCTCATCAGGGAATGTCTCAGCTATGGGCAAAGGATCGCTTGAGAATTTAACTATAAGTCTCGATAGGTGATCTGAAACAACATTCTTAGCTCCTTTCTTATCTTTTATCTCCAGATCGAACTCTTGTAGCAAAAAGACCCACCAAATCAGCCGCGACTTCGTATCTTTCTTAGAAAGAAAGTATTTCAAAGCGACGTGATCTAAATAGACAATGACTTTAGATCCCAATAGATAGGACCTAAATTTGTCTAAAGTGAATACGACTGCTAACAACTCATTCTCTGTGGCAGAATAATGGAGTTGAGCATCGTTCAAGGTCCTGGTTGCATAGTAAATCATATAAGGGACTTTATTAATTCTTTGACCTAAAACTGCCCCAACTACATAATCGGAGGCATCACACATGATCTCAAATGGAAGGTTCCAGTCAGGGGACCGAATGATAGGTGCGGAGGTTAGAGCGGATTTCAAAGTCTCAAAGGCTTTTAGGTATGCTTCATCTAATACGAATGGGGCGTGTTTAGCGAGAAGACTACATAGAAGTTTAGCAATCTTACTAAAATCCTTGATAAAATGCCTATAAAAACCAGTATGACCTAAGAATGAGCGAATCTCCTTAACCATTTGCGAGGGTGGCAGGTTAGAGATTAATTCTACTTTAGCCTTGTCTACTTCATTTCCTCTTTGGAGATGATATGCCCAAGAACAATTCCCCTTTGTACTATAAAATGGCATTTCTCCCAATTAAGCACTAGATTCTTTTCTCTACACCTCTCTAAGACTAAAGCTAGGTGTTTCAAACATTCCTCAAAAGAAGAACCAAACACCTCTCTTAGCTTACATTGTTGATACTCGAAAAAAGGTAGTAGAAATTAAGGATATATTCGTGGTGAGAGAATTTTAAGATGTATTTCCGAACGATCTACCTGGTCTTCCGCCAGACAAAGAAATCAAATTCTTCATAGACTTAGCACCAAGAACGACACTGATTTTGAAAGCTCCATATCGTATGGCGCTAGTAAAAATGAAGGAATTGATGATATAATTGCAAGAGTTGCTAGATAAGGGTTACATATGACCGAGTGTGTCTCCTTGGGGAGCACCAGTGTTATTTGTAAAGAAGAAGGATGGATCCATGAGGCTCTGTATCGATTATCAAGAATTTAATAGAGTGACGATTAAGAATAGATATCCGTTACCAAGGATAGACGACCTTTTCGATAAACTAAAAGGAGCTAAGTGTTTCTCAAAAATTGATCTACAAATGGGTTATCACCAGTTTAAAGTGTGGGAGGGGGACATATCAAAGTTGACATTCCAAACTCATTACGGACATTTCGAATTTTTGGTAATGTCATTCGGGTTGACGACTGCTCTGACAACGTTTATGGACTTTATGAACCGAGTCTTCAAGCAATTCTTAGATAAATTCGTAGTAGTTTCATCGACGATATATTGATCTACTCAAAGACGGAAGAAGAACTCGTCGAACATCTGATGATGGTTTTGGAGGCGTTTAAAAAGGAGAAGCTGTATGCAAAATTTTCTAAGTGTGAATTTTGGATGAAGAAGGTTCAATTCTTAGGACACGTGGTGGATAAGGATGGAATTTTAGTAGACCCTGCAAAGGTAGAAGCAGTGAGTAATTGGGAACAATCGAAGACGCCTACCAAATTAAGAAGTTTCTTAGAGTTAGCTGGGTACTATCGAACATTTATCCAAGATTTTTCTATGATAGCAACCCCGTTGACCAATCTAACGAAGAAGACGATGAAGTTCATATGGATGGACAAGTGCGAAGAGAGTTTCCAAGAATTGAAGAAGAGATTGAGTGAAGCGCCTGTATTATCCTTACCAGATGATACGGGAGGAGTTGTGGTGTACAGTGGTGCATCGCACAGAGGACTTGGCTATGTGCTAATGCAACATGTCAAGGTCATTGTGTACGTGTCGCGAGAACTGAAGGATTACAAAAAATGATACCCTTCTCATGACTTAGAGTTAGCGGCAATAGTTTTTGCATTAAAGATCTAGATGCATTATTTGTACGGAAAAAAATGTGAGATATACACGGACCACAGGAGTGTAAAATATACCTTCACATAGAAGGAGTTGAACATGCGTCAGAGAAGGTGGTTAGAATTAATCAAGGACTATGACTGCGATATTCTTTATCACCCGAGGAAGGCAAATGTAGTAGCTGACACGCTAAGTAGGAAAGGAAGGGAGAAGTTATTTCAATTGACAACTCAGAAAGAGTTAATAAGGGATATATAGAAATTAGAGATAGAAGTAAAGGGACTGGAGAAGTCAGGAGAAAGATTATTTACAGTGGAAGCTCATCCCACCTTGTTGGACAGAATAAAGGAATCACAAGAGAAGGATTAAGAATGCGAGAAAATCAGGAAGAGGATCACAAAAAACGAGGAAGAAAAGTTTAAGATGGATAGAGATGGTATTTTGAGATTCAAAGGGAGAGTGTGGGTGCCAGCGATAACCGAGTTGAGGGAAAAATTTTTCACGAGGCACACAATACGACGTATTCCGTTCATCCCGGAGGCAAGAAGATGTATCGAGATTTGAGGCAACATTTTTGGTGGCCCAATTTAAAATGAGAAATTACGGAGTGCGTTAGTTGATGTCTTACATGTCAACGGGTCAAAGCAGAGCACCAGAGACCGAGTGGTCTACTTCAACCATTGGAAATACCAGAGCTGAAATGGGAGCACATTATAATGGACTTCATGGTGGGACTTCCAGTCACACAGAAAGGTTTTGACGCCATTTGGGTTATCGTATATCGACTAACGAAGATGGCTCATTTTCTACCAATCAAGATCCGATATAGTTTGAATCAGTTAGCGAATCTATATGTAAAGGAAATAGTTTTATGACATGGAGTGCCAGTATCGATTGTCTCTGACCGAGATCCGCGCTTCACGTCAAAATTCTATAAAAGCTTGCAAGAAAGAATGGGAACACAGCTGAGGTTAAGTACCGCTTATCATCCGCAGACAGACGGAAAAAGTGAGCGAACGATACAAACATTGGAGGACATACTTAGAACTTGTGTGATGGACTTCAAAGGAAGTTGGGACGATCACCTACCCCTAGTGGAATCTGCATACAATAATAGTTATCATGCGAGTATAGGTATGCCACCGTATGAAGCTCCTTACGGGAAAAAGTGTAGAACACCGTTGTGTTGGGATGAAGTTGGAGAGCGAAAGATGCTAGGGGCTGGAATTAGTTCAACAAACTGTAGATGTGGTGACATTGATAAGAGCTAGACTAGTAGCTGCACAAGATCGCTAGAAGAAATACGCAGATTTGCATCGTCAGGACCGTGACTTTTAAGTCAGAAGTTATGTTTTCTTAAAAGTATCTCCCTGAAAGGGAAAAATACGATTCGGTAAGAAAGGAAAATTGAGTCCGAGGTTTATAGTACCATTAGAGATACTAAAGCGAGTGGGCGAAGTGGCGTGCAAAGTTGCATTACCACCTGAATTGGAGCACATACACAATGTGTTCACATTTTTGTGTTGCGTCTGTACAAGCCTGACTATAAACACGTGATTTCTTACGAGTCCATTCAAGTAGAGAAGAATCTAGAGTATGAAGAAATTCCTATCTAGATATTAGATAGGAAAGAACAAACATTAAGAAATAAAATTATATCTTCTGTAAAAGTACTTTGGCGAAACCAAGACGCCGAAGAGGCCACGTGGGAATTAGAAGATAAGATGCGAAGGGACTATCCCTATCTATTTGTGTAACCTTGTACCAATTCTGAGGACGAAATTTTTATAAGGGGGGAGGATGTAAGAACCGAGAATTTCATGAATAAATAATTATTTTGATATAATAAGAGAATGGATTTTTATTTGAATATAAATATTGATGTGTTGTGAGATGAATAATTCAATTAATTCAAATTGAATTTATAAGAATTGAGAAGTGTAGAGGGCTGTGATGAGATTTGTGGAAGGCCTTGTGTGGCATAAGAATGGAAATAAAAGTGGTTGTGACACCCCAAAATCTAGGTACTTCATTCCCACAAGATTTGGTGTTCACAATCCAAACATTCATACTATCTACCAAAATAAAATAATATTTAAATCATAAATCCTCCCTTAAAATAGGGTTACATTAATCAATAAAAATCTTCCCAGGTTATCTAACCTTAAAACATCATTCAAGTGCGAAAATAAATTATTACATCACATTATTATATAAAAGTCTATCATCAAATTAAAAGTCTAACATCATAACAATAATCAAAATTACAAGTCTTCATCACTTGTAACTTTTTCCCTTTCCTTTGCTAGTTGAAGGCTAATCTACCTTCTCAACTTTAGCTGTAATAAGTGTATTAATATGCAAGAGTGAGCAAAACAATTGCTTACTAGATATACCAATGAATCAACAGGAGAATTATAATAATAACTGCCAACGAATAGGCTCACCAAAAATAGAATAGTACTCTAACAATGATAATCAGAAACTGAAATCCAAAATATGGAATATATATAACTGAGGGTCATAAGACCATGAACTATGTCCAAAGTTGCGAGTAATCTTTCAACTCCAACTTTAACTGTCATAAGACTATAAGGACTCCTCGTACTTAGGGGGATCAACCCTTCTTACAATGTATTGTGCACAAACATTTCAATGCTAAGCGTAAATTATCCCCCAATAATAATAGAGTTGTTCATCCCAATATTTAGAGTACAAGTCCGTACCAAAGAAAGTTTGGTTTGGATAAGCTTTCAAGGGTAATTTGAAGTTTAACGAACATCAACTAGAGGACTAGTTGAATCAATAGTGTTTGATAACACAACAGTTATTTACTAACAAAATAAAATAGAACAATTGAGAATCATAGTGAACTGATTATACATATTAAACTCACGCTTGAAATAACTATAGAGCATAAGTATTCAGCAAAATGAATAAAATGGTAAACCTTTGCTTGAACAATAAATAAGCTAAGGTTAGGGTCTTATTACATTAGAAATGAAATTACTGAACGTACATTAACTGATAGCAAGCTGGAAACTAAAAACTTGCCCAACATTGTATTAACTCATGCAAAGAATTAAAACAGTTCAATAATAGAGACGAAAGTTCAAAAACTGCGTTCATTATACAAGAATAGAACTTAAGAAACTTGCTTAACTATAAACAAGTTAGAATGAATCAACCAAATGAGAATTTTAAATAACATTAGAGTTAAAGTTTGCTCGAATGAAATTTAGGAACAATTGACTTGTTCAATAACAGTTAAGATAGAAAACTTGCTCAATCAAAAGAATAAAGCTATACAACGTAATAATGGAACTAGCTCAACAAAAGTATAGAGTTGGAAAACTTTCTCAATGTAAAAAGATAAGGTTTAGAAACTTGCCTCAAGCGTAAGCTATAATATCAAACTCACGTTCACCTACACATAGGTTTAGAACCATCATCTATTAGATATACTAACATTCACGTTCCATCAGAACATGCATTTCTAGTTAGGCTTGTTAATTTAGCATAAGTCTTATATTACCATATACGTTTCAGAATTTTCCAAGTGTTAACCTCACAACACTTAACTAACGTTCATTGTCTAACTAACTTATAACATAACACGTTCATCACTTACAATTATTTTTACAAAGTTGAAATCATCAATGACATGACATGTTACTGAATTAACCTCCTTGTTACATAATTGACTCCTTAACACAACCTTAAACCAAGTTATAAAGGAGCTACAAAGTCCGCAGATAGAAGAAGTTAAGTATCTCAAACTGTGGTATGGCATGTAATTGCGCCATACAAAGGTCTAGACTCCACAATAAACCATTGCTTAGCAATTGGCATGGCAATAAATGCAGACGTACGAGAGGCAAAAACGGTGATGAACAGTAGCCGACTTTAGCCCAACGAACACAAATTTCACCCACTAAATAGTAATATCAACATGTACAATTGATACAAAACTATTGTAAACATGTTTGTTAACATTTTCAACTAATTAGAACACTTTAACATCAACTATAATAGTTTTAATTTCTCAAATTTCATGTTTTCATATAAAAACCAAAATTTTGATATTCTTCACAAAAATCAACACTGTAAACACAATTCTTGTCCAAATTACTTCATTCAAATTATATTATGTTCGTTTCTAATCCACCTATTATACACAAAACTCAATTAACAACTTAGAATGCAATTTGATCATCAAAATTGATACTTACATAGCAACATAAGAAAATATATACACTGACAAAATTTACTACTATTAGAACGGAATTAGCATACAAACTCTTGTTTACATACAACCTCAACCATCTCAACACATATAACCACAACTATCTCATTGTATAGCAACAATTCAATGAATTTGATTTGACAGAGTATATAAAAGTTTGCCGTGATACTCATAAACATATATAATATCAGAGTTGTAGAACATACCTTCAATTACTAATACAATCGCTGCTAATCACTGGAATTTTTGTGAAAATTCACAGGTTTCCTCTCAATTCTCTCAAGCTCTCTATCAATCTCTCTCTGAATTCTCTCAAGCTTAGCCAAAATCAACTGATATGCATAATTAAACAATACAAAAACTGATACACTCTTAATACTCATAATAAGTAACATCAGTTACTAAGATAAATGTATATATTATATTTATTATTTTAATTTATTTTATTTATATTATTTATTTTATTTCATTTATTTTCAAAAATTAGAAAACCAAAAGCCATAACGCTTTGTTTGGCAAAACACTTTAAAATTTAAAGAATTAATATATTAAGCCTTGTTTGGCAAAAACTAAATTAAACCCTTTTTAATTTATTTTAATAAACACTTTAGTTTATAAGTTATAATTACATATTATTTATTTGGATCTCCATATCCAAAATTAACCAATTAAATTAATCACATACTATATTTTAATTAAATATACCACTTTAGCAAATATCACAAAATTATAATTTTCATTATAACTTTATTTTAATTAAATATACCATCTAAATTATTAAATCAAAACAACAATATAACATCTCATGTTATATTACAACTCTTTAAATTATAAATTAATTTAATTTAGAAAATTTTCTAATAAATTTTAGACATAATAAATTTAGATTCATCGATTCAACAATAGACACACCAAATAAATATTATATTATTCAATAAATATTTAATATTACACTTTAAAATTTCGGATCATTACATCCTTCCCTCCTTACAAGGATTCTGTTCCCAGAATCACAATTCAAACAATCAAATCGTCACATTCTCCCATACTTACAAAGATTCTGTCCCCAGAATCGAAGACATAGACTAAACAAATAACTCATGGTAATTTTTCATCATATCAACTTCGAGTTCCCACGTAGCCTATTCGACATTGTGGTTCCTCAAAATCACCTTCACAGAAGGTATCACTTTATTCCTGAGCACTTGTTCTTTCCTATCAACTATCTAGATAGGAATCTCTTCATAAGACAAATCTTTACTGAACTGCAATGGTTCATACTCGATCACATGCTTGTAGTCGGGTTTATACGATCGCAACACCGACACATGAAAAACATTGTGCACATGTTCTAATTCTGGAGGTAAAGCTACCTCATAAGCCACCTCTCCCACTCTGCATAGAATTTTGAAAGGTCCAATAAACCTTGGGCTGAGCTTTCCTTTCTTGCCAAAACGAATTTTCCCCTTCCAAGGAGAAACTTTCAGGAACACAAAATTTCCTACTTCAAATTCACGACTACTGCTTGCGTGTTGATTAACATACTTTTTTCTATCGATCTTGAGCAATTACTACTAGTCTTGCTCGATGAGTTTTATAACTTGGTGATTTGTTGTAATTCGATTTCGGTCCTAGCAATTATCATTCACCAACTTTATCCCAAAGATAGTGGAGTCCTGCATTTCCTACCGTATAATGCCTCGTATGGCGGCATGCCAATGCTTGCATGGTAACTGTTGTTGTATGCAAATTCCACTAACGGTAGATGATCATCCCAGTTTCCTTTGAAATCCATAATACACGCTCTAAGAATATCTTCTAGAGTCTGGATCATTCGTTCGCTTTGCCCATCCATTTGCGGAGGATATGCTGTGCTCATCTTCAATTGCGTTCCCATGCATTCTTGTAGTCTCTTCCAGAAATTTGATGTGAAAGATACCGGAACTCCATATCTCGACACGATCTCATTAACATATAATTTTGCCAGCTGATCAAGATTAAATCTAATCTTTATTGGGAAAAAGTGTGCAGATTTTGTCAGTCTATCCACTATCACCTATATCGCATCGTATCCTTTTTGAGTCATTGGAAGGCCTACCATAAAATCCATTGTGATATGCTCCCATTTCCATTCCAGTATTTCCAATGGTTGAAGTAATTCGCTTGGTCTTTGATGCTCTGCCTTCACTTTCTGACATGTCAAGCACTTTGCAACGCATTCTGCAACGTCTTTTTTCATATTTGGCCACCAAAAATGTCGCCGCAAATCTTAATACATCTTTGTACTTCCCAGATGGATCGAATATCTTGAGCTATGAGCTTCTGTCAAGATTTCCTCTTTAATATCCTGTACTGCTGGAACCCAAATTCGTCCCTCGAATCTCAGCATTCCCTCGGTATTAACCTTGAACTTTACTTCTTTTCCTTCAATCACATTCTCCTTTATTTTTCTGCATTCCTCATTTTGTAGTTGAGCGTTCTTCACTTTGTCCACCAAAGTTGAACTGGCTTCCATCTGGTATAATTTTTCATCGGATTCTTTTGGAAATTTGATTTCCAACTCTAACCTTGCCATTGCTGAAATAAGCTCCTCCTTATCAGTTAACAACATCAACTTCTCTCGGCCTTTCCTACTCAAGGCATCTGCAACAACATTGGCTTTGCCTGGATGATAAAAGATCTCGCAATCGTAATCCTTTATCAATTCCATCTATCTCCTTTGCCGCATATTCAAGTCCTTTTGAGTGAAAATATACTTCAGACTCTTATGGTCTGTGTAGATCTCATATTTTTCTCCATAGAGATAGTGTCTCTATATCTTCTCACGAGCATTTTTAAATCATTGAGTTGGATATCCTTTCTTTAGTCTTTCTTTTGCCTTGATGCATACGTAATAACCTTGCCGTTCTGCATTAGAACACAACCCAATCCCTTGTGTGACACATCACTATACACCACAAAATTTCTTGTATTATCTGGTAATGACAACACAGGTGCCACACTGGGCTTCTTCTTCAATTCTTGAAAACTCTCTTCACATTTCTCCATCCAAACAAATTTTATCAATTTTCTCATCAAATTTGTTAACGGAGTTGCAATCTTGGAAAAATCCTAGATAAATCGTCCATAATAACCTGCCAATCCCAAGAAACTTCTTACTTCTGATGGAGTTCTTGGTGGTTCCCAATTTATCACAGCTTCGACTTTTGATGGATCTATGAAAATCCCATCCTTATCAATTACATGCCCAAGAAATTGTACACGTTCTAACCATAATTCACATTTAGAGAATTTTGCGTACAACTTTTCTTTTCTTAGCGTCTCCAGCGTTAGACGTAAGTGTTCCATGTGTTATTCTTGAGTTCTAGAGTACACCAGGATATCATCAATAAATACCACCACAAACTTGCCTAAAAATGGTTTAAACACCCTGTTTATTAAATCCATGAACGCTGTAGGGGCGTTTGTCAAACCAAAAGACATCACCAAAAATTCGTAATGTCCGTAACGAGTTCAGAATGCCGTCTTTGGTACATCCTCCTTTCTCAATTTCAGTTGGTGATACCCACTTCTCAAATCTATTTTCGAGAAATATCTAGCACCCTTCAATTAATCAAACAAGTCATCTATTCTTGGCAATGGATATTTTTTTTAATAGTGACTTTGTTTAATTTTTTATAATCAATGTAAAGACGCATTGACCCATCCTTCTTCTTCACGAATAACACCGGCGCTCTCCACGGTGATACACTCGGCTGATTGTACTTCTTATCTAATAGTTCTTGCAGTTGCACCATTAGTTCCTTCATCTCCACCGGAACCATTCTATACGGGGCCTTCGATATTGGAGCGGTTCCTGGTGCTAGGTTGAGCACGAACTTGATTTCTCGGTCAGGCGAAAGTCCTGGCAAATCTTCTGGAAACACATCCCCAAATTCTCTAACCATTGGTATATCCTCCAGTTTAACTCCCTTCTCCTTTTGAGTATCGACTATGTAGGCTAAGTACCCTACACAACCTTTGGTCAACAACTTCTTGGCTTGCATCATCGTCAAACATTTCATTTGTCTAGGCGATTTGCTACCATGAAAAACTACCTTTGACAAAGTCATAAGGTTTACACATTTCTTTTGGCAATCAATTATCGCTCCATAATTGAATAACCAATCCATTCCCAATATCACATCAAACTCTCCAAGTTTAATCGAAACTAAATCTACCTTCATAACATTCCCCTTAATGTTCACCCTACAGTTCTTGTATACGAACCTAACATAAATCACTTCCCTATTCACAATTTCTATTTGTAAAGGGAAATTCAACTCTTCACTAGGTATTTCTAATTTCTTAGCAAAATCATCAGATATAAACGAGCAAGTAGCACCCGAATCAAATAATACATAGGCATTTAAATCATTGATTGTGATAATACCTGACATAACATCTTTTGATTGCACCGCGTCCTGCACCGTCATGTTGAAGGTTCTTGCTGTAGGCTTATTTGTTGATGTTGGTCTAGTAATAGTCAGCGCACCTCCACCCGCATTTCCCTTGCTTCCATTTGCCTCACCAGATCTCTTCTTAGGGCATTCATGAGCAAAGTGATCCTTGGACCCGCACGTGAAACATACGTTCTTCTTAGGTTGAGTGCAATATGGGGCGATGTGACCCTCCTGGCCACAGTTGAAATATACTCGTTTCCCCATCAAGCACACACCCTTGTGAAACTTCCCGTATGTAGCACATGCTTCGAACTTCTTCTTTTGCTGGTTCCCTTATTGATTCCCAGCTCCCACATTTGCATTCCACTTCCTCTTCAAATTGTTGTTGCCATTCCCACCGTTACCACCACCACCATTCTTAGCTTCACCTTCACTCTTCTTTTTCCTCTGCTCTTGGTTGTGTTTTGTTACAGCCTCGCCTCCACTTTTAGTGAGAATTGCCTTCTCCATCACTGCTGCAAACGTCTTCAACTAGAACAGAGAAACCCTACTGTACAACTAGGGCATCAATCCCTGTTCAAACCTCTTTGCCTTGCGTTTGTCTGTGCTAACTTGATATGGCGCAAACCTCTCCAACTCGTTGAATCTTGCGGCATACTCAGACACCGACATCGTTCCCTGCTTTAGTTCTAAA
The DNA here is from genome assembly GCA_020205615.1 of Panax quinquefolius. Classification (NCBI taxonomy): domain Eukaryota; kingdom Viridiplantae; phylum Streptophyta; class Magnoliopsida; order Apiales; family Araliaceae; genus Panax; species Panax quinquefolius. The sequence continues at coordinate 255,911 of JAINUW010000700.1, forward strand.
AACTGCACTTCTAGTTGACTCTTCGAACTTTCTGGGAAATAAGTCTCAAAGAACATCTCTTTAAACCTTTCCCAAGTCATAATCCCTTGACCTCCTCGGGTTTTATTGTCCTGCCACCAATAACTAGCCTCTGCTTTCAACATGAATGTTGCAAAAGCAGTCTTCTGATCCTCCCCTACTCTCGCAACATCGAACACTTTCTCTATTTCCATGATCCAGGTCTGTGCTTCAACCGGATTCATGGACCCACAGAATTCTGGTGTTCCAACCCCCTTGAAATCCTTAAACATTGTACCTTGGTTCTGAGGTTGATTCTGCAAAGCACTCATCAGTAACGTCACTAACTGCTGAACTGGGTTACCTTCCTCATTGTTGTTGTTAATTTCCTCAGTGGTTTTCTGTTGGGGTGGTTGACGTCTTGTAGGCATTTTCTGTTAAAATACACCCATTAGATTCTATTCAACTTTTTAAGTATTACGTACTTAAGTTGCACATCATAAAAGATCATCACATAACACATAAAACTTTGAATAAAATAATAGCTTTTATTCATTCATAATCTTTTTTAAAAACATCAAAACAATATCGTCACTGCTATTTACATTACTTTCCTGAACTATAACAGTTGCAGGATTACTTCATCATCATCACATCCTATTGGTTATATCATACCCGGGATTTACATCTTATTTACTCATCAATCACATAATAGTTACATATCAAACTACAATGTCCTACTAAGATGTTGCGTAGCCTTACGACGCTTTTCCTCCATAATTCGGAACATTTTTCGGCGGTCTAATATGTATGATGGTAGCATCTCAAACTGAATTGGGTAACCCATGATCCAATCTTGAGCTCGATTGATCGCGGTGTTGAATACGTTATTCATCTCTTCCATCTTCATCCTCTTTTCTTGTGCGTCCCTCTCCGCTGTTCCGGCTCGTTGGTAAGCTTCATTGTACGCATCTTCAGCTCTTGCCCTCTTAGTAGCTTCCTCCTTCATCTTGTTCTTCAACTCTGCAATCTCTGCTATCATTTGCTCGTTCTCTCCTTCAGTGTGGACCAGCTTCTCTTCAATGTTATTCAGACGTTCCTCTCGATCCTGGATCTCGTCGTCCTTCTGTGCCATCGAGGTCTTTTGTTCAGCTACTATCTCCTGCAATTCGTCGACGGTATCCTGAAGTTCCACATTACGGTTATACACCTCGTCGTACTTATGACCATCTATCGAGTTAAGTGGAATCTCTTTCTCTTCGTCCTCCTCATCCAACTGTGACAGCTCCACGGGGTCCTCCTCATCCGTCTCTATCTCATCATCCACATCAGCTACTCTCTCCTGCTCAACTACTGTGACCGACAGAACTGTTTCCCGTGGCAGTAGTTGTTCCAAAACTACCTGAATATCTCGTGGCTCCTCCTCTCTAGGCATATGGGATCCTTCCTCCCTAGCCTGACTGGATCCTCCTACATTAGCCATCCCGTCAATCAAATTTTAGTTTTAATTACTAATCATTACTACTCGAACATAAGTTATAATCACATAAACACATAAGTATTTTATTACTTCTTCCTTAAAACTCGATAAGAGTTCATCATCACTATCTTTTCAAAGGTTACTTCCTAAGGCTTTTCCCCCACCTAAGGTTCATAACCTAAAGCTTTGATACCAACTTGTGACACCCCCAAATTTAGGTACTTCATTCCCACAAGATTTGGTGTTCACTATCCAAACATTCATACTATCTACCAAAATAAAATAATATTTAAACCATAAATCCTCCCTTAAAATAGGGTTACATTAATCAATACAAATCTTCCCAGGTTATCTAACCTTAAAACATCATTCAAGTACGAAAATAAATTATTACATCACATCATTATATAAAAGCCTATTATCAAATTAAAAGTCTGTGACAACCCAAGAAATTAGACAAATTATTAAAATCTTAAATGATGGATTTAAGGTCAAATAATAAACCTAGACATAAAATAAGTGTATGCGTTTGATATTTTTGGGATGGAATTTTGAGGATTTCAAAATTCTGTGAAGGATTTAGGTGAATTATTCAGGATTAAGTGTATATGTGAATATGTTCTGTGAATATGGTTATGTATGTGTTCAGAATGTGGTTAAGTGTCCAGGGTTGACCGGATAAATTTTATCAGTGTCAAACCCTAATATTATTAAGAACGTCAACGTTCAGTTAGAAAAACCTAACGTCTGATAAGAAATCCTAGAAATCGGTTCTGAAACCCTAATTTCAGTTTCGGAAATCCGAAACCCTAATTCAGAAATTTAATACCCTAATTCTAGAATTTAAATGCTATGTATAAGGTTTAAATGTTATTAATTATAACTTAATTAGGGAAAACCCTAATGATTCACTTGAAACCCTAATCTCGGAACTTAAATGATAATTATAATGCTCAAGTGCTATTAATTATAATATTAATTAGGGTAAAGATTAATTAATTAGCAAACCCTAATTTCAAATTTTTAAACCCTAATTTCTGGATAGGGATTCGACAGAAATCACAGTTATAATATCAGTAACTGTGAGTATGTGTATAAAGTTAATGTCTAATAGTTGACTGGATAGGGTTTTATATTGTAAACCCTAATAAGGGATTAGAAACCCTAATCTCAAATTTAGAAAGCCAAATGTACAGTTAAAAACCCTAATTATATTTTAGTTATCTTAATTTCTATTTTACAAACCCTAACTGTAATTTAGAGATTTAATTTTTCTAATTAAAACCCTAATTGGAAATTTTAGAAGTTAGTGTTGTAAAACCTAAGGGTTAGAACCTTAGGGTTAAACCCTAAGGGTTTGTGCAATTTTCAAGAATGCCATTAAATTTGGGGGAAAAGGACTAAAATGCCCTTTTAAGTATATTTTATTATGTAACTTGTAATTTTTGGTAGCAACTTTAGTTGTTGAACCACTACATTGACTTGGTGACTCATTAAACTCTAGCAAATCAATCTATAACATCATCTAGGCAAGAAAGATTCATTGCATCATATTATATAAAGATATTGAGAGAGAGAAAGTGTAACCATTTTACTTATTTCCTCTCCAAGCTCTCACCAACTCCTTCTCTCTCTAAAGTCACAAGTTAGACTAGTGTATCAGTCACATTTTAACTCTCTAGAACACCTAAAATCAGATTGGAGAGCATAGATCAAGAATTGGAAACTAGAAGGTATAAGCCCTAAATCTATTTTGATCTTGTATGCTTAAGTCAAATTTGTGTTTTTGTGTTTATATAAGTGTTATAAGGTGTTTTATGATGATCTATGGTGATATAGCATAGATCCATAACATCAAAGTGAGTAAAAAGTAGAGTTTTTCAAAACTGTTCTTGAACTCAAAATGAGGTCTGACAAGCTAATGTCAGAGGCTTCAAATATTTCCCTGTTCATGCTTTTTAATGTTTTATGTTTTGAATCGATAGTCTGATATGAGATCTTTATTCTGCAAGTGAAAGCTCAGTCATTAGATGTCAAGATTTTATTTTATTAGGTGGTCGAACACCAGATTGGCCAAGAACTTGAGCCATTTTTGAAATCTGGGTAACCCGAGCGTGTAAGCCCAGTCCCACAAGTTTTTATATTACCTTGATATGTCTATATTTAGGTGTTATGTTAATGTTATGATAGCTAGTGTGTAGTCTGATATTTGTACTTGAGTTCTATACCTTTATATCTCTTAAATAACAAACATGTGGGATTTTATGAGTGGTCAAACCAGGCCATTCGGTCAGGGATAGAAATTTTTGGGAAACCCAGAAATGGGATGAACAAGGTTTCTGACCATGTTTGACCAGATCATATCTGGTGATTATGTTGTTTTTAGACTGAGTTGTTGTTATGTAGTTGTTCCTTGGTATGAGTAATAGAGGTATGCACCAAGAACCCACTTGTTTGATGACTAGAACACCAAAATAATCAAACATGAAACTGGACCCTCGAACTGCCTGGGTTTCTGGAAAACCCAGAAAACCTAGGAACACGTTGTCAGTGATTTTAGAGGTTAAGATCTCCTTGCTGAGAAGTGTTATGACCAAGTTGGTGATTGATAAGTGTAGTATTACATTTCTACTACAAAACCTAAGTCTTAGATGACACAGAAACAATTTGAGCAGAGAATTAAGGCCGGTCAAACATGACTCCTTGAACACTGACTTTGTCAGTGTTCTTGAGCCAAGAACACCAAAGGAAACAGAAGTGTGTCGCTAAAGACCTATAGCGACGGTTGCTATTAATTTTTATTTTCTGATATTTCCGAAAATTAATAAATAGAAATAAATTATAAAAATTATTAAAAATACATAATAAATTATAAAAAATTATTTTAAAGCCTGAAAAATAGTTTTTAATTATTTTGAGTATATTTAAAAAATATTTAATATTTTTGGAATATAAAAGGTATTTATTTATTTAATTATTATATTAAATAAATTAGGTAAAATGATTTTAATTCAGCTGAAAAAATCATGAAAAAATTATATTATGGTATTAGAAAATATTTGAAGTTATTTTGATGACTTTTAATATTTTGTGATGAATTTCATTAATTATTTTAATATTAGTGGTAATTAATTTATTTAATAAATATATTAAATAAATTATGGAAAAATAAATTAATGCTTTAAAAATCATATAAAAATGATTTAAGTGTTATAAAAATATTTGAAGTTATAAAATATAACTTCCGATATTTTGACATGAAAATATTAATATTTTAATATTAATATTAATTATTGGATAATGGATTTAAGTGTTTAAAAATTATATAAATATGATTTTAAGGTATTAAAAATACTTTGTGATATTATAATTATATTATAATATTATGTTATGATTTTCATTAATATTTAATATTGAATAAATATTAATGATTAAGGAATTATGTGGTATTTATATAATATAAATACGATATTAATGATTAAAAATCATGATAAATGGTAATAATTATCTGAAAATTATTATAAGCCTATGAATAATGTTTTGACTGATAATAAAATTATCTAAGATATTGTTAAGTGTTTAGGCAGAGTTTAATTGAACTTAAACTCGATATTTGTTCGACTAGACGTCGGGATGATATAATTGTGTCGGTTTCAAGTCAGACTGAAATAGTTTGACCTGATACTAAGTCTTATGTATTATAGGTCGATAGGGTTATATATGATGTGTTTAGGTTATTCTATGTTTATATATATAACAATATTATACTGTGATGATATTATTTTAATATTGGAGATCTATATTACTAATATTAGGTCTTCGGATAATGCGATATAAATTGCATAGCGGTAATCAATGGTTCAGGCAAGTTTTTCTTAACTCTACTAAGAGTTGTTCATTCGGATATGATTATGGTTAATCATTGTTGATTTCCATGTAAAATTGTACTCTGTACATATTGCATGTATAAGTCAGGTATGAAAGGCTGATCACCTTCATTACTGTTTGGTCCAGATATATTTGTTCATGTTTAAATACTTGTTCAGTCAAAAGTTTGTTTGTGCTAATTCACAACTATATTGTGGAATTATAGCCAGATTATTATTCAGACTCTTTCAATCATGATATATCCTTAAATTGTATTTAAACTTGCTGGGCAACTTTCATGCTCACCCTTGCTATATCATGATAAATAGTGCAGATAAGGTGAATGCGTTCGTATACAAGAAAAGGATAAAGCCAAGTTCAGCTTGGGATAAAATGTGCAGCTAGTTTATAATAGTATAGTTGGATAATAGTGATATGTGTTAGACAAGTTATGAATTGTGTATAAGTTAAGGTTACTCGATTTTGGTGAAATAGTGTGTAAAGTGTATTGTATAAAATATTTATGTTTATATCTTGCGCAATTAGTTATAGAATTAGTATACCAGATCCGTGTTGATTAGAACCCGGATTTGGGGCTACTACAAAGTCTAACATCATAACAATAATCAAAATTACAAGTCTTCATCACTTGTACATTTTTCCCTTTCCTTTGCTAGTTGAAGGCTTATCTGCCTTCTCAACTTTAGCTGCAATAAATGTATAAATATGCAAGAGTGAGCAAAACAATTGCTCACTGAATATAACAATGAATCAACAAGAGAATAATAACAATAACTGCCAACGAATAGGCTCACCAAAAATTGAATAGTACTCTAACAATGATAATCAGAAACTGAAATCCAAAATATGGAATATATATAATTGAGGGTCATAAGACCATGAACTATGTCCACAGATGCGAGTAATCTTTTAACTCCATCTTTTACAGTCATAAGACTATAAGGACTCCTCGTACTTAGGAGGATCAACCCTTCTTACAATGTATTGTGCATAAACATTTCAATGCTAAGCGTAAATTATCCCATAATAATAATAGGGTTATTCATCCCCGTATTTAGAGTACAAGTCCGCACCAAAGAAAGTTTGGGTTGGATAAGCTTTCAAGGGTAATTTGAAGTTTAACGAACATCAACTAGAGGACTAGTTGAATCAATAGTGTTTGATAACACAACAGTTGTTTACTAACAACATAACATAGAACAATTGAGAATCATAGCGAACTGATTATACATATTAAACTCATGCTTGAAATAACTATAGAGCATAAGTATTCAACAAAATGAATAAAATGGTAAACCTTTGCTTGAACAATAAATAAGCTAAGGTTAGGGTCTTATAACATTAAAAATGAAATTAATGAACGACATTAAGCGATGCAAAAAGTCGAAACTAAAAACTTGCCCAACATTGTATTAACTCATGCAAAGAATTAAAACAGTTCAATAATAGAGACGAAAGTTCAAAAACTGCGTTCATTATACAAGAATAGAACTTAAGAAACTTTCTTAACTATAAACAAGTTAGAATGAATCAACCAAATGAGAATTTCAAATAACATTGGAGTTAAAGTTTGCTCGAATGAAATTTAGGAACAATTGACTTGTTCAATAACAGTTAAGATAGAAAACTTGCTCAATCAAAAGAATAAAGCTATACAACGTAATAATGGAACTAGCTCAACAAAAGTATAGAGTTGGAAAACTTTCTCAATGTAAAAAGATAAGGTTTAGAAACTTGCCTCAAGCGTAAGTTATAATATCAAACTCACGTTCACCTACACATAGGTTTAGAACCATCATCTATTAGATATACTAACATTCACGTTCCATCATAATACGCATTTCTAGTTAGGCTTGTTAATTTAACACAAGTCTTATTTTACCATATACGTTTCAGAATTTTCCAAGTGTTAATCTCACAACACTTAACTAACGTTCATTGTCTAACTAACTTACAACATAACACGTTCATCACTTACAATTATTTTTACAATGTTGAAATCATCAATGACATGACACATTACTGAATTAACCTCCTTGTTACATAATTGACTCCTTAACACAACCTTAAACCAAGTTATAATGGAGTTACAAAGTCAGTATCTCAAACTAGGGTATGGTGCAAATTGCGTATAAAAACTGAGGGCCAGCAGCACATTGCTGCTTTTTTTTTATAACCAAGCCGCTTTTGCCGATTACGTGAGAGGAGGCGAGAGACGAGTGATGAACGAGAGTAGACTTTAGCCTAACGAACACAAATTTCACCCACTAAACAGTAATATCAACATGTACAATTGATACAAAACTATTGTAAACATGTTTGTTAACATTTTCAACCATTTAGAACGCTTTAACATCAACTATAATAGTTTTAATTTCCCAAATTTCATGTTTTCATATAAAAACCAAAATTTTGATATTCTTCAAAAAAATCAACACTGTAAACACAATTCTTGTCCAAATTACTTCGTTTAAATTACATTATGTTCGTTTCTAAACCACCTAGCATAAACAAAACTCAATTAACAGCTTACCATGCAATTTAACCATCAAAATTGATACTTACATAGCTACATAAGAAAATATATACACTGACAAAAGTTTCTACTGTTAGAACGGAATTAGCATACAAACTCTTGTTTACATACAACCTCAACCATCTCAACACATATAACCACAACTATCTCATTGTATAGCAACAATTCAACGAATTTGATTTCACAAAGTATATAAAAGTTTGCCGTGATACTCATAAACATATATAATATTAGAGTTGTAGAACATACCTTCAATTACTAATACAATCGCTGCTAATCACTGAAATTGTTGTGAAAATTCACAGGTTTCCTCTCAATTCTCTCAAGCTCTCTATCAATCTCTCTCTGAATTCTCTCAAGCTTAGCCAAAATCAACCGATATGCGTAATGATACAATACAAAAATTGATACACTCTTAATACTCATAATAAGTAACATTAGTTAATAAGATAAACGTATATATTATATTTATTATTTTAATTTTTTTTATTATTTTAATTTATTTTATTTCATTTATTTTCAAAAACTAGAAAACCAAAAGCCATAAGGCTTTGTTTGGCAAAACACTTTAAAATTTAAAGAATTAATATATTAAGCCTTGTTTGCAAAAAACTAAATTAAACCCTTTTTAAATTATTTTAATAAACACTTTAGTTTATAATTTATAATTACATATTATTTATTTGGATCTCCATATCCAACATTAACCAATTAAATTAATCACATACTATATTTTAATTAAATATACCACTTTAGCAAATATCACCAAATTATAATTTTTTGTTATAACTTTATTTAATTCAATATACTATCTAAATTATTAAATCAAAACAACAATACAACATCTCATGTTATATTACAACTCTCTAAATTATTAATTAATTTAATTTAGAAAATTCACTAATAAATTTAGACTCATCAATTCAACAATAGACAAACTAAATAAATATTTATATTATTCAATAAATATTTAATATTACACTTTGAAATTTTAGATCGTTACAGTGGTTAATTTAATTAAGGAATACATAAATTAAGAAGTGAATAATTAGTTAATATTATATTACTAATTAATTGTTATTGTGACTATTAGAATACTAATGAGTAGATTATATAATTTATTTGAGTGTATAGTATGGGTATACTATTAATTAAATGAAGAGATTAATTGCTGCAGTAGCTAAGTATGAGAAATTCCCAGAGTGGCGCAGCTGTTGTAACGACCGAGAGATTCAGATTCTTTGTAAAATAATGAATAAAATAATAGTAATTGTTATTATTATGTGTTAGTAAGATGAATGTCGTTCTATTACCTAGAAACATCGGAACATCGTAGTATTTTAACTACGTGAGAGAGTTAATGTAAGACCCCAACTTATTATTAATGAAATTTAATTTTCTCTATTTATTATTTTGAAATAGTAAGGGTTGATTTGATTAATGTGGATAGTTAGGGGTAAAATACGCAAATATTTCAAAATAAGCAAGTGGTTATAAAATATTCATTGTTGTCGGGGAATATTCGTTTGGTCGTGGAATATTCGATGCGTCGGGAATATTTAACGACAATAAGACAGTATGACCATGTGTGGGCCCCATAATGGAAAGCGATTGGATGAAGAAAACGACAAATATAAGTTGTTTAAAAATAACGATTGTAGTTATTTCAGAATTAATCTTGTTAAAATACTCGATTGGTTAAAACACACGAAGTACACGGTATTGCACCAATTATTGATTCTTACGTAAGAAGGCACTACTCAATAATGGTTACTGATAATTCTTTATTCGAAGTATTTTATTGATTTAATAATTATTGCGTTGATATTTTATATTCTTTGTTGTTTCAATAATTGTCATTACACGTATTTTTCATTATCGAAGCAATAATTCATATTATCTGAATAATATTATTAGATAACATTATTGGCAATGTCTAGAAAGTTACATCTAAGGAGAAGTTTGGTCACCTAATCTGGCGCCGAGAAGGAGAAATTCTTATTGGAAAGCCCCCTCTTTCCTGAAAACTGCCTGGTTGTCAATATTGTGATTTTGTAATATTATTTGTGAATAATTAATTATTGATTCATATGATAAGAAAAATATTGATTTTATGTGGATATAGATGGAGAAAATTTTTAATGTGACAATTGTTGAAAATTGAAATTTTATCTTTTTCTGATAAAATAATTTATTTAAATATATTATTATATTATAATAATATAATAATGGTGATATTTTTACAACGAATGTGGGATATCTGAGTATCTGAGGAGGAAGAGTATTTTGTTGCAATAAATATTTAAAACATGTTAAACATGTCGGTGGACCCCATTTATTATTGAAATTTGATTATAGCTTTGTAAAATCGCTTGGTTTGTGGATTTCATCAATTTCGCATTTGGAATTCGGAAAAACTTTCTTACTAAAAGTTGTAGAGAATTGAATTTCCTATAAAAACTAAGCTTAGATTTGAATTTTACGATAAAAGGGCTATTTATTATGAATTATTGAAGTTCAAGTTTGAAATAATTAATTTTGGGAGTTTTAGTTAATTATTTTGAGAAAACGTTTTTGCAACTAAGTTAGCCTCACATGTGATTCAAATGGGCTGAGATCAGTTGTCTAAGGTGGGATAAAGAAAATGTGAAAATTATATTAATATTATATTCAATTTTCTACTTTTGTGTTCTAAGTATTTTCCTATAAATAGGTGCTTAGGTTAGAATTGAAAACACACGTACGGCGAAGTTTCTCTCTATTTCTCTCGATATATTGAGCGTATTCTTGTGAGTATACTTTGAGTATTGTTAGGCGGTGCAAGTTCCTTCAAAGACTATACCCGGTATTCCAAATTAGAAGTACTAATCTTTCGAGGTAAGGGATGTTATTTTCTTCTCAAATGATATTATTTTTTCAATATCATTATGCTGAAATATTGGTTAAAACTTTTTATCAAATTTGGAACTTTTCCATGTCGGGGTTACTATTCACGAGTTACTATTCATGAGTTACTATTCACGAGTTACTATTCACGAGTACTATTCATGAAGCGTGAAGATGTTTTTTTGGGAAATTTCTATCTTTTGGTGTCGGAGTTACTATTCACGTATACGACACTATTCACGTATATGACACTATTCACTAAAAAATAAAATTTCTTCTTTTTGTCCAAAATATCTATTCGGATACTAGCTTTGATTGTATCATGTTTTGATCATTCTTGAATTTTACACCACTATGATTATTTTTGAGGTATTTTTGAACATGGATAAAACAAAGTCTGAATCCTTAATCCTTAATCCTTGTCATTTTGTTTCCTTTGGATTCGTTTCTTTAAAATATTTTCATCATCCTCGGTCTTAAATGATGATATTATTGAATATCTTTGGCCGTAGAGTGCAAAAGATGAATGATTTTGAAGAATATCTTTGGTAGTAGTGCAAAGATGAGCAGTGTTTAGATGAACATGACCAATCGATGAATATCTTTGGCACTGTAGTGCAAAAGATGAATATTTGATTCGGATGTATATTGATTGATGTTACTGAGGGGATAAAAGATGAGCGATGAACTTTTAAATTCATACATAGAAGATAGTAGTTTGCATTCTCTACTTAACTCTTCTAATGAAATTATTTTTCGCTGCGAATATTGATTTAAAATTTGTTGTCTATTGTATTCTATTAGATTTTTCCTCATTGAAGACTAACGGTAATTTGTTGTATATTATCTTAGTCATAATATTCTTTCTTGGGCTAGTTGAGCTCACCCTTTTCCTTTTGTTCCATTTTTTTCTTCTCGGGAGGCGAGAATATAGCGAGTGCAGCCTGGGGTATGGAATGAAGGTTTTAGAAAGATTTGTTTAGTAGTCCTCACCATTTTGTAAAATAATGTATCAATAAATGTGATGAGGATTTAGTTGAGTATAGATATTGTCAGAAGATAATATTTGTATTCAAACTCACAGATTTCTTGTTGTAATAATAAAGTTGTAGTTGTTTACGTACCATTGTATTGACAACTCGGAATGGGTGATGTATACCTATTTTGGGGCATCACGGTTGGTATCGAGCTTAGGGATATGATCTCTGGCGGAGATCGGGGAATAGAACTAGGAGGGGAGGCGAGTAAATCCTTCGCTAGTGTGTCCTACCTAAGCTTATTTTTTTTAGTTGGTCAAATATATAAGGATATTATGTGATATATTGATTTCCTTAATTAACCCTTGTTTTATGACGATATTTGAGAATGCCGACCGAGAATATTAACAATGGAAATGAGACCGTGGAGACGCCTTTGTACTCACCAACGAGGAGAACGTGCAGCAACAGTGGCAATGTTCCTCTGTGAACAACACCATTGAAAGCGAGATGATGAGCGAGGGGATGTTTAGAAGCTTTTTGCGGTTTATGCAAAAATCGGGCGAGGAGACTCGTGTTCAAAATACAGGAGGAAATGATAGCAATTCACGGGTTGTCACGTGCAAGATTCAAAGAGTTGGGACCACGAATTTAAGGAAAGCGGATCCGATCATGCGGCGGAAACATGGGTCAAGCAAATTACCAAGATATTTGATGTCTTGGGATGCACGGAGGAACAGAAGGTTCCATTCGCCACCTTTATGTTTAAATGGCGAGGCGGACTCATCGGTGGGAGTCGTGAAGCGTACTCCATCCGGCCGCTTTTCGATGTCTTGGGAAACGCGTTTCAGAAACTATTTAATGACAAATACTTTCACGAAAGTGTTCGTCATATGAAGGAAGTGGAGTTCATCGATTAGAGCAAAACAACATGACGGTGTCTCGAAGACGAGGCAAAGTTTGCGAGTTATCAAAGTTTGCACCTCATTTGGTGGAGAATGAGGAACGATGACGCAAATGTTTCTTAGAGGTTTGAAACCCGACATACGTCAATATCTCATTTCTCATAAACTTTATCTCTATTCAGGATGTTGTAAGCAGGCTCAATTATTAGAGCGAGATAACGAGTACGGTCAACCGAGGGACCATAACCGAGGATCGCACTCGGAGATAGCGATCAAGCAGAATAATGATAACCAATGGAGAAAGAAAGCAGACGGACAAAAATGGTAACCACTCTGGTGGTAATCATGGCCATGAAAATAGAAGAAGCGAAGTCAAAGAGAGATTTTAAAAAGAAGATTTAACAATGACCATGTGAAAGACGTCAAAGGTCGACAAAGAATCGGGTTCTAAGGAGGAGGAAACGACCACCGGTCATATGCTATAAATGCGGGGAAAGAGGGACATATCGGTCAAACCGTCCACAACAGTTCAAGGTATGCTATAATTGTGGAAAGGAAGGACATATCGCTTCGAGATTATGCAGTAGTGAAACCTAGTTCAATGGGGACGGTGACTCAAAAGACTATCCCAAAAAGTCAAAGTCAACGATTCCGGAAGAGCGTTTGTTGTGATCGGTCAAAATGCGAGGAACCCAAACGAGGTGATCACGGGTAAGCTATTTATAAATTCTTGCGAAGTTTATACCTTACTTGATACCGGTCATACCCATTCATTTATCTCTCCGCTTGTGCTCAACGTTTAAACTTGACTCAGGAGAAATTAGACTTTGACCTATCTGTGGAAACTCCGTTGGGAGAAACTTTCATCACTTCCATCGTTTATAAATCTTGTTTGATTCAAGTTGGCACCATTACCTTACCTGTTGACCTTATCTCTTTAAAGATACTTGCTTTTGATGTGATTTTAGGGATTGATTGGTTAACTACTCATCATGCCAAAATTGATTGTTTTCGTAAGGTTGTTAGTTTTCATATTCCTAACCAACTGTTGTACTAATTCAAGAAACTAAACCATTAAAATCAATCCTTTGTCATATCTAATCATAAAGCTATTCATTTATTGAAAAACGGATGTCAAGCTTTCTTAGCCCATGTTATGGATTTGAATAAAGACACGTCAAATTTGAATAATATTCTGTTGTTATTGACTTTCCTGACGTATTTTCACGAAGAACTTCCTGGTCTACCCCGTAACGTGAAGTTGAATTCTTTATTGATCTTGAACACCGTACAAAGCCCATTTCTAAAACCCCATATCGAATGGCTCTATTGAACTTCGGGAGTTAAAGGTCCAACTACAAGAATTGTTGGACATCGGTTTCATTCGCCCCAAGTACATCTCCTTGGGGTGCTCTGTTTTATTAAAAGAAGAAGAAAGGCGGGAGTATGCGACTTTTGTATTGACTATCGGAATTGAACCATGTCACCAGTCATTTAATTTGTGTGAATGAATTGTTTGAATTGTGATTCATGGATGAGAATCCTTGTAAGGAGGGAATGATGTAACATTCGAATTTTAATTGTTATATTAAATATTTATTGAATTATTTAAGTATTTAATGGATGTGTTTATGGTTGAATTTGTAATTGTTCAAATTTGATTCAATTTGGTTAACTATATGTTAAATAAATAATTAAGGAAATTATTATATTTGCTAATTTAATTTAATTATTAAGTTAGAGTTTTGATTAATTGAATTATTATTCTTTTTATTTGAATTTTGTAATTAAAAGGATGTGTTAGTTGGTTAAATAAAGTTATAATTATATAGAAAATTATAATTTTGTGGTATTGATTTATGTGTTAAAGTAATTTAATATATTGTTATTAAGATTAATTTAATTTATTAAAAGTGTGACAAATAACCTTTTATAAAGTAGTTATTAAAATAACTTAAAGGAGTTTTAATTGAGGTTTTGCCAAACAATGCCTAATGCTATTAAGTCTTTATTCTAATTGTGTTTTACCAAACAAGGCATAAGGATTAATTGTTTTTATTTTTTTAGTGACTAGCCAAACAAGCCTTATGGCTTTTGGTTTTCAAAACTTAGATAAGCGATATAAGTTATATCTATATTTATATTATATAATTAATATAAATTATATCTATATATCGTTATATTGTTAGTACGTAGTTAGAGTTAGGAAGAAAAGAAAACTCGGAGGAAGAAGAAGAAGAAGAAGAAGAAGAAGAAGAAGAAGAAGAAAGAAGAAGAAAAGAGAGAGAAAGAAGAGAGGAAGAAAGAAAATTAGGGAATTGGTGAGAAGAAAAGCTTGAGAATTGAAAAAAAAAGGGAATAGCCATCATCATCTTCAAGGTATTATCCTATTCTTTTTAGTTTTAAAGGTTTAGTTTTTCTCTTCCCTAATTCTCTGTAAAATCCTTGTGTAAGGATAAATTATTTGTTATGTATGTGATTTTATATGATAATCTAGTGTTGTTAAACTATTTTCTTAAAGCTATAATGGAGAATAGTCCATGAATTTGTATTATGTATATGGTTGTGAAGAAAAGCTATTTTCTGAGAGAGTTTTTGTATATATATATATATTGTTTAGTTTAAAGTAAAAATTAAGGGTAATTAGTTGTTTAATTGATAAATTATTTATTGAGTTTGATAGAGTATGTATAAACATTGATAAAATGCTTTGAATTAACTTTTTGGTTGAAAAACAAAATCATCAGTGTTTATTTTCATCAAAAACATCAAAAAGTGAGTTTTTATCAAAAATAGTGAAATTGTATGTTTTAAATTTGTTGTTTATATTGTTTTATGGTAGAAACATTAGGAAATCTTTGAATTATGTTTACATGAAGTCTTTGTATGAATTGCATGTGAATTAAGTACATTAGAAAGAACTTTTAGGCAAAATTGGCTTTTTTCTTATCTTTATTCTTGAAAAGCATCGATCAAAGCTGAGTTTTATGCGTCATGGACTTGAGCAATGATTAATCTTTTCTTGCCTTGTGCATTTTATGCCCTGATGATGACGTGGCCTTATATTTTTATTCGCGCATGTACGCCCTCTCATACATGCATATTGCATCACATGATATAAAGCTATGGTGTAATGTATGAGTTTAGCGAGAATAATTACGATAGTGTACTTTTTGTACTCAAAAATTTTAAAAATTGTTATGTGATGATAGTAGGATTATTGTAAAATGTTGATTTTAGTATTTCTATACTATGAATAAGTATGTTATTAACGATTAACTTGTGTTATAACTTGATTATGTGATTAAATAATCAAACCTACATGATGAATGTAGTTAGTTAAGTTTAAAAAGTAGTAGTGACTAACTATATAAATATATATATATATATATATATATATATATATATATATATATATATATATATATATATATATTATTGTGATCCGAATTGATTCGGTTTAGCCTTCTGAGCAAGGCAAGTTTTCTAATCCTTTATCTTGTTGAACTAATTATGGTTTCCAATTCGATTACCTTATAAATGATGCAAGTTCTCTAATCTATTTTATTGTTGAATCAATTATTGTTCCCAATATAATAATGCTGAGGTTTCTAAACTTTGATTTTTGATATTGAACAAGTTATTCTTGTATTTAACTTGTTGTTTAGCATGCCTAAATATATTTGAATAGTTTTATCGTTCATATTGCCATGCATACTTAGTATTGATTCTAAATAACCTTGGCTTAATATTGTTCAAGCAAGGTGTATTATAGTTATTCAAGTTGTATGCTATTAGATTATTCCTAAAGCATGACTTTAATTTACCATGTTGATTCAATTACTGATTATTCTATAGTATGATGTTATTGGTTTCATTCAACTAATCCTTAGTTGATGTTCATTGAATTCAAATTACCTAAAATGTATCAAACCAAACTCACTTTGGTGCGGACTTGTACTCTAAATACTGAGATGAACAACCCTATTATTAGGGGTAACTTACGTTTAGCGTTGAAATGTTTGTGCACAATACAATGTTTGAAGGGCTAATCCCCCTAAGTACGAGGAGTCCCTATAGTCTTATGACTGTTAAAGTTTAAGTTGAAACATTACTTATAACTATGGACATAGTTCGTGGTCTTAGGACCCTCAGTTATTTACTTCAGATTGTTGACAAATCGTAATTGTTTAAATCTATTGAGCCTCTTATTTAACATTTGTTGTAAAGGTTTTTCATTCATTATTGTATCAAGTGAGCTTTGTTTGCTCACTCTTGCTTATATAATTATTATAGTTAAGGATGAGAAGGTTGATGTACTAGCACACAGATGAGGAAAAGGAAAGATGAACAAGTATTGAAGACTTGTAATTTGATGATATTTTATTATCAGTTTTTAATGGAATGGTTGTAATAAAGATTATTTATTTTCCGCATTTGAATGATTGTGTTTAAAGGTTAGACAACCTGGGAGATTTTTTTATGTAACCCTTTAATGGGGAAGGTTTTATTTATCCAGTTTTATTGTGATTGGGTAGTTAGATATGAATGTTTGATTAAGTGAACACCAAATCCTATGGAAATGAAGTACCTGGGTTTGGGGGTGTCACAAGTTGGTATCAAAGCCTTAGGTTATGAACCTTAGGTGGGGGAAAAGCCTTAGGAAGTACCCTGCGAAAAGATAGTGATGATGAACTCTTATCGTGTTTTAAGAAAGAAGTAATAAAACACTTATGTGCTTATATGTGTTTTACAACTTATGTGCTCATGAGTGTCGAGTAGTAATGATTAGTAATTAAAACTTAAACTTTTGGTTGGGATGGATGTCTAATATAGGAAGATCGGTCGAACTAGGAAGAAGAGCCTCGAGATATTCGGGTGTTTGGGAACTACAATGATTATGGTAGTAATGACGGAACTTTGGTTGACGGGATTCTAATTAGGGATCGGTGAGAAGAGCCTCGAGAGAGAGAGTACAGAGAGGAGGATGATGAGTTGAGCGGAGAGAGACGGATGAGGAAGATCCTTGGAGTTGCCGCATGAGCGGATGAAGAGGACGAGGAGAAAGGATTCCATTTAACTTCGATAGTTGGTAGTAGTATATACGATGAGGTGCATGTGCCGTAACGTGGAACTTCAAGATCTTGTTGAGGAATTGCAAGAGATAGTATGGTGAACAACAAACCTCGATGGCATAGAAGGATGACGAGATCGAGGATCGAGAAAACGGTGAACAATGTTGAAGAGAAAGCTGGTTCACATTGAAGAAGAAACGACCAAATGAGAGGCGAAGATTGCGAGTTGAAGAGCAAGTTGAGAGAAGAGTCGCAAAAGGGCAAGAAAGCGAAAAGCGCGTATGAGGGAAGGCGATCAATGGGCGAAAAGCGAGAGGGAGAGCGCACAAGCAAAGAGAATGAAGATGCAGGAAATGGATAACGTATTCAACATCGCGATCAATTAAGCTCAGGATCGGGTCATGGGTTACCCAATTCAGTTCGAGACGCTACCCTCGTACATACTAGATCGTCGAACCATGTTTCGAATTATGGAAGAAGAGCATCGTAAGGCTTTGTAGTATCTTAATAGGACATCGTAGGAAGTGTACTTGATTTATGATTTATGTTATGATAAGTATTATGTAAATCCCAAGTGTTATGCAACTTATGGGATATGATGATGATATCCTGAAACTTTAGTAGTTCAGGAAAATAATGTAAATAAGCGGTGATCTTTATGGATATGATGTTTTCAAAGAATTAAGTATGAATAAAAGTTATTATCTTCTTTTATCCAAAGTGTTATGTGTTATGTGGTGATTATTTTTTTTGGGGGCAAGTTAATTAGAAATTACTTGAAAGAGTTGAGTAATAATCTAATGAGTGTATTTTTAGCAGAAAATGCCCCAAGGCGTCAACCACCCGATCGAGAGAACCACCAGAAGGAACCAACAACGATAATCTTGAAGCTAACTAACCATTGGTCAATTTGGTGGCGTTGTTGACAAGTGCTTCTGAGAATCATAAAATCAACCTCAGAACCAAGGTGCTATGTTTAAGGACTTCAAGGAGGTTGAACCACCAGAATTCCGTGGATCCATGAATCTAGTTGAAGCACAGACCTGGATCATGGAAATTGAGTAGGTTTTTGATGTTGCTAGGTTAGAGGATAACCAGAAGACTGCTTTTGCAACATTCATGTTGAAAATAGAGGCTAGTTATTGGTGGCAGGCCAACAAAACTCGGAAAGGACCAGGAATTATGACTTGGGAAAGGTTTAAGGAGATTTTCTTGAGACCTATTTCGGAGAGTTGAAAAGCCGATTAAATGCAGTTTTTAGAATTGAAAAGCGAGAGCGATAGCGGTGTCGGGTATCTGCGAAATTCAACGAGTTGGCGAGGTTTGCGCCATACCAGTCGGCATGAGATGAGCGTAAAGGCAAAGAGATTTGAGCGAGAATTTGAAGCCTGGTTGTTTAGTAGGGTTTCCTTATTCGGTGAAGACGTTTGCGGCCGTGATGGAAAAGGCATTTCTCTTAGAAGGTGGGGCGGTATGTGTAAAGTTGACGAGAACGAGAAAAAGAAGAAGAATGAAGTGGAGGTTAAGAATGGAAGTGGTGGTAGTGGAAATAATAATCGAAAAGAAAGTGGAATGGAAATGTGGGTCTTTGAGGAATCAACAAGGTAGCTTGATGAGTAAGAAGTTTGAAGCATGTGCTACGTGTGGGAAGTTTCACAAGGGTGTATGCTTAATGGGGAAGCGTGTATGCTTTAACTATGGCGGGAGGGTCACATCGCCCCAAATTGCAATCAACCCAAGAAGAATGTATGCTACACTTGCGGGTCAAGGATCACTTTGCTCGTGAGTGCCCCAAGAAGAAATTTGGAGAAAGCAGCGGGAAGCGAGGAGGTAGCAAGTGGTGGTACATGGGCTATTCTTGGAATAAGCGATATCAACCAAACCCTGGCCGGAACCTTGACATGGTATGCGAGATCTTTGTGCAATCAAAGGATGTGGTGTCGGTATTATCCCAATCAATGATATTGATGCTTATGTATTATTTGATTAAGGTGCTACTTATTCATTTATATCGATGAATTTGCTATGAGATTAGGATTGCCTAGTGAAGAATTGAATTTCCCTTTAAACATAGAAATTGCGAATAAGGAAGTAATTCTGTTAGGTTCGTATCAAGAAGCGTAGGGTGAATATTAAGGAAATATTTTGATGGTAGATTTAATTCGATTAGGCTTGGAGAGTTTGATGTTATTTTGGGAATGGATTGGTTGTTCGATTGTGTGGGCGATAATTGTTGCCAAAAGAAAATGTAAACCTTATAACTCCATCAAAGGTAGTTTTCAATGGAAGCAAATCGCTGAACAAATGAGATGTCGGCGATTATGCGAGGCGAAGTTGTTGAGTCAAATTTGTGTGGGTTATTTAGCTTACATAGTCGATACTTAGAAGAAAGGTCTGGCTGGAAGAAATACCGGTGGTTAGGGAATTTGTGGGCGTGTTTACGGAGGATTTGCGGGACTTCCACTTTGCGGAGAAATTGAGTTCGTGATCGACTTAAGCGCGAGAACCGCTCGATATCAAAAGCCCGTCTGAGAATGGCTCGGTAGAGAGATGAAGGCCGATGGTACAACTACTGGGGAGGCTGTTGGACAAGAAATACATTCGGTAGGAGTGTGTCATAGTGGGAGAACCGCGGTGTTATTCGTAAAGAAGAAGGATGGGTCAATGCGTCTTTGCATTGATTATAGGGAGTTGAACAAAGTCACTATTAAGAATAAATATCTATTGTCGAGAATAGATGACTTGTTTGATCAATTGAAGGGTGCTAGATATTTCTCAAAGATAGATTTGAGAAGTGGGTATCACTAATTGAAGGTAAGAAAGGAGGATGTATTGAAGACGACATTCCGAACTCGGTATGGACATTATGAGTTTTTGGTGATGTCTTTTGGTTTGACAAACGCCCCTACAGCGTTCATGGATTTGATGAACAAGGTGTTTAAACCATTTTTAGACAAGTTTATGGTGGTGTTTATTGACGATATTCTGGTGTACTCTAGAACTCAAGAAGAACACGTGGAACACTTATGTTTAACATTGGAGACACTAAGAAAGGAAAAGTTGTACGCAAAATTCTCTAAATGAGAATTCTGGTTAGAACGTGTATAATTTCTTGGGCACGTAATCGACAAGGATAGAATTTTAGTGGATCCATCAAAAGTCGAAGCTGTGATAAATTGGGAACAACCAAGAACTCCATCAGAAGTAAGAAGTTTCTTGGGATTGACAGGGTATTGCAGACGGTTTATTCAGGATTTCTCCAAGATTGCCACTTCGTTGACAAATTTGACGAGGAAATCTATAAAATTTGTTTGGACAGAGAAGTGTGAAGGAAGTTTCTAGGAATTGAAAAAGAAGCTAAGTATGGCACCTGTGTTTTCATTACCAGATAATACAGGAAATTTTGTGGGGTAAAATGATGCTTCACACAAAGGATTAGGATGTGTTATTATGAAAAACGGGAAAGTCATCGCGTATGCATCAAGGCAATTGAAAGACTACGAGAAAGGGTATCCGACTCATGATTTAGAGTTGGCGGCAGTTGTGTTCGCTTTGAAGATATGGAACACTATCTCTATGGAGAAATGTGAGATTTACGGACCATAAAAGTCTGAAGTATATTTTCACTCGAAAAAGACCTAAACATGCGTCGAAAGGAGATGGATGGAATTGATAAAAGATTACGATTGTGAGATCTTTTATCATCCGAAAAAAAAGCAAGCGTGGTTGCGAGATGCCTTGAGTAGGAAAAAGCGGGGAAAAGTTGATGTTGTTAAGCGATAAGGAGGAGCTTATTACAAGCAATGTCGAGGTTAGAGTTGGAAATCAAATTTCCAAAAGAATCAGATGAAAAATTATACGGATGGAAGCCGGTCAAACTTTGGTGGACAAAGTGAAGAAGCGCTCAACTTCTGCGAGGATGAGGAATGCGAGAAAAATAAGAGAAAGTGTGGTCGAGGGAAAGAAGTGAAGTACAAGGTTGATCTTGATGGAATCTTTGAGATTCGAGGGACGAATCTGGGGTTCAGTGATACCAGATATTAAAGAGGACATCTTGATGAAGCTCATAGTTCGAGATATTCGATTCATCCAGAAATATAAAAAATGTATCAAGATTTGCGGTGACATTTTGGTGGCCAAATATGAAAAGAGGCGTTGCGAGAATGCGTTGCAAAGTGCTTGACATATCGAGAGGTCAAGCCGAGCATCAAAGACCAAGCGGGTTACTTCAAGTTAGAGATATCGGAATGGAAATGGGAACATATCACAATGGATTTTGTGGTAGGTCTCCCATCGACTCGAGAAAGGATACGATGCGATTTGGGTGATAGTGGATGATTGACAAAATCGCACACTTTTGCCGATAAAGATTAAATTCAATCTTGATCATTTGGAAAAACTATATGTTAAAGAAATCGTGCGAGACACATGAGTTCGAGTGTCGATTGTGTCGAGATAGAGATCAGAGGTTCACATCAAACTTACGGAAGAGACTACAAGAATGTATGGGAACACGATTGCGAATGAGTACGACATATCATCCATAAAATAGATGATGAAAGCGAAGCGAGCGATTTAGGACATTAGAAGATATCTTTGAGAGCATCGTCATGGATTTCAAAGGAAGTTGGGATGAACAATTACCATTGGTGGAATTTGCCTACAATAATAGTTACCACGCTAGCATCGGCATCTTGCCTTACGAAGCATTATGCGGCGGGGAGTGCGAGAACTCCTTGTCTTTGGGATGAAGTCGGTGAACGTCATTTGTTAGGACGAGCTGAGGTACAACAAAGCTGCTGAGGTTGTCAAACTCATTAGAACAAGATTGATAATTTGCTCAAGAGAGAAAAGAAATATCTTTGATCAACACAGACAAGATCGTGCATTCGACGTAAGAAATTACGTTTTCCTAAAAGTTTCACCTTGGAAGGGAAAAATTCGATTTGGTAAAAAGCGAAAATTAAACCCGAGATTTATTGGACCCTTTGAAGTGCTGCGAAAAGTTGGAGAGGTGGCTTACGAGGTAGCTCTACCTCCAGAATTGCAAAACATTCATAATGTTTTTCACGTTTTGATATTACGACCATATAAATCGATTACAAGCACGTGATCGAGTATGAACCATTGCGGTTTGAGAAAGACTTGTCTATGAAGAGGTTCTATCCGGATAGTTGTGGGGGAAAGAACAAGTGCTCGAAATAAAGTGATACTTTTGTGAAGGTAATATGGAGGAAACATAATGTCGAAGAGGCTACGTGGGAACTCGAAATTTGAAATGATGAAGAGAATTACCTGAGTTATTTGTTTAATCTATGTCTTCGATTACGGGGATAGAATCTTTGTAAGTAAGGGAGAATGTGACGAATGAATTGTTTGAATTATGATTCTTGGGGATGAGAATCCTTGTAAGAGAGGAATGATGTAACATTCGAATTTTAATTGTTATATTAAATATTTATTGAATTATTTAAGTATTTAATGGATGTGTTTATGGTTGAATTTGTAATTGTTCAAATTTGATTCAATTTGGTTAACTATCATTAAATAAATAATTAAGGAAATTATTATATTTGCTAATTTAATTTAATTATTAAGTTAGAGAGTTTTGATTAATTGAATTATTATTCTTTTTATTTGAATTTTGTAATTAAAAGGATGTGTTAGTTGGTTAAATAAAGTTATAATTATATAGAAAATTATAATTTTGTGGTATTGATTTATGTGTTAAAGTAATTTAATATATTGTTATTAAGATTAATTTAATTTATTAAAAGTGTGACAAATAACCTTTTATAAAGTAGTTATTAAAATAACTTAAAGGAGTTTTAATTGGTTTTGCAAACAATGCCTAATGCCTATTAAGTCTTTATTCTAATTGTGTTTTACCAAACAAGGCATAAGGATTAATTGGTTTTTTTTTTAGTGACTAGCCAAACAAGCCTTATGGCTTTTGGTTTTCAAAACTTAGATAAGCGATATCGATTATATCTATATTTATATTATATAATTAATATAAATTATATCTATATCGTTATATTGTTATGCGTAGTTAGAGTTAGGAAGAAGGAAAACTGGAGGAGGAAGAAGAAGAAGAAGAAGAAGAAGAAGAAGAAAAGAGAGAGAGAAAGAAGAGAGGAAGAAAGGCTAGGGAATTGGTGAGAAGAAAAGCTTGAGAATTAAAAAAAAAGGGAATAGCCATCCATCTTCTTCAAAGTATTATCCTATTCTATTCTTTTAGTTTTAAAGGTTTAGTTTTTTCTCTTCCCTAATTCTCTATAAAATCCTTGTGTAAGGATAAATTATTTGTTATGTATGTGATTTTATATGATAATCTAGTGTTGTTAAACTATTTTCTTAAGCTATAATGGAGAATAGTCCATGAATTTGTATTATGTATATGGTTGTGAAGAAAAGCTATTTTTTGAGAGAGTTTTTGTGTATATATATATTGTTTAGTTTAAAGTAAAAATTAAGGGTAATTAGTTGTTTAATTGATAAATTGACTATTGAGTTTGATAGAGTATGTATAAACATTGATAAAATGCTTTGAATTAAGCTATTTTGGTTGAAAAACAAAATCAGTGTTTATTTTCATCAAAAACATCAAAAAGTGATTTTTTTTATCAAAAATAGTGAAATTGGATGTTTTAAATTTGTTGTTTATATTGTTTTATGGTAGAAACATGTTTTACAATCTTTGAATTATGTTTACATGAAGTCTTTGTATGAATTGCATGTGAATTTAATACATTAGAAAGGAACTTTTAGGCCAAAATTGGCTTTTTTCTTATATTTTTCGTTAATTTATCGAGTAAAGCTATGATTTAGCGCCATGGCGTAAATGATATGATTCATCTTTTCGTCTTGCTTGATTATTGGCGCATGTACGCGCCTATGTAACATATGGCCTTCCTTTTAATTTTATTCTCATGTCGTAGCGCTTATTCTGCATGCCATTAAATACCTATCAGTATATAAGCGTGGTAGCCATAATGTGAGTTAGCGAGAATATTCGATAGTGTACTTTTTGTACTCGAAATTTTAAAGAAATTGTTATGTGATGATAGTAGGATTTGTAAAATGTTGATTTTAGTATTTTTATACTATGAATAAGTATGTTATTAACGATTAACTTGTGTTATAACTTGATTATGTGATTAAATAATCAAACCTACATGATGAATGTAGTTAGTTAAGTTTGTAAAAGTGGTAGTGACTACTATGTTATATATATATATATATATATATATATATATATATATATATATATATATATATATATATATATATATTGATTGGTATTATGATCGAATTGATTCGGTTTAGCCTACGAGCAAGGCAAGTTTTCTAATCCTTTATCTTGTTGAACTAATTATGATTTCTAATTCGATTACTTTATAAATGATTCAAGTTCTCTAATCTATTTTATTGTTGAATCAATTATTGTTCCCAATATAATAATGCAAGGTTTGTAAACTTTGATTTTTGATATTGAACAAGTTATTCTTGTATTTAACTTGTTGTTTAGCATGCCCAAATATATTTGAATAATTTTATCGTTCATATTGCCATGCATGCTTAGTATTCAATTCTAAATAACCTTGGCTTAATATTGTTCAAGCAAGGTGTATTATAGTTATTCAAGTTGTATGCTATTAGATTATTCCTAAAGCACGACTTTAATTTACCATGTTGATTCAATTACGATTATTCTATAGTATGATGTTATTGGTTTCATTCAACTAATCCTTAGTTGATGTTCATTGAATTCAAATTACCCTGAAATGTATCAAACCAAACTCACTTTGAGTGCGGACTTGTACTCTAAATCTTGAGATGAACAACCCTATTATTAGGGGTAACTTACGCTTAGCGTTGAAATGTTTGTGCACAATACATTATGCGAGAAGGGCTGATCCCCCTAAGTACGAGGAGTCCCTATAGTCTTATATTTGTTAAAGTTTAAGTTGAAACATTACTTATAACTATGGACATAGTTAAGTGGTCTTAGGACCCTCGATTATTTACTTGATTGTTGACAAATCGTAATTGTTTAAATCTATTGAGCCTCTTATTTAACATTTTGTTGTAAAGGTTTTCATTCATTATTGTATCAAGTGAGCTTTGTTTGCTCACTCTTGCTTATATAATTATTATAGTTAAGGATGAGAAGGTTGATGTACCTAGCACTAGTAAGGGAAAAGGAAAGATGAAACAAGTATTGAAGACTTGTAATTTGATGATATTTTTTTATCGAATTTTGTTTGGAATGGTTGTAATAAAGATTATTTATTTTCCGCATTTGAATGATTGTGTTTTTAAGGTTAAAGTGACACGGGTTTGGGGGTGGAGAGATTTTTTTTATGTAACCCTTTAATGGGGAAGGTTTTATTTATCTTAATAGAGAAGCGATGATCATGTATGCTAATAACATTTAAGAATTGAATAAGCAATGGACTTAAGGCGAATAAGTTTTATTGTGATTGGGTAGTTAGATATGAATGTTTGATTAAGTGAACACCAAATCTAAAATAAGTCATAAGAATGGAAATGAAGTTTATAAGTTATTAAGGAACTTTGTCCGGATTCCAACTTAGAACGAAGAAAGAAGCGTTGAACGTTCACGAACGTTTATCGTTTTCGTTAAAAATGAACTAATAGGTGAATTTTTAGAAAACAAAGTTAAATAGATAAAATTCTTACATGAACGAGTAGAGTATGTAATTTATGAACCGTAAGCTCTTGAACAAGCCAATTCGGACTTATAACGAAGAAGTTACGAGTCCGGGAAGTTCGCAAAATTAAAAGTCTGTAAAAATTTTCTAGTGCTGAGTCAGCCATGTATGCAAAAACCCAAGGTATATTAGTGGCATTGCGATTGCCATATCTGATTACTGCGATACCTACTAAAGTTTCACTTGCCGCTTGTACGAGATGTAACTACGAGACTCAGCGTCGTTGTGCCGAAGTCCGATTCGTTAGCCACTAAAGAGTGGCATGCATGGCCATGGCAAGATAGAGAAGGAAAGGTGAAATGCATACCAAATTTCTAGGGTTTTGATAAAGAAGGAAGTTTACAAGTATGAAATGAATGGTAACTCATTAGTAATGAACTAAAAACTTACTGAAGCATTGTAAGGTATTGTTAAACCTTAATTATGTTAACTAAAGGTTGAAGATAAGTAATCAAACATGAACGTAATGTGAAGATAAGAACGACGTAACAAAAAGCCGGATCCAATAATAGCAAATCTAAGTCATAATTAGATTGAAAAGAAGGGTAAGATTTATTAGGAACCATATATGTTCATTCATGACCTAATGTGTTATGTGATGTTATCATTTACTGTAGAGACTTAAAGACTTAATCGAGAACGTGTTATAACTGTAGCAGACGCTAAAGGCAAGTATTCTAACCCTTGTTCCAGTTAAATCTGGACAAGCTTTGTAATTCATGTATTCTTACACATGAAGTATTATATGATGAAGTCCAAGCCAACTCTTTCGGCTAGACTTATATTATGTTTCTATCAAAGCATGGTCAATGTTTACCAAGTTATATTGGTGTGGTTTTCAAACGAAGACTGGGTATGCTAAAAATGTTTTGTCATCAAACGACAGGCACGTGAGGTTGCCATAACTTAAATGTACATACGTTTAATGAATGTAGTGTTGATCAACATAAAGTACTATAGGCTGATCACCTAGACGTGCTCGTAAGAAATGTCAAACTTACGGACTTAGTGTCGGGATGTCCTTTTCAAAAGAACTTATGAAATGCTCAAGGTCTTGGACCAGAATTGATGTTTTACTGAATATTGTTGTTGTAAAACGTTTTGAAGGAAAAGAAATGCTATTTTGAATTATCGATAGTACTTCATAACTATTGTTCAGTTATTGAAGATATACGATTCCTATGTTTCAAGCATGTTGTTTATTAGAATTATTATACTTGCTGAGCTAGTCATGCTCACTCTTGCTTGAACCATATAAACACAGCTAAGATCGAACAGACCGAAGGTTCCGACAAGGATAAAGGCAAGCGAAGACGAACCCATAGAATACTTATGTAATAGTATATGGTGAATGATTGTAATATATTTGATATTATGACAAGAACAAATGTAATGGTAATAAAGAACTTGGGGGAATGTTAATATTATTTTGATTATATAGAAGACATATTCGTTCCTTTGAGATTTTTCAATTGAATGTATGTGTGAATGGTAGTACCGTGTAGCACCATCTGTATGGTTGGAAGATACCCGAATTTGGGGGCGTCACAGGTTGGTATCAAAGCATTAGGGTATAAAATTTAAGGGGGGAATTAAAACCTTAAATCATAAACTTAAGAGAAGTCAAAGAAGTAAAAGAAGAAAATAACCTTATAAAAATGCATTATGAATATGTTATGTGTTTTTATTATTCTACTGACATGTACTAATCAACTTAATTGTTTTGTGTAGATGTCAGGAGTAAATGGAATACATTTAGATGGACAGACAGTTAGTGAGGAATCAGTTAACCAAATAGAGGTTATACCTAATCCCATAGCAGAAGAGCCTGAGATAGTTGTCATTGAGTCTAGAGACTCAGAGGATCCTGATCTTATGTCCGTGTTCGACGACATGATAGAAAAGGAGGTGGAGGTAGTGTCCTTCAACCCGGTAGCTATAGCAGTAGAGATGGATCTTGGGGAGTCAATAATTTCATTATTTATGTCAGTGTTGGATAGAAATATCCATTACTGTCAGGAGGTTAAGAAGCTGAAGGCAGAGCTCCAGGCTGTTACAGAGGACAAGACGGACGTGGAGTCCATGTGGGAACAGGAGCACGATGAGAGGATTTTGGCCAAGGACAAAGTCCGTGAGCTGAAATATCAGGTTTTTGAGCTCAAGGAGGAGCTAAAGACCAAACAACATAAGATAGGGAGAATATCCTATATTCATAGGAGTTCTCATACAAATTTTCAGCAGCTGGTTATCCTGTAGAGGTAGGGCAGACGCGATATACTATCAGTCGTGATATTATTGCAGGTCTTGCCACGGCAGATTTTGATAATGCCTTGAGACAGATGTAATCTTTTAGTGGATAGAGTAGTTTAGGTATGTAAATATTTTGTACTTAGTAGTGACGTAAAGCCCTCTTTTGTATAACAAAGGTTAGTCTTTTGTAAATCCCAATTTTTGGAAAGCAATAGCGAGAAAGTAATGTAATCAGCTATGGCTGTGTAATGTAAACAATGTAGTATTATAATACAATAAATGATGAATATAAGCCTTTTTATAGAACATAATGAGCAATGGATAATTGAAGTTATTATTTAATATCAAATAATAACTAATTAATAAGAAAGGAATAATAACGAAATGCGTTGTTTATTGTATTAGCAAAATGCCGCCAAGAAGTGTTCAACGTAACCAAGGAGCTAATGTAAATCAACCGGAGGGAGGTCCGGTTAACCCTATGCGGAGCAGTTTGTTCATCTTTTAACAGCCGCATTTAATAGAAATAGGGCTAATATTCCCATAAATCCGGGAGTAGCACGAGCTACTACCTTTAAGGATTTTAAGAGTGTTGGTCCGCCGGAGTTCAAAGGAACTATGGACCCTATCGAAGCCCAAACGTGGGTGAAGGAAATCGAGAAGGCATTTGTGATAGCAAATGTCGAAGAGGCCCAGAAGGTTGCTTGTGCGACCTATATGATAAAGGGAGAGGCCAACTTTTGGTGGGAAGCCAATTAGGCTAGGGCCGGGATCGAGAATCTAACGTGGGTGAGGTTCAAGGAGATATTCTTTGAGAACTACTTTCCCACGAGTATGCAAGGAAGGATGGAGATGCGGTTTCTCGAATTGAAACAAGGGGACATGACGGTTCCCCAATACGCCGCCACGTTTAATGAACTGACAAGGTTCGCTCCATACCAAGTGGATACCGAGGTTAGGAAGGCGCGATGGTTCGAGCAAGGGTTGAAACCCTGGCTCTATAATCGTATTTCTATGTTCCAGAGTACTTCATTTGGGACCATTTTAGAGAAGGCGATAATCGTCGAAGGTGGTAGCGAGGCGTTGAGCCAGTACCACAAAGACAAGAAGAATAAGGGGAAAGTGGATGGGGGAGTGAAGGTCGTAGGAGCTAGCGGTAGTTGCGAGGGACAGAAGAGGAAAACGTTCAGCTCTGGGAATACCGGAGTGAAGCTAGGAGACCCAAAGAGGAGGATGGAGGCCTGCAAGACCTGTGGGAAGACTCACTTAGGAGTCTGTCTCAGGGGAAAGGCCGTATACTACAACTGTGGACAGGAAGGGCACATCTCGCTTAATTGTCCAAGTCTGAAAAAGAATCATGGATGCTTTGTATGTGGGTCAACTGACCACATGTCAAAGAATTTCCCAAAGAAGGGGACGAACGGGAACTGGGGCACTAATGGCGGTAAGTTAGCTTTTAGTGGTCCAACACAGCCGGGTAGGCCGATGGGCCGTACCTTTAACATGACAGTCCAAGATGCAGTTGCATCAGGGGACGTTGTCGCAGGTATTATTCCGATCAACAACATCAATGCTTACGTGCTATTTGATTCGGGTGCTACTTGTTCATTTATAAAATGTGATTTTGCTAGACGATTAGGATTACTTCCCGAAAAATTGCCTATACCTTTAAATATTAAGGTAGCATACAAAGAAATAATTCCTGTTGAAGATGTTCATAGGAGTTGTTGCATAGATATACGGGGTTGTAAATTATCGGTAGATTTGATACCGATAAAGTTAGGAGAATTTGATGTAATTCTCGGAATGGATTTGTTAGTTAACCATGGGGAAATTATAGATTTTTAGAAGAAATGTGTGAACCTTAGAATGTTAAAACAACCACATGTAGTATTTTACGGGAATAGATCGCCGGGACGTTCGTGTTGTCCAACCATGACACAAACTAGGAAGTTATTGAGTAAGGGATGTGTAGGTTATCTGTGTCATGTTGTAGATACCCAGAGAGTGGTAGCAACCATGGAACAAATACCTATAGTTAGAGATTTTGCCGATGTATTTTTGAGTGAATTTCCGGGTCTTCGGCCGGATAGGGAGACTGAGTTTGTAATAGACATCATATCAGGAGCGACACCAGTTTCTAGGGCACCATATCGTACGGCGCCAGTGGAAATGAAGGAGTTGATTGTGCAGTTACAAGAACTGTTGGACAAGAAGTACATTCAACCGAGTGTTTCGCCTTGGGGAACACCGATACTATTTGTCAAGAAGAAGGACGAATTGTTAAGACATTGTATCGACTACCGAGATTTGAACAAGTCAACAATAAAGAATAAATACCCATTGCCCAGGATAGATGATCTCTTTGATTAGTTGAAAGGGGCTAAGTATTTTTCTAAAATAGATTTAAGAACGAGGTATCATCAGTTAAAGGTTAGGAAGGATGATGTACCAAAGACAACATTCAGGACTCGTTATGGTCATTAAGAATTTCTAGTGATATCATTTGGGTTGACTAATGCACCACCTACATTTATGGATATGATGAACAGAGTGTTCAAACAATATTTAGACAAGTTCGTTGTGGTGTTTATCGATGATATTCTAGTCTATTTTAGGACGCCAGAAGATCATGACGAACACCTAAGATTAGTGTTGGAAACACTAAGGAAGGAGAAGTTGTATGCGAAGTTCATTAAGTGTGAATTTTAGCTTGAAAAGGTACAATTTTTAGGTCATGTCATTGACCATGAGAGGATTTCAGTAGATCCAGCGAAGGTAGAAGCCGTGATGAATTGGGAACAACCAAAAACGCCGACTGAGGTGTGGAGTTTCCTAGGGTTAGCGGGTTACTATAGGAGATTCATCCAGGATTTTTTGAAGATAGCTACTCCATTGACTAACTTGACAAGGAAGATGATGAAATATGCATGGACTGATAAGTGCGGGGATAGTTTTCAAGAACTAAAGAAGAGATTGAGTGAAGCGCCTATTTTGTCATTACCCGATGACACATGAAATTTCGTAGTTTATAGCGATGCTTCGCATAGAGGACTTGGTTGCGTGCTCATGAAGCATGGTAAGGTCATTGCGTATGGATCAAGGTAGTTAAAGGATTATGAGAAAGTTGTAGGTTTGTAATATTCTTGAACGCAATCAAATTGCAAAAATTAAAGCGGAAGCGTGTAAAATCAGAGTTTAAAAAATTTACAAACCATATACCCGGATCATCCTTTATGCACAATTATTAATTTAACGAAAAGATAAAGAATAAATCATACCCTTGAAGATCGAGCTTCCTCAGGTACAAGTTCACCTCCAAATCCTTTCGCGTTCAATCTTGAATCCACCGGGTTTGGTTCCTTCCTTTGATCAACGTTAGCCACCCAAATGTTTGGCCTCTAGAGGTGATCCACCAAGGAAAAAAAAATTCAAGAAGATGGGTATTTGGCTCAAACCCTAGTTTTCTATCTCTATAGAAAGGGTGTACTCTCCCAACAATTGAAATTATTACGTATGTTGAAAAATCAACAACCCATACCCACCCATAATAAGACTCCTCTTATTTATAGATGTGGGCAACCCACCTTAACAATTAAGGAATTGGGTTTTATTTAATTAATTAAATTCTTTTAATTAATTAAGCTCCCTAATCTTATTAGGGATAATTAATTAAACTCCTTTAATTAATTTTCCTTCCTAATCCAATTAGGAATATTCGAGAGTACTTATATTAAATTAATTCCTAAACTCCTTTAGAAATTAAAATAATAATAATATAATAATAATATTAATAAGACTCCTCTTATTAATTTATATTTAATATTTCTAAAATATTAAATAATAAATATTAAGCTATTTAATTTATTCTATCACCATAGATTAAATTAAATATACTTAACATATTATTACGATTATGCCATTAACTTCTTAAATAATTATTCTTCCTTTTATGGTGTGACCCTTTAGGTTCTCCATATTAAACCTAGGTTGTGAATAAATCAATTAGAACAATTCTAATCTTATTTAAATAAATAAATTAAACAATTAATTTATTTAAATAATATTTATTCTACAATAGGATAAGCCTCCTAGCGATCAACGACTTTCCAGATAATATAGATTTCAACATTAATCATAAAAGAACCTTTGAGTAAATAGTTTGCAAATGCAATTCAATCCTTCCACCATACAATGTCCCAATTAAATATAAGACATGGAATTCTTGTCAAGTCTTATTTTATTTAATTATATGTATTTCGATCCTTAAATGCACAACTCAAATAATGCAAATTAGAAACTCCTTTCTAATTTCATTACGCAACGCCAAGGACTCTTTGGGTTGTCATTTATCGAATCACATAGGACATTTCTCTTCTTTTATTAGAAGTGGTAGATTCTTTATTGATCATACATTATCTCCATGTACAACTTATTATACCCAAGCATACCCTTTGATATACCCTAAGGGTCTTAAGGAATAAGTCAAAGTATAACTCATCATACACAAGATACTATGATGATCTCAAGTCCAAGGATCACTTGTACTACTATCACTACTGAGAATTCCTATTGACAGCAAATAAAACTCCATTAGGTATTCCTTAGCGAGCCACGTTCAGTGAACTTATTCTCTAATAAGCACCTACATACTTGCTTTAGTGTCTCCACACAAATGATCATGAGATCAATCATCCTCATCCAATGAGCAAGCAACGTATGTACCAATCTATCCGGATTCACTAATCCCCAATTTAGTAATCCAATGATTGGGAACTATTTTAGTTTTAAGCTTTCTAAGAATTTAGATCTCATTAGAATGATCATCATCATTATTCTAAAAGCATTGCTTAAAACTATGGGTTTATCACATATTATAAAAGCAACATCATGTAGATAATTAAAAGCCTTTAATAAATTAATACTTTTTATTAATAAATGAATAAGATTGTTACAAAGTATATGCTTTATCATCAAACATGATTGGCTTTGTGTGCATACTACTTTCAATCTCCCACTTGCACTAAAGCCAATAAATCATGGTATCTTATACTCTTCTTCTCTAAGTGACGATTATCCTGCATTGGATAAGCTTTAGTTAATGGATATGTAATATTGTTCATGAGAGTCCACTATCTCTATAGTGATTTCCCATCTTTCAATGATTTTAATAATCAAATGAAAGTGCCACAACACATGTTTAGATCCAAGATGAGACTTAGGAACTATTCCTAGTTACGTAATGAACTTTTAATCCAAACAATCAACTTGCGACTTCATTTATAGCTATATACTTTGTCTTTATCACTAAACCCGGCAACTCTTTGCTATTTGGAACCTTTCAATTCAACGCACCCTTTATTCAAGATAACGCTTTACCTTAAAGTGGATTTTACGTCATCTTAGTGCATTCGAAAAACTTGAGTCATTAAGCCCTCTAGTTTTAATTTAGACCCACCATGTATGCTCACATCTTTAGTGGGTTAAGAACTTTAAGATGTTTTTCAACATCTTCTGAGTGATCTTCTCTCGAATATATGGTGATCAACATCGGGTCTCGTACATTTCATTGCATACATGATTGTCACTCATGCAATCTCTCTTCTTTGGAGTCTATGGGGACTATAAAGAGATACACTCCATAGCTCATCGACATGAGACATCTCTTGGAGTTTGCCATGCTAAGCGACTTTAGCATCAAATGAATATACGTTCCTTGGGTTAAGTCGAGCATCCTCTTAAATCTATCTATATAGATTTATATCCCCAATTAAGATACTCTTCCAAATCATTCATGGAGGAATGTTTAGACAACTTTATCTTTCTTGATTGTAGCATTGATATGTCATTCCTTATCCGTAGTATATCAATATATAATACTAGAAATCACTGACGCTCCCATGACCCTTTTGTAGACACTAGGTTCATTCTTATTTTTGATAAAATCAAACTCTTTTGATTGCCTCATCAAAACGAATGTTCCATTTTGAGAGTGTCATATAACTCTTACCTCATCGTATGTAATCGGATCATCATCTTCTATGATTTGTACCTCATCATCATCATCTATGATGAATCCATACCCTCCCAGGTATCTTTGGTACTATTTCGATTTACGATTTGATTTGTGGTACAATAGGTATATCTATAGGTTCCTCTTATTTGATTTATAGTGTTTTGTGGTTCTTGAACTCTTCAAGATCTATTATCCTCCCACTAGCCCTTTCAATGATAAACACCTTTATCTTAGAAGGAAGCGTGTTTCACAACAAACACCTTTTGCTAAGTAGAATTATAGAACATATACCCTAAACTTACTTTAGGATGTCCCACAAATCGACACTTGTTAAATCTTGTCCCAAGCTTATCCTTTGAAACCTTTTCACATAAGTTGGACAACCCCTTATCTTAACATTCTTAAGATTAGGAATCCTCCCTGTCCATAACTTTTATGGAGTCTTGAAATTTGGATTTTGAGGTTACCATTTTTCGTAGAGATCGCGACCATTTCTAGGACATTATCCCGGAAGATCTTTGGAATGTCGGTAAAATCATTTTGGACCGCACCATGTCCAACAAGGTATGATATTTCATTCAGATACATCAATCAATTATTGCGTATCAGGATGTGTCCATTATGAGAAAACCATTTGAGATGATCTAGAAACTTATTGCAGACAAGTATTTATTCCTTGATCTAATCAAAGAATCTTAAAACTTTGTCAATTTGTTTCACTTTCAATTCTTTGAACCTTTCAAATAATTCACACTTGTATTTCAAGCAAATACACACATTCAACTCTTTGAATGATCATCTCCTTTTCTTATACTAATTTGTTCAATATGCAAAATTATTTTCATGTAAGTCAAGTATACAAAATTTATTAAGTAATATTCGATTCTATACAAAACATTATTATTATAAATAGAACAACAATTGTTCTTAATTATAATACCAAAGATTTCATTGTCCAACAATAAAATGGAAACAATATTTTTAACAAGAAGCTGGAATACAATAACAACTTATTGACTTAATAGATTTGCCGTAGGCATTGCTAAACTATAAGTTTCTATGGCTAATATGGCAACCTTTGCTACATTTCCTTTATAGGATTACTTATATTTGTTTAGCTTTTACTACTATTTGGTCCTTCATAAATCTATATTTATGATAACCAAAGTCGGTATCCAATACCCAAGTAGAACCTTGACTTAAAAAAAATTTATTTTAAATTATGAACAAAATTGTATTTGTAACCGAAACTTCACTAAGCTTCTTTGGTTAGCCTCTGCAAGATGCTTCTCACAGTTTCTTTCCAGTGTCCAGGCTTATTGCAGTGGAAGCAAACTCCTTTGCTATCCGTATCAGTTTTGTTCTTATTATCCTTTGTTTACGCCTTTCTGTTTACCTTCTTTGAATCGTTCTTCTTTTTAGAAGATCATTTGGCCTCTACTAGTAAGACTTGATCTTTCTTGGTTGGAAAGTGACTCTCAACATTTTTCAACATGTTAAGCAAATCAGCAAAGCTGATGTCTAGCTTGTTCATATGAAAAATTCACAACAATTGTGAAAGGAGTCCGGGAGTGAGTGCAAGATCAAATCTTGGCTCAACTCTCCATCCATGACAAAATCCGTTGTCCTAATTGATCAATCAAATTGATAATGTTAAGAACTTTTTGTCTGCATTTTATAGTGCCATTGGCCATTCTAGATCGGAAGAGCTCCTTAGATATCTCGATATCTATCGGTCCCCACTTTCCTCACCATCAACTACTTGATGTGCGGGAATATAGTAGGAGCATCCATAGTTTCATGCCGATATACCAAGCTCGTTTACTCGTGGATGCGAGCATGATGCATTGAGCCAATCTGTGCATCATCTTGCCACTTTCTAAAAGTTGCAATCTCTTCCTCAGAGGCATTATGCGCAACCATTGCGAGGATAGGCGTATTAAGGACATAAGATAGCTTTTGACTATGAGAACTATTCTCAAATTCCTTAACCAATCCGTTTAATTGATTACGATTAATTTAGCATCTAATATGCTTCGCAGTGATAGTAATTTTAGACATTGTAAAATTCTGTAAATGAATTGATAATTAACAACATTTTAATATACATTCTTTTATTAATTACCAAAATAATTTAGGTCTTGTTTTAAATTGGTATCTCCCACTATTTTCTTCAAACTATATTACCCTCACTTATATAGTTCGGCAAAATCTAATTAAAGATTTGCTAGTGAGAATAAGGATCCCATTTCAAATGTATATAGCCTTGTGGTGACACAACAAACTATATATAAATAAATAGGTAGACAACTTTTGTCAATTACATCAACTATGCAACTCCTTGTATTTTGCCTCTTAGATTATTTTGATCAAGTGGTGGCACATCCGAATCAAAATTATCCAAGTTAAGTCCGACCTAGCACTCCATATATTCAAAAAAGAAAAATATCATCCTTGTGGTGACACAACAAAACAATATTGTTCAATTTTCTTTATAAGTATCAAATGTGATAAATTAACATCTTAAATACTTAATACTTGCCTTGTGGTGACACAACAAACTCATATTAAATATTTAATACTCTATTAATTTTATCATGCTAGAAGGCGACGTTCGATATTCCAAATATCTTTGAACGCTTAGGACTTAATATAAAAATTGAGGGGTTTGTTATAAATTTGTCTCATCTTGTTTTTTAGCGCATGCACATATATATATAAAATACGCGTCATATATTAATGAACATGCGAAGCATGTTTGCATAATATATATATATATATAGTATAAGCATGCACATATAGAATACTATATTCTACCGGATTGATTATGGACTTTTATTCTAGTTTGGTTCACTAGAGCCACCAAGTGAAACCAAAAGGTCAAACCCCAAGGGGTGCAAGAAATAATATTTAAATATAACTATTACATTTAAACCTGGGGCTCCATTACAAATGGGTCTTCAAGCGCTCCTTGTTCCTTGATCTCCAATTTTTCAAAATTAATTCTAACTATTCCTATTACAAAACTATTTAAAATAAATAGAAACCTTGATCGTGATCGAGGGAAGTACATAGGAGGAGATAGAATTTACATTAAGAAAAAATTAGAGAAGGCGAGGTACGCAGAGATCCCCATTTAATAAAACCCATACATTCATGCATCCAACTAAAATAAAATCCAATCATATTGGTCAATAGTCCATAATCAATCCCATTTATTATCATACACATCACCATATGCATCAATAAATAACATTCATCTCATGAATAATAAACATTTAATATATATATTGATATCATTTAATGGGCAAATTTATTTAGTATAAAATCTATTTTGAATTAAAATAAACTCCTTTATTTCAATCAAATTTAAATCAAAATAAAACTATTTTATTTTAATTTATCCAATTTTGAATAAAATAAACTATTTTATTTTAATCAAAATTTTAATCAAAATAAACTCCTTTATTTTAATTAATTATGGAATCCAATTCCATGTAATAAAAAAATCTTTAATTAAA
Organism: Panax quinquefolius; assembly: GCA_020205615.1. NCBI lineage: Eukaryota > Viridiplantae > Streptophyta > Magnoliopsida > Apiales > Araliaceae > Panax > Panax quinquefolius. The sequence continues at coordinate 294,180 of JAINUW010000700.1, forward strand.
ATAAACTATTTTATTTTAATTAATTATGGAATCTAATTCCATGTAAAAAAAAATCTTTTATTAAAGGAAACACGTATATTCTTTCCTATTCACAAATAAACTCCTTTATTTTGAATAATATGAAATCTTATTCCATATTTAAATAAACTCCTTTATTTAAGGAAACACGGATTTTCTTTCCTATTCACAAATAGACTCTTTTATTTTGAATAATATGAAATCTATTTCATATCTAAATAAACTCCTTTATTTAAGGAAATTAGGCAATCCAATTTCAACTCCAATTAGTTATTATGGAATCCAATTCCAACTCTAATTAGTTAGCATGAAATTCTAATTTTAAAATTAAAATAAACTTTATATTTTAATATTAAAATAAACCTTTTATTTTAAAATTAAAATAAACTTTTATTTTAATTATAAAATAATTAATATATATATATATATATGATAATATATGTTACCCATGTTACCAGCTTTTAGCAAAAAAAAAAGGAGATTGCCACGCTTGAAAACTGTGCGCAGCTAAAAAAAAATAAGCTGCTGCTGATTGTTAAAAATCTCACGTGATTCCTTGTAATTTTTTTTTTGGTTTTTCCCTTGATTCCGTGCAGGTTCAAAATTAATGTAACAAAAAAAAAACTGCTGCCTTTTCATTATTTATTTGATTTCCGCTGCACCAAGCTTCCAAAAAAAAAAAAAACCGTGGCCTTGAATCCCGTGCAGTACATGAAATCTGTTTTAAAATAGGAATGTTCGGCTGCCAGATTTTCGTTGGCCCATTTTTTTATTTTTATTTTTTTTTTAATTTTAAATTTTATACAATAAAATTATGCCCAATTAAATTGTTCTAAACACATATCAATTTATATATCAAATTAAAACAATTAATAATTCGCATAAAGGTTTGGCTCTCGATACCACTGTAGGTTTGTAATATTCTTGAACGCAATCAAATTGCAAAAATTAAAGCGGAAGCGTGTAAAATCAGAGTTTAAAAAATTTACAAACCATATACCCGGATCATCCTTTATGCACAATTATTAATTTAACGAAAAGATAAAGAATAAATCATACCCTTGAAGATCGAGCTTCCTCGGTACAAGTTCACCTCCAAATCTTTTCGCTCAATCTTGAATCCACAGGTTTGGTTCCTTCCTTTGATCAACGTTAGCCACCCAAATGTTTGGCCTCTAGAGGTGATCCACCAAGGAAGAAGAAAATTCAAGAAGATGGGTATTTGGCTCAAACCCTAGTTTTCTATAGTGTACTCTCCCAACAATTGAAATTATTACGTATGTTGAAAAATCAACAACCCATACCCACCCATAATAAGACTCCTCTTATTTATAGATGTGGGCAACCCACCTTAACAATTAAGGAATTGGGTTTTATTTAATTAATTAAATTCTTTTAATTAATTAAGCTCCCTAATCTTATTAGGGATAATTAATTAAACTCCTTTAATTAATTTTCCTTCCTAATCCAATTAGGAATATTCGAGAGTACTTATATTAAATTAATTCCTAAACTCCTTTAGAAATTAAAATAATAATAATTATAATAATATTAATAAGACTCCTCTTATTAATTTATATTTAATATTTCTAAAATATTAAATAATAAATATTAAGCTATTTAATTTATTCTATCACCATAGATTAAATTAAATATACTTAACATATTATTACGATTATGCCATTAACTTCTTAAATAATTATTCTTCCTTTTATGGTGTGACCCTTTAGGTTCTCCATATTAAACCAGGTTGTGAATAAATCAATTAGAACAATTCTAATCTTATTTAAATAAATAAATTAAACAATTAATTTATTTAAATAATATTTATTCTACAATAGGATAAGCCTCCCTAGCGATCGGCGACTTTCTAGATAATATAGATTTCAACATTAATCATAAAAGAACCTTTGAGTAAATAGTTACCGCGTACAATTCAATCCTTCCACCATACTGATGTCCCAATTAAATATAAGACATGGAATTCATGTCAAGTCTTATTTTATTTAATTATATGTATTTCGATCCTTAAATGCACAACTCAAATAATGCAAATTAGAAACTCCTTTCTAATTTCATTACGCCTTCGCCAAGGACTCTTTGGGTTGTCATTTATCGAATCACATAGGACATTTTCTTCTTTATTAGAAGTGGTAGATTCTTTATTGATCATACATTATCTCCATGTACAACTTATTATACCCAAGCATACCCTTTGATATACCCTAAGGGTCTTAAGGAATAAGTCAAAGTATAACTCATCATACACAAGATACTATGATGATCTCAAGTCCAAGGATCACTTGTACTACTATCACTACTGAGAATTCCTATTGATGAGCAAATAAAACTCCATTAGGTATTCCTTAGCGAGCAACGTTCGAGTGAACTTATTCTCTAATAAGCACCTACATACTTGCTTTAGTGTGTCTCCATGCAAATGATCATGAGATCAATCATCCTCATCCAATGAGCAAGTTAACGTATGTACCAATCTATCCGGATTCACTAATCCCCAATTTAGTAATCCAATGATTGGGAACTATTTTAGTTTTAAGCTTTCTAAGAATTTAGATCTCATTAGAATGATCATCATCATTATTCTAAAAGCATTGCTTAAAACTATGGGTTTATCACATATTATAAAACAGCATCATGTAGATAATTAAAAGCCTTTAATAAATTAATACTTTTTATTAATAAATGAATAAGATTGTTACAAAGTATATGCTTTATCATCAAACATGATTGGCTTGTGTGCATACTACTTTCAAAAGTTTACCCTACTCATGATCTTGAACTGGCCGCTGTAGTTTTTGCCTTAAAGATATGGAGACATTATCTTTACGGGGAAAAATTTGAGATATACACAGACCACAAGAGTCTAAAATATATCTTCACACAGAAGGAGTTGAATATGAGACAAAGGAGATGGCTGGAGTTGATAAAGGATTACGACTATAAAATCTTGTATCACCCTAGGAAGGCCAATGTAGTTGCCGATGCCTTAAGTAGGAAGGGTCGGGAGAAGTTGTCTTTGTTAACAGCTCAAACTGAGTTCATAACAAAGATGGCTAGGATGGAATTAGAAGTGAAGTTGCCGAGTGAAGCAGGACAAATACTGTTTGCGACGGAGATGCAATCTACCATCGTAGAGAGAATCAAGGAGGTCCAACTCAAAACTGATGAGTGTGATTGGATAAAGGAACGGCTAACCAATGAAAAAGATACTAAGTATAGTCTTGATAATGAGGGATTATTATGATTTGAAGGAAGAATTTGGGTTCTAAATAAGGCAGAATTAAAGGAGCAGGTATTATAAGAGGCTTATAGTTCGAGGTTTTTGATTCATCCTGGTAGTACTAAGATGTATCAAGACCTTCGACAGAGTTTTTGGTGGCCGAACATGAAGAGAGAGATAACTGAGTATGTAAGTAGGTGCTTGACTTGTCAAAAAGTTAAGGCCAGACATCAACGACCAAGTGGGTTGTTACAGTCATTGGAGATTTCAGAGTGGAAGTGAGAGGATATCACCAGGCATGCGATAGACCGCACAGACAGGTTATTCCAACAAAATAATAAATAATGGAACCAGGTCATGCGTAAACGCACAGACATGATATTCCAACAGAATAAATAACGGAACCAGGTCAGGCAAAATTCTCACTGACAGGATGTTCCAACAGAATAATAAATAACGGAACCAGGTCATGCATAAACGCACAGACAGGATGTTCCAACAGAATAATAAAGAATGGAAAAATAGAAGAATTTCACCATGTAAGCGGTACTTCGCATAGACAAGTTATTCCAACATAATGATAAAGAATGGAATAATAGAAGAATTTCACCATGTATGCTGTACTTTGCATATACGGGTTATTCCAACATAATAATAAAGAATGGAATAACAGAAGAATTTCACCAAGTATAGGGTAGTCCCCGTATACAGGTTATTCCAACAAAATAATAAATAATGGAATAACAGAAGTTCTCTTCATGAATACGAAAGAAACAATACCCCCTACCTTATAAAGAAGAGTACTCCGACGGGTAGGGCAGAGATATACTTGAAGAAACTTGCACTACGCTCAAAGCTTTCTTAAACTCTAAAGAAATACTCTCAAGATTATAGAAGAAGAATTCTCTCTACAGTTTCTCTTTCTTGAGTTTCAGTGAATTCGTAAGAAATAATGAAGGAATGAGCTTCTATTTATAGAAGAATAGATTGAATAATAACTAATTCCTAAACGGTCCAGATTGATTTACTTTTAAATGGACGATCCAGATTGGTTTATAATAAAATATAATATATTCTATTTATAATCTAATAAAATGAATAACTTTATAAAAGTATTCTATTTTATATAAAAAGATTTTACTATGCAAACACTATACAGGCACTATGCAAACACTATGCATAATAAAATATAATATATTCTATTTATAGCCTAATAAAATGAATAACTTTATAAAATTATTCTATTGATTTTACTATGCAATAATTACTGAAGCAATAATTGAACAAAACTGAGTGACTTCTCACGTAAATACCGTGTGCTACTATGCAACCATGTGTATTACTGTACTTTTACTACCGAGTAGTTCAACAGTATTAAAGGTAAAACTTCCGCCGTTATATTCAATAAAATATTTTGTCGTTTTCTCAATCTGACAATAATTCCGTTATGGGGTCCACCAATGATTGTACCGTCGTACGAATATTCCCCGATAAAAAGAATATTTCCCGACCAATCGAATATTATATAACAACTTGCGTACTTTGCAAAATTTATAAATATTACCCACAACTATAACATTATATCAAATTTATTCCATAATATTCAAAAATGATATTTATAGAAAATTCATCTTTATTCATAAAAGTTGGGGTCTTACAAAGGCTATAGTATGAAATGATATGCAAGAAGAATATTACCAGAGTATGTTCTATACGACCTTCTTAACTGAAGCTCTTTTCTTAATGTAATCAATATCAATCAAGAAGAAAAACAACTTTGCAGCTTGTATGTTTTGAAAATACTGTATGTGTTTTTCATGTTTTTCTCTTTAAAGATATCAGTTCATTTGTAGGCTTTTCTAATGTATTACCATTGCTTGTTGTCTATGCGTGATATGATCGTTAGAGACAGTATACACAAGTCACGTAATACATATGCTATCATCCGGAGATTGTGCCAAAGATCAAGACATCTTATATATGTAAATTAGTAGGACACGTCATGATTTAGTATACAATATTGGCGTATCTTAGTGATGAATGAGGGAATCTTGCTTAATAAATAGTCAATCACGTTTAGTCTATATCTTTTATGATTTCTGCATTTAGTAACCATCTTGTCATATGAAAGATTTCTTTTTGGCAATTACCAGATATAATCAATTATCATCACGAAGCAAATTTTCTTTAACATAACAATCTAGTAATGTTCCTTAATTTGAGCTTTTATATAAAGCATGATATTAGCTAGTTACCTTAATTGATTGCCCAGAATTAAGGTCCTCGATTCATGAAGCATTATTTATGATGCATGATTTATGATATGTCATGTGTTGTGCTTACCGTGAATCAAGTTGATGACAATGAATAATTTACGGTATTTTATTAAATCGACCATTTACTCCAGATTACCATATATTTATTGGTTAGCATGATTTGATTTCTTAAGTTATGGTAAGTAGTTTCGGCCATGCATATCAGGGCTAGTGAATCAATAGGTGGCATCAAGTATGAGAATGCATGTATATATGCAATGCACATGTCCTAGAGCCTTATTTTGGAAAGTAATAAATGCTAAGATCTTACATATATTCCTAGGTCTCAATTTTGCTTTTCTTTCTTCAAGGACATCTTGACTTTGTAACTTCCTCCTTGATGTTCCTGAAATGTCATATCTTTCCCTGAAATGTTATATAGCATGATTAGTGAAATAATAGGGTCATCATCAAAACATGGAGTGTGACATAAGTCAACAAAGATGATCCTCCATCTATCAAAACTCCTCCCACCATGTATCCGGAGGATAGAACCGCTATGTGAAACGGTTTGAAATGAGCAATCCCTTCGAGAGGTATGTCGTCATCAGTGAAAGATATCACATTGTTGTTAAAAATGTGATCAACCAGATGCTGGAATTTTTTGACATCCACTGATTTCGATAAGTGGGCTTCTTCCAAAACCTTTAGCAAGACCTTCTTGTGATCTTCGGAAGAAAAAACCAAGTATAGTATAGAAATTTGTTGTGGAGCATCTCTCAAGCTTAAAACCACCTTGGCTTCATTATGACCCAGAGTACGGAGGAACTCTTCGATCTTCTCCATGGGAACTTTCCCCTTTAATCTGACGGTAGGCTTCATCACCCGGTGGGGATGATACAGTGGATTCTCCTTCAACACTGCATCAATTATGTGAAATGTGGATCCTTCAGCCTCTCCATAATTCTATGGCACTTTTTTCAAGCTGACAACAGGATACTGTGGTCTGTATGGCAATGTAATTGGCTTTGGCGCAACCACTTTCAAAGGATTGTTAACCCCTTTGAGTTGAATTGCTTGTATTGTGTGTGGTTTAGGAGCCAACTCATCCTCAGCGGATATAACTACTACGACTTCCTTCCATTTTATAGGAAATATGTCCCCACTCTCGAGCAACACAATGTCATTATCTGCAAACTATAGGACATCGCTGTCAAGTATGTTTTGAATAAGATGTCGGAGTCCCCAACATTCTTCAGTGCTGTGTCTGCGAGAATAGGAGTGATACTGACATACTCCATTAGAATTGATCCGTCTTGAACGAGGATTGATTGGAGGTAGCAGATCTGTAATTCTTCCTTCATTTACCAGCATCTGAAAGATCTCCTCCATCGATTGGCCCAGATAGGTAAATTCCCTCTTGTTGGCAAAGTCCCGACGAGCCTTGGCACTTGATCTTTTTTGCAACTTTATCCTCCATAGTTTCACTTTCTAGAGTCAATGATGGGGTTAGAGGTAGGAGACTAGATACTCTGGTCAAGGCTGGTGGCGTGTGACTTTGTCGATGGATCACCAGTTACATTGAAACCCTTCGTTCCACTGGGTCGGGTAATGGTGGTGGAAGAAGATGGTTAATTTTCTTCTTCGTGTTGTAGTCTTGAAGATTGAGAATATCGATCTCACCATTATCAATTAAATGATCTTGTGTTTTTGAGGCCCAGCAATCTAAGGAGTGGAACACTGATAGGCATGCTTCTGTTAGCATTGAAACCCTTCCACTTGGGTTTGGTGGAAGAAGATGGGTTTGAAGATTGAGAATATCCTTGAGTGAGTTCCCTAAGGGAGTGAACACTCTAGTGAGTTCTCCACTCTTTGGCAATGGAGGGTTTGAAGATTGTGCCTGAAAAGGGGAGTAGTTTCTCCTTTGGATAGACATGATCTGACTGCCTTTCTAGTCTTGTAGTATCAAGGAAACATCCTCCTCTTTCTTCTTATGGACCCTCCGGGGGTTATTTCTATAAGTTCCAGACTGAATGTGCTCGACAATAGCTTTCAAAGCGACTAGGTCTTGAATCTTTCCTGACTTTAATCTCATCTCAACCATCTCTCCATATTTAATTATTTCAGAAAATGGCTTGCCAATGCCAGCTAAGTCTCTCTCATAGAAGGGAGCTTCGTGTATATCTATGAAGGTCATCACCATTTTCGACTCAGTCATAGAGGGAATAACTTGAGCAGCGAGGCGCCTCCACCTTTGAGCGTACTCTCTAAAGGACTCATTGGCTTGTTTCTTGACCTTGGTAATTTGGTACCGGTCTGGAGCCATCTGAGACTGAATACTGTACTGATTGAGGAAGGCATGAGCCATCTGTTCCCAACTATGAATCTTGGAATTGTCTAATTTTGTGTACCACAAGCGAGCTTCTCCAGTCAGACTTTTCTGGAACAACTATATTTTGAGCTTCTCACCCTCGGCATAAGATCCGACTTCTCCAATGAATACGTTCAAATGTGTGTAAGGATCTCGCAACCCATCATACTTTTCAAAGTCAGGAGTCTTGAACCTTTCTGGATAATGAACACCAGGGAATATACAAAGGTCAGCATATGAAACACTCCCGTGTGCTCCAATCCCTTTAATAGACTGAATGGTCTCTTCCATTTGAAGGACTTTCTTCCTGATATCACCAGTGTATAGATCTTCTTTAAGATGACAGATTTTAAGGGTTTTATTGGTTTTGTCGAATTGAGACTCAGGTACTGGAGTTTCTTTGTCTAGACCCTGGGTTCCTCTATGTGCAGAGGATTCTATATATATGGGTATTCATGGACCCTGAGTAGACTGGTGTAGTTCTTTAATCAGAACAACCAAATCTGTAATTTATTTGCTTAATCCTTCAAACTCCTCACGAGAGATAGGAGTAGGATTTGACTGGTCAGATGAATCCATAATTAGTTGTAGGCTTGTTGCCCTACAAAAAACTTATGTAGTTTAGTCTTATGGAATGTATAAATGTTGCATGCTTTATAATGGGTCTGTTTTAGGAGTATTATCATGCAAAAATGGATGTTAGCTGTTTGTAAATAGCATGTCATGTTTTAATATAAAAGGGAATGCATGTACACATATTCCTTCATATTTTCCATTACAATGAGATTGACATGAAATGAAATTATAAGTAATTGAATTTACAAGTAATTGAAATGGGAAAGTATGAAGAGACTTCCCTACGCGTTTGTTTTATAGAGGCTGACCTATCCTACGTTACTCTCGCGGCGTTTTTGGAATGAAGGTCCCCAGATCATCGCAATTTACTCGACGAGAAGTTAATTCAATCTTTCAACTGGAGCAAATCTAGGTGATGCCTTTCCTGAGCCTCATTGGAATTAGTCTTCCTACGAGTCCAGTAATCAAACATCGACAGGATAGCCTCATAATGGATGGACCACACAATATACATTCACATACAACATGTCTCACCGTATGGAAATGATGGTATGTGCGAAGAACTTAAATATCACAAGCATATATAATGCGAAACACTAAGTGCAGTAAGTAAATGCATTTGTACACATTTTAAATGTAAATGAAACATCCACACACAAGTAGATAACAGTTTAAAAAGTTTGTAATAGCGGCTTAAGCCCTCTTACTACAAGTCCCCAGCAGAGTTGCCACCTGTCGACGTCGGGATTTTTACTATCCCTTTTTTGTTCTTGTCTTTCAGTGCTCTAATGTTAGGTGAGATTTGTTTAAAAAACATGTTGTGAAAAGGTCCAACATATATATGTCAACTATTGGATTTTAAGAGTCGCCAGTTGGTATTTTTAAATGGTTGCACAAAGTCAACCGAGAAAAGGTTTGCACATTGACCCAATGATGTGACAATGTTTAACAGGTCTGTGAAACCGAGATTTGTTAGTGTTCGGGGGGCTTGATTATACGGAGGGAAGGTGTTAGGCACCCCCAGACATCCGTGTTACCACAGTGACCGCCACTTTTCAATTAAACTGTTATATGAATGTGTGTGTCTGTGTGTGTGTGTGGGTCAATGTGCAATTATCTGGAAGTAGTGCTATGCCTCATTTTTACTATATACAAAGGGTTTGAATTTTTGTATAAAAGTTTAGTTTTAACAAGATATAGCAATGATGTTTTATAAAAGAGGGTTTTCAAACCCTCATGCTGAATAGTAATTGAGGCCTTTGATACTTCTATTTTATTATATGTTCGGCTTGATTGCTTTTATTTTTGAGATGCGAGGCATCTTCGAGAAAATAATATACATAGTAGTGCCAAACTCCTTGTGGGTAATAGAGCCATCTAAAGAAATTCAAACACAGTGAATAATGTACAAGATGATTACAACAAAAAATGTCCATCACGGGAACTAAATCTAGATTCAGGAGACTGAATCTGTGATCACATGATTCCTAGGCTCATATGATGTAGCAGTTTATATGAAAGCTGTAAGCAGTTATATATTTAAAAGATAAATATATATATATATATATATATATATATATATATATATATATATATATATATATATATATAAACGAGCAACCACCACGAAGCAACTCCATGGGAGATTGGAAATGTAAATATATAAAAAGCTGTAAATATATATAGAGGCGATCAACCGCTATGAAGTAAACTCCAGGCAGGACAAAATATAAATAAAGTAGTAAAAGCGATCAACCGCCACGAAGTAAACTCTAGGCGGGACTAAATGTAGAGAAAGTAGTAAAAGGCCATTTAAGTAAACTCTGTGCACGACAAAAAATATATATATATATATATATATATATATATATATATATATATATATATATATATAAAAGAAGTAAATGCTTTGGATATAAAATCTAGGCTCATCGAATGAGTTCGACAATAGTTTATATATATAAGTATATATATAAAAGAATTAAACGCTTCAAACGTTAGTCCAGGCTCAATCGAGGCATAACTCGATAATGTTAGTACAAATATATATATATATATAAGTATATATATACAAAAGAAATAAAAAGCGACAGACCAAAGTTCAGGCACAACAAGACTCTCAACGTGAATAACTATGTGTGCACAATAGTGGAGAAAGGCTTTAAGAAAGTAAGAAGGCTTACAGTGGACTGCCAAAAAAGACTTCAATAGCTTTAAATGGATGAACACTTAGTTCCCATCGGTAAAATATAGCAAAATATAAGCTCACAAGTGTTTAAAATGGGAAAGCACTCAGTTTATAGTGTGTACAGAGCAAATTGGACAGGGCTTCCTTGCCTTTTCTCTACGGAAAATGGTCACCCCAAGCCCTATATTTATATAGGGGGAGCTGCAGGTGTACTTACAACTGTCGTAGATGCACCTGTGGCTGCCCGGGGTGCCCCAAGCTCCACGGGTCCCTCTCTCTCGAAGTACATGCACGCATGCTATGCAATGTCTGCTCAAACTTTCAGAACTTCAACCCGGGCATCCGTTTGAGGTATAAAAGACCTTTTTTAGAATCCTGTTGTCGATAGTTACACGAATGACATTGGGATTAGAGGTTGTACGAAGTCAGGAAGATGGGACCATGCCCAGGTCTTCAGGCTTCAAATTCTATCCGGTGTGCTGTCTTGTGTAATAGTCACTCGGGATTGGGGCTCTGGTTCTTGTAGGACATTTCTATATAGAATCTATGTTGAAATGTTGTTGAGACGGCGCAATGTGGGATAGAGGTGGCAAAATAAAAATTTTGCCCCTCACCGAGGTTATCTCCGGTTTGGGCTGATGTAGTAGTCGTTGCTCAGGGTTATCTCTGAGATTGGGCTGCTATAAGTACTGAAGGTCCTCAATGTTTTCTCTGAGGTGTGCCTGTCCTCCCGTGGTTGTCTTCGGGGTTAGAACTGAGTGCCTTGGGGTTATCTTTGAGGTTGAAACTGACTGCAAAGGGTGGAAATGAGCATTTATGGGGTTATCTTTGGAACTGCAACTGCCTTCCTCGGGGTTGTCTCTAAGGTTGAATTTGAACTCCCGGGGTTATCTCTGGGAGTGAGTATCTCGGGGTTGTCTCTGAGATGGAAAATTGAAGATTCCAGGGTTATCTCCGGAACTGGGACTGCACTCCTCGGGGTTGTCTCCGAGGTTGGAACTGAAACTCCTCGGGTTATCTCCAGGACAGGAACTAGTTATCTTAGGGTTATCACTGAGATGGTAAGACTGATAATTCTGGGGTTAACTCCAGAATTGGAGCTGCTTTGTCCTCCAGGGTTATCTCTGAAAGACGATTCCACCCTCTTGCAATGTTAGTAACAGGAATGCAAAATTTTGAGTGTTTACAAATATCCCATTGATGGGCGTTGACGGCTTTACATTGTCAAAGGGTCTATATACCTAGGATATGTTCCATCGCTGGTGGTCCCCTTGTACCATTGGAGCCCAGACCCGCGCCACTCAGTTTATGGGGGATATTATTCATGGATCCGTGATGATGATAGATTGGATGGCCTCTGTCTGAGATCTGACTCATTTAACACAGATTGACAGTTTGACCCGATAGTTGGACCGGGCACATTTCTTTATCTGGCACTTAGGCAGAGATCCTTCAGAGGCAGATACTTTTGATCCTTCCAGCTCTGGGCTGGCCCTTCAGGTGACCCATATGGTTTTGCCGGTGCAGATCCTCCATTGTATAGACCTGACATCCTTCTTGACGGAGATCAAGTGACTCAAGAGGAGTTACACCAGGTGGAAAAAATTGAAGATGTAGACATTGACACCATTTTCTTCTTCTGATGTGTATTCTTGCTATATTTTTTGATAGGCCTCTGTTCGATACTAGGTGGCTATGCCCCATTCTCGCTATATCTTTTGATAGGCCTCTGTTAGTTGTTGGGCATCTATGCCTCATTTCCCTGTATTTTTAGTTATATAGAGATGATATATTAGATGATGATGTACTTAAGAATGTATGTACTGTTTTCTATTCCCTACATCATATTGCCATCTATTGTTGATCATGCGTGTATTATGTGATGCATATGTATGTCAAGAGATATTCAGCATTGACCCTTGGTTGGTCTTATGACAAGGCACACATATATGTTTTCTTCAACAGTTAGCCACATTGATCACACCCCACAAGTATTGGTAGCCTCCCGTCTGAGGTCATGGTATGGTAGTTTGTCACCTCCAAATCGGTTGACCGTAGATCAGTTATTACAGCATTCTATGACCCCCTAGATGTTCCAAGTTCCTGTGGTCTTTGTAGATGGTATGCTAGAGCATTGGGTACCGGAGAGGCAGGTTTTCCGGTTTGGGATCCAGGAGTTGACTCCCACCTTAGAGGAGTATGCGCGGTTAATGGCATTGCCACTGGACAGACCTTGCATGCGGATGGCTATCGGCGATATGAGCCGGCAGTTCATGACCCTCACCGGGCTGAGGAATAGAGTAGTACAGGATAAGATTACATCTAGCCATGTGGTGTCCCAACATTTTCTGATAGAAATATTTGGCTCAGTGGATAGTTATGCTCGGCACTCCGGGAATTTCACCACATCAGAGGATCAGTGGCGTACGGCCAGGGTAGATGTACTCATGATATGCGTAGTGGCTTATGTGTACATGCCACTGTATATGGATGAGCTGGACATCGGTGTTATCATGGCTGTGAGAGCTCTCGGGTAGGGTCATACCATTGCGTGCCGATGATTGTGATAGAGACATTGAGATCCGCCATGTACTATCATACCTATCCTGTAGGGGTATTCATAGGTAGCTCGGTCATGTTGTATGTGTGTTTCTTGTCACACATGAGATCGATTGGCACTTTTCGACGGCATGGATACTATTTTTCCCATGAGATAGCCAAGTGTTACTCCTTTTAGCCAGCGGAGTGCACAGACGCTGTATCCTGGTCGGTGTTCTCGGCAGGGATCAAATATCCGTTTGACTTTTTTCCGTGTACAAGGCTCAGTTCACCCTATAGCTTCATTACTCATGCACCTAGCATGGATTATCTCCCTCTGGCTGGTTTGAGGGGTATGACTACTTACCACCCACTGGCTGTGATGTCACAGTTCGACCAATTCTAGGACGTCTATCCTTTTGAGGGGGCATTAGGTCAGCGTTTGGCTTCTCGTCGTTTGTCATCAGAGGATAGATCCAGGGTGTATACCTGTTGGGATTAGTGTGAGCTAGCTGAGTTTTCTGTTAGTCATCTAGACTATTTGGCAGAGTATTCTGCATGGATGGAGGCAGAGACCACATCGACTATGGTTATATCCACAGTGTCGAGGATTAATTATGATGGTGGAGAGCCCACAAAGGACATTGATTCTCCCACCAAGGAGGAGATTTTTTTTGTGTTGCCAGCAACTGTGATGGATTCTCCCAGTATGACTGCTACTTTGACCCCGCATTCAGTAGAGTATTTAGAAAAGAGCCTCCATCTGATGACATTTGAGAGAGATCAGGCTAGGGCATTGATGTTGGAAGCTCTTGCTGGGAGAGATACCACTCTATTAGAGGGAGATGATGCTTTGGCTCATAGAGACACCGCTATTGCTGAGCGGGATGAGGCTAGATAATTCAGAGATGCATTGATTATTAAGCGGGATGGTGCCATATCTGCCCGGGACGTAGCCATTACAAATAGTACTACACTGAGATCCCTTATCACTGGCATTATTACCGAGATAAGCACATATATTGATGAGCACCATGCCACCATGAAGATTGCTGTGGATCTATTGGCTCATGTAGATACCCTTGGGCAGGAGCTCAAAACGTTCCCTCCTTCTTCAGAGAGAGATGCCATGTTGGACTTGATAGCTCACATATACACTAATTTGTAGATGGGCTTGTATTTTCCTGCACAGACTAGCCTAGCCATTTTGTCATGTACAATACATATTGTATATATCAAACATCATTATATATGGCAGGGAAATATATTTTGATTCACTTCCCTTTTAGTTGTGCCTTGTTACTTGCTTAATATTTGCATGTTTCTTCAAGTCTTGTGATATTGATGTATACTGAACTCATCCTTGACGGGTAGAGATTTAGATGTCTCAGGATCTTTCAGAATGGATCGTTGATCTTTGTATATCCCTACCCTTTGGTGTCTTGAGACTGGTTTCTGTATGTAGATGTGGAGAGGATTGTGGCTTTCCTCTCTGAGGTTGACCGCACCACAAATGGTCACCGATACTCCTTTGTATGGGAGAACCCAAGTAGTTCCATCTCTTATAGATTGGTGTTTCTATAACGCCCCAAAATTCGGTCTATCTTCACACCCGGATTCCGTACGTCACGAGTACATCATTCATCCAAACATACATCATTATATACTGAAATATAACAACATACATTCTAAATTCCCAGGTTCTAAAAACTTATAACTCCTTTCATTACAAATAACGATAATTACATTATTCTTTATATCTTACACGAGTGACTTTCATCCGCCACTAAGGATACATAATAGTTCATTAAACTAATCTAAAGTTCATTTAACTTATTTTATATTACAAGTCTTCGCTCGATCTTCTCGCTAATTCACATAGTGAATGACACTTCGTCTGGATATCGATCAACTTGATCTTTACGGGATCCTTAAGTTCTTCTAACATCGTACCCTGGAAATGTTTTTCATTTAAAGAAAGTGTGAGCATTCAATTGCCCAGCAATTCATAGTAGTTGAACAAACAACTTCAAGAGTTTAAACATTCCTTTAGAACTTCGATAATCGAATAAAGGTTATGAAGCAGATTGAATAATAGGAATAATATTGGTTCCTATCATTTTAAAACAATATTCACTTTCAGTTTAAAATACTTTCATTCTTCTACCTTTTTCATACACATTATGTCTGACTAGAATATTTAGCACAGACTTAACAATAACAGATCATGTATAAATAGATCATTCTCTTATTGAACAGTAAAATCACAGACCAGTTCATCTCATAGAAACACCAAGTATTCACATTGTGGCACAAGGCCTCATATGTTCTACCAGCTTGTACAAATATCGCACATTCGCAGATAGACAGAACTTCTCAAGTTTAACATTTGAGAAGTTTAAGAAACTGGCATTCATTTAAAATATAAATGAAGTTAGGAAACTTGCCTTACACATAGCTACAGCTTAAAGTTTACGCTGAACTGCTCATTCCAATTCCTATATAGCACATAAGGAAATTACACATACACTAATTAGTTATACACTTGACTTACACATTGGTTTAAGCTTAACTTTACTTCTTAGGGTTTGCGTTCTTACAAACTAAGTTTACGTGACCAACTTTCTTTACCGGTTTACGGCTTCATGACATACGGAGATGTCTTACTCATACGTTCATCATCTTTGATGTTTTACATTCTTATCTTCTTCTTATAACTTTTCTAAGACTCAGTAAACATCAATTCTATGCTAGTATTCCATATGGTACTCTGAGTGGTTTCCCACAAACAACCAACGAACAAGTTCCCGTCTCGTCTACACTGCCATCACAGTGAGTTAGATCGGTTGCCAGTTTCGTATATACCTTCACTCTCTGAAGGAATTGTTTAGCCCAACTCCCATATGTCAACCATCAAAGGTTATGATTGTACTACAACCTACACTTATCTCAACTTATCCGGACTATTAATCTATAATGTTCGTTAAGTCAATTTCTCATTTCTTATGGCTTCTGGCAACTAAATGCCACACCTCAAGATTCATTCTTTATATTCCAAATCATACAGTCTTTTATATACTCAGAACGATCATTCAAGTTAATCATTAACTCGGCTTCATTATGTTAAACGTTATTGTCTTTAATTCAACTTCTTTACCGTTCACGGTTTAATCATTGGTCTTCATTATCTTATGGTCAAACCATACACGGGGTGTAGGTTCAGCCCGTTTAATATTTGCGTACACTCAACCTTCACGTCGGTTAAAGTGTTCAACGATTACATTTCATTCTAACTTTCTCATCCGACTCACATTCGGCTTTCGTTAAACTTCTTACCGTTCACTACGTCTTTCTTAATACCATTCATTATTCTTCCTTAATGTCGAAGCCATACTGTTCGCGGTATGCTAAGACCGGTCATTCAATGCAACTGTGTTTCATTCACAGCGTCTATACGCTTTACACTTATCTCTCACTACCATATCATAACATCAAAATTTTATATGTTACTCTCGTCACTCAACGTCTAAGGAATCACAATTATAGCAATCCCTCATGCTCGTTTATTGCGACTACGGTCCCCGGATATTAGTTCCGTAACCCACGTTCACATTCTTTTAATCTTGTTTAATCTTTCCGTTCAACCTTCATTAAAGGTTTAAAACATTTGATTAAGTGTTACATTAGTTGAACATTATTTTCTTTATCTTTCCTTACTTTTCCCTCAAGAGTTGAGCAGTTAAAAGCTCTTCTATGGCTTTTTACCTACACTAGCGCTGCGGCGCAACTTTCCCTTCTATCTCTCACACCGTGGCGCGAGTTTGTAGTACCCAGCTCCCTGGTCTGGTGCTACAGTGCCACCTTACAAGGCATGGCCGGCGCCACGACGCCAAGCCCTTCTTCTCGAAATTTTTTCTAAGTGTTTACACTAGTTTGAAACGGTTACTTCCCGCTTCCATAACTTCTTTGTTATAACTCGAACGAGGTCATTCCAAAGCCATTCTCTTTCTTATCTTACGTAGCTCAATCCCCCTCAGACAGAACTTTGTTCTGAATCCGTTAACATGCCATTCAATTAGCTTAATCTTCACCCTTCGTTCATTTTTAGTTTTTAACATTTTTCGTTCGTTCGTCCGTAATTCGGTCATCCGAACTCGGAATTCATTCATTCTTGAGTCCACGACTCACGTTTTCTATGTTCTCTTACATTCTTATGAAACCCTACACGTTCGGGTTCATTTACTAACTTTTTAATTCTCGTTCATCTTTTACAAATTTTCGCCATAACTTCGTTATAGCTACAATTTAATCTGTTCTTCATGAACGTTTCTACCATTCCTAACCAAGAAATATGCATCTAACTTATACGCGATGGTTTTAAACTTGTCCATCGACAAAAATTATCCTACGATGGTTTTAAATTTATCCATCAACAACGTTCTTTGTGTTCTTCGCGTGTTCTTCGTTCGTTCTTCATTTTTAATCGATATTTTGGATTACGATTTCACTTTTTCTTGGAATTTAATGTTATAGAATACCATTCCTTACTTATTTCACCTACTCATTCATATAATCCACTCGAATCGTTCTAATTCATTAGAAATCTTATACTTCCTTAAGAAATTAATAAAATTAACTTCTAATTCTTATTTCTTCATTTTGTTTCGATTTCAACCATATGAAATCATTTCTAACATCTTTCACCTGTTATTCTCATTAAGCTATATTTTAACATTGAAAAATTAAAGAAAATTTATTAGAATCTAGGTTTTTGGATTACCTCTCTTCTTTAATCTTCTTTCGTTGGACAAAGCGTGCACTCGGGCAAGCTTTTCCTCTTCCTTTCCTTCTTTTCCTCCCATCCAAACTCTCTGTCTCTCTCTCAAAGTGTAGGATTTTCAAAAATCCAAACAAATAAGCTTAAGCTTCCTATTTATAGAAAACCAAGGCTAGGGGTATTTTAGTCATTTCACCTTAAAACCTCCTTACTATTCATGACTTAAGCATTAAGTTAACTTAGCCCTTAAGTTTACTTACTCCTTAAGTTTACTTAGGCCTTAAGTTTATTTACTCCTTAAGTTTACTTAGCCCTTAAGTTTACTTACTCATCACTTATAAGAACTTTACTTAGCCATTAAGCATTTTCCTTTACGTTTTCCCCTAACGTACTTAAACGAGTGAAAAGTACATAACAGTACTTTTCATCATTTTTATTTCATCCAATTTTTGCACGTTTTTCGAGAAAAACTTTTATCGGCTTACTTAACTTTTCACGACAGATTATCGTCAAATCTTTCGACGGAATGTCATTTCGACATACCGAACTCTCGAAAAGGCTTAGGTTATTCAAACCCTAACCCTTAGGGTTTTGTTGGGTGAATAGTGTCTATTTCGTCTTTTTCCCAAGAAATTTTTTGTTCCTGGAAAAAATTTATTTTAGTCTTGAAAATTCTTACTCGTTCAGTCCAACTCGTAGCCAGAATCCTCCTGGGTTATAATCATCCTAGGTTCTAGAACGATTAATAACACATAGCAAAAAATATTATTAATAAATATTTATTTTATTAATAACTAATTCTTTAAACTTAAATTCTGAACAATCTGGATTCTCCGGGTTGTAAGAATTCCTTCAAAACATTTCATATTTTTGCTGAGGGGTCAAATTAACCATGAACTCTTACTAGATTTAACAGCATGACACCGTAACCTTTCTTTCCACGGCCAGTTTACAATCACCAAGAAATGCGCACACATAAGCACGATTTCAATAAATTTCAAAATCTAGCATAGCTAGAGGACTTGGAATATCCTATTCTCTATCTTCCTTCATTGTCTTACTTGCAACAATACTTAATCTTCTCTAGCACCTTCAATACTAAGCCTACTGAAAATAACTTGTTTTTAGTCTAAACATTCCTATACCTTAGTACAATCCAAAAACTTACCACACATTATGAGTTCAGGAACTTTCCACAATTGTATGAGTTTAAGAACTATCCCAGATAGACCATAGGCGTCCATTCGCTGAGAAGTTCAAAAACATACCATATAATTATGAGTCACGAACCTACCATAAGTATGAGTTTTAAGAACTCGCACCTACCTTATTGTTCTATACCTATCAAGTATATACATGAGAAAAGATTCACCTTCTCATCATATACATATTGATAGCGCGACCAATTCCAATGATTATCACTGTAATAAACTGAGTGGTTGTTACACCAAGTACAAACCTCTGCCCATAACAAAGGTTCATATAACTCAGCTATCACATGAGTCCTCAATTGAAATTTTACAACTTCTAGATTTCTCTTTACTTAATACGAATTGTCTTTAATTCGTATGTTATCCTTCACAACTCAATCTGAGTTCTTCTTCCCGTACTACTTCATAGTACTATAAATCATTCATCGTTTAACAACTCATCTGTTACTACGATTCACTATGATCATGTGGTGATCTTCTTATCCCTCTCTCTACTATTATAGTCTTAGGTACTCTTACCTAAGATTTATAACCTATCATCTTTGATACCAACTTGTAACGGCCCAAAATCTGGTCTATCTTCACACCTAAATTTCGTACGTCACGAGTACATCATTCATCCAAACACACATCATTATATACTGAAATATAACAACATACATTCTAAATTCCCAGGTTCTAAAACCTTATAACTCCTTTCATTACAAATAACAATAATTACATTATTCTTTACATCTTACACGAGCGACTTTCATCCGCCACTAAGGATACATAATAGTTCATTAAACTAATCTAAAGTTCATTTAACTTATTTTATATTACAAGTCTTTGCTTGATCTTCTCGCTCATTAACATACTGAATGGCACTTCGTCTGGATACCAATCAGCTTGATCTTTATGGTATTCTTAAGTTCTTCTAACATCATACGCTGAAAATGTTTTTCATTTAAAGCAAGTGTGAGCATTCAATTGCCCAGCAAGTCATATCAGTTGAACAAACAACTTCAAGAGTTTTAACATTCCTTTTAAACTTTGATAACCGAAAAAATGTTATGAAGCAGCTTGAATAATATGAATAATCTTGATTCCTATCATTTTAAAACAATATTCACTTTCATTTTAAAATACTTTCATTCTTCTACCTTTTTCATACAAATTCTGTTTGGCTAGAATCATTAGCACAGACTTAACAATAACAGATCATGTATAAACAGAGCATTCTCTTATTGAACAGTAAAATCACAGAATAGTTCATCTCATAGAAACACTGAAGTGTTCACATTGTGGCACAAGGCCTCATACGTTCTACCATCTTGTTCAAATATCGCACATTCACACATAGACAGAACTTCTCAAGTTCAACATCTGAGAAGTTTAAGAAACTATCATTAATTTAAAATATGAATAAAGTTAGAAAACTAGCCTTACGCACAGCTACAACTTAAAGTTTACGCTGAACTGCTCATTCCAATTCCTATATAGCACATGTAATGCCCGCGAATTTTAATAAATTATAATATTGAGAATAAATATTTTTTTTGAAAATTTATTTGAATATAAATATATATAGTATTGGCATGAGTATGGAAATTAATTTAATTGACTAAGTATGTGATAATTAAGCAATGTAGCAAAAGTGATGAGAAGCTTAGTTTAAGCTTGTGGAATTATGCCTAGTATGGCAAAGTGGTGAAATGAGAAAGTACTAATTTAATTAATGATGAAATGGAATAAATTAATTAGTACTATTAATAAATAAATAATGTCATTGATTAATTGTTATTCATTAATTATCATAAATAATATCATGTAAGGAGAAATCATATATAATAAAGTTTTTCATTCAATATGAGATGAGGTGTGACATTTGAATTATTATATAAAACTATATGATAAAAGTAAGCTTAACTTATGTGACTTATTAAATTATGAGAAAAAGAGTCTTATGTGACCCCATGTTGTGTGTAGGGGTATTTAAATGTGTGTTCTAGACCTATGGGAGAAAATAACTTTGATTAAATAAATAATGAATAATAAGTGATTATTTTAATATCTATGTAGAATTGGAATAAGAAGTAATATTGGTACCCAATTAAATTATATCCTAGTCTAGGGTAAATATTATTTGAAATAAATCAATGTACATGTAGTATATGATTTTATGTGTAATGTATGAGTGGGTGTATTTATATGCTCAATTATGAACAAAGTGTAAAATAAACCTAAGTGTGCTAGTAGTAATACAAATGCTGAGTATTAGAATGTCCCAAATTGAGTGTCACTCTTTTCTTCTTCATGTAATAGGCCATTAACCTAGGAGGGGAGTGGCCTATATGGTACTCTTCTACCAAATCCTTCATAACCATCAGCTTCTTCTCCATTCCAATGGTTTAATTCATTGAGTAAAGCTTAGATTGGTCACAAGCTTTCCCATAAACAGGAGCTCTTTACATTCACAACCATTTTGCTAATTACTTGTTAAAACTTTAAGCGTGTGTGAGTGTGATTGGGTGGAGCTTATATAATCTGCAAAGTGAAGCTAGAGTAACAATTCAACTCCACCAAAGGTAATATTCCTCTATATGTTCTTACATTCAAGTATTTGCAAAGTTCTTAGAAAAGTACAATTATGCTTGTTTTGAGTTGAAAAGTTTATGGTTGAAGCATGCTAGAATGTGTAACTTGAAGCTAGACATTGTTAATATGGTTAAATTTGAAATCAACGAAAGTTGAGCGAAGTAAATTGGTCAAGTAACGAATCCGTAATGAAGAGAATCGCTAAATGTGTTAAACTTTGGAAAAATGATAAAAATCTTGAATTGATCCTTGAATTTAATTGGTTATATGTTTGGAAGTGTTAGAAGCATGCTAGGGATGTTTCATAACAAGTTTATATCAATTATACATCATTACATTGTTGTTTGGATGGTTGTTGGGTTGAAAATTGCTTGAAAGCTCGAAGTAGGGGATGCTTGTGATCATAAGACAAAAGCCATGCCCTACCGACAGGGGTCATATCACATATAAGGCCCTCCTCGGGGGTGGGGGGTGGGGTGGGAAGATGTTTACAGAGCCATTTTTGCACTTGGGGGGGGAGGCGGTGCTGTTGTGACTGACTTTTGTTATTTTGTTTTGATTGATTTGTTTGATGCAAGAAGTCTTAATTTCACTTAAAATCAAGAACATACATACTTTTTAAACATGTATCAATGAAAGTTACAAGATGTTTTAGTTGGTTTAGAGTTGAATTATAACCTTTTGGAAAGAAAAGTTAAAAGACGAAAACCATGTTATAAAACCTTACGCCTTTTTGAATCTAACCTATTGAGCATATGTTTATAGCTTAGTTAGTCTTGTAAAAACATATGAAATGTGGACTCAACGTACCTTGCATGTATAGATTGTTAGACATGACATCTTAATATTTGAAAATCAATTGAGTTGAAAACTCTATAACTTATATTGTGAACTTTTGAATAATTAGGATAGGATGCTTATACCTCTAGAGATAATCGACATGTTCATGCATCTAGTTATACATTTTATAAACTATGCAAGCATGTGTAGAAAGAAGTTGTTTGGCAATATTATGTGGTGTAATGAATACTATGGCTAGTGGTTGACATAATGAACTCTTTTACTTTAAAAGATGGAAATGTATGAGTAACCTTAGTAAAGGGTCAAAACTAGTTTAAAGGTTCTTTAATATGTTAAAAAACTTAAAAATACGTAAAGTAAGGGATATTTTGCAAATACAAATAAAAGATGAGCATATGGTACTAAAGATTTTAAAGGTATAAATCAATGCAAGTTACGCATCTATGAGTGTGTAGCCTATATGAATTTAGATATATGTGATGAAAGTATGCAAATATGTATATCAAGTGTGTGAGTCTAATGAATACCTGTACATACATAAATAGGATACCATATTTCATTGAGGTGATTTTGTTGATATCTTTCAGTCTATAGTGACACCTATTGAATACTCTTGATATTTCTTGATACCCTTGAACTATCAATTATTGTTATACCCTTGAAGATTCAAATGCTATAACTGCTTATTCCTCTTGCTATATTACTTGTTGGGTTAACTTGTTGCTCATTCTTGCTTCCCTAAAACCATTATAGTTAATGTGACGCCCCCAAATCCGGGTTACCCGACCCCCTAGTTTGGTGTTCACGATCCACAATATAATAACATCTAACTACCCATTCTATATGTGAATAATAATATATACCACATTAACATATGTTGTTAATACATTAATCCTAGGTCTGCTAACCTTAACATTACAAACATACCCCCTTAAATATACAAAAAGGGTTTACATTACAACCATATAATTAATACTGTTCATAAAACTAATTTATTACGGTGCCTTTGCCTTTATTCTTCTTCGCAGCGCCGTCTGCAACTTCGTCCCTAGCTGAAAAGTTTTATTTATAGCAAGGGTGAGCAACAAGTTTGTTCCGCAAGTTAAGACATACCATAAAGATATAAAAATCAAAATCAAACCTTCTCACATTCTACGAAACAATGATTCGATAATGAAAGAGTACAACGCTTTCAAAGGTTTCTACCATATTCAAGTGAATAATCAAGAATTATTTCTATGATATAGCAAAGTGGAATGTTTTCCAGATTTATGCTGAGTGATCCATTGGATCTTGAACTTCTCTTCTCGAGTAACTATCAAAGTTAAACTTTGATATACCTAGGTGTATCAGATAGCCATAAAGATTAAATCATACCCCTCTACAAGTATATAAAGTGATCAGCTTTAGTATACCCTATATTATGCATAATACTTAAGTCCCGCGCAAGGATCGAATATACGATCATAAATGTTCCCTTTGTATAAAAGGTTGTTCTTCTTAGTCTCAGAATCAAGATTTTGATTTAATAACGAAATACTGTGATTTCAAATTCAATTTACTTCTCGATCTAGCTAAAATAATTGGCATCGATCTGTCAATAATAATTGAATTCTCTTTTCGAACCTATCAAGTTCAAACAAATGATCGTCTAGCCAGAATAATTAGGTAAGACATTCTCAACATAATTCGACAATAAAATGATATTATCCATCTTTGTCAATATTAGCTTCTACAGAGATATGAATATCCAACAACAAAGAATTCTACAAATATATATTTTCAAAATCAATAATTCAATTTCAACAATAAATCCCTAGGCGTGGTATAATTAGCAATAATTATCCACCAATAATAATTAAATGGAAAATAACTCAGCGAAGTTGGGAACTTGCCTCTTCCAATGACATACTACACAATATAATTTACTACGCTCAGAAGACCTATAATCAACAATGTTGGTCTCACAATTAGCATACTCATTTTAACCCACAAACCTTTGTAGTTTACAAATCAAACTTATCCTAAACACATTACCACACGTACCACATCGTGTTTATGACCTAGATAAACACTTATCAAGTCTAACTATTTCTTGATTCGGTTGGACTTCTATTCCATTCTCGTTGTTCGGTCACCTTATCCGACAATTAACATAACATAGTTGTCAAACAAAATCGGTTTTAAGCTTCAATATTTTTAGATAAGTCGAATATCAATTATAATATTTTTCAGAGGCTTTTAAATAATTATCAAACAATTATTATAATTTATAATAATTTTTCAAACATTGGAATCATTTTTAAATGATTTAATTATTAAATAATCTTATCATTATTAATATTTAATAATATCAAAATATTAATAACATATCTGTCAAAATATTAAAGTTATTTTAATAACTTAAAATATTTTTAAATCATTTTCTCATTTTTAAATGATTTTTAAATCAATAAAATAATTTTAATTCATTTATTTAATATAACAATTAAATAAATCTATCATCATTAATATTAATTTATTAATGAGAATTCTCCAAAAATATTGAAAATTATATTTTATAATTTAAAATATTTTCTAACACTTTATTCTTATTTAAAATGATTTTCATAATATTAAATTATTTTTCTCTAATTTATTTAATACACTAATTAAATAAAATAAATATCATTTTTATTCAAATAATTATAAATATTAATGAAAAATATTTCAATTGGTCAAAAATTATTTTTCATAATTTAAAATAATTTTTAAAATC
This sequence comes from Panax quinquefolius, assembly GCA_020205615.1. Taxonomy (NCBI): domain Eukaryota; kingdom Viridiplantae; phylum Streptophyta; class Magnoliopsida; order Apiales; family Araliaceae; genus Panax; species Panax quinquefolius. The sequence continues at coordinate 319,491 of JAINUW010000700.1, forward strand.
ATTTTTGGTAATTTTTAGAATTTATTTCTATTTTTAATCATTTTTTGGAAAAACAGAAAATAAAATAAATAGGGTCCGTCGCTAAAGTCTTTAGAGACACAAATCTGTTGCCTTTGGTGTTCTTGGCTCAAGAACACTAACAAAGTCAGTGTTCAAGGCCCTTACTTTGCCCGGATTTTAATCATAGTTTAAAGTCGTTTCTTGGCTAACTTAAAGTTCCAAATCGTAGTACACATGTAATACTACACATATCAATCAACCATTTGGTCATAACACTACATTAAATAACGATCTGGGCTTGTCAAAGAAGCTGTCAGACCAAATCTGGGTTTCTCCAGAAACCCAGAAACTCGACCAGTCAGTTTCAAGCTCATTTATCTAAGTGTTCGGTTAATTGTTTTGGTTGTTTCTTGGTTCAACAACGTAGTATACTTGACAGATAATAACAACATAACAAGATCTGAGTCCAACAACAACAGATTCACAAGATAAGCTTCGGTCAAAACCCTGTCAGAACAATGTTCATACCCTTTCTATGTTTACCCAGAAACTGCTATCGTGATCAAATGGGTCACTTTGACCACTTTCTCTAATCGATCTGTTAACTTTTTATGACAACAAGAAGAATGGATCTATAGTACAACTAACAGGCTATAAGATGTATGAAATAATAACATCAAAGCTCATAAACACTGACAGATCCGGACACTACAAAATCTTGTTAGAAGCTGATTCATACGTTCTGGGCTGCCCAGATTTTTGAGCAGTCAACGTCGGTCAACGATGTTTGACCATAAATAACACGAAATCTAGTTATTCAATTACTGTGCTACCACTTGCAGATGAAAGACAACATACCAGGCTACATATTAAAGCTTTAAAAATCCAAAAACAACTAACGAACAAGAATCTGTGGATCCTGACATTAGCTTGTCAGACAACAAATTTTGTTCTGGGAAAGATTTTGAAAAATACTAATTTAAAGCCATTTGATGCTATGGATCCATCATGGATCAACATAGATCAACTAAAAACATCTTTATAACATTAATATAAACACTTAAACACAAAACATTTCTAAACAACAAAGATCAAAAATCAAATTTTGATTTATACCTTTCTAGCCCAAATCATGATCTATACTCTCCAAGTTGTTATTGGTTGATCTAGAAATTTGAAAGTATGGTGGTCTACTTCTAATTTTCGTAGGTTTGAGAGATAATGAGAGTTGGTGAGAGCTTTCAAGTAAAATGGCTAAATTATTAACTTTCTCTCTCTCCAATCTAATATATAATCACATGGTACATTGAATTTTACTTGCATAGCTGATAATGTAAATTTGAGTTGTTGAAGTTTTTGAGTCACCAAGTCAAATAAGTAGTTCACCAACTAAAGTTGCTAGAAAATTTTACAAGTTACATAATAAAATATAATAAAAGGGCATTTTGGTCATTATCTAAATATTTTTAAGGGCATATGTGACATTCTCCAAACCCTTAGGGTTTAAACCTTAGGGTTTAACCTTAAGGTTTTAGCACTTAGGTTTTAAAATAATAGCTTCCACAATTTTTAAATTAGGGTTTACAAATTAGAAAATTAAAATAATTAAAACTAAAATTATGGTTTCCTAATTTAAATAGGTTTTCCTAATCATATTAGTGTTTAATTAACACATTAAGCTCGCCAATTGAGATTAGGGCTTCCTAATTAGGGTTTAGGAATCCCAAATTTTAAATTAGGGTTTCCCATCTTTCGATTAGGGTTTCTAACAGCGCGTTAGGGTTTCTAATCCTGAGATTAGGGTTTCTAATCTCTTAATAGGGTTTATTAATTTTAAACATTATCCAGTCAATCATTGGTCAACATTCCTATACAGTACAAACACGTATTCATTAGTACAATTATTTTAATCATATTTTTTATTGAATCCCTATCCAAAAATTAGGGTTAGGGTTTCTAGAGCTGTTAAGCACAACTCTACTCTAATTTCTCAGTCAAAACACATATTGACTAAATCTCGAGACTTGTCTCACAAATTCTCAGTACAATATTAACAGTCAATGTCAATATTAAATAAAAAAAAATTATTCGTAAAATTTTGATTATATGAAATCCCGGGTTATCACAGTTAAGGTAGAGCAAGGCGGTACATCGGGAAAGGACAAGGGAAAGGGCAAGGCTACAAAATAACTTAGTCCTTTAAGTGTAGAAGTATTATTACTATTGTTATTCTTATTATGATGTATTTAAGGATGATTAAGTTATGTTTAAGTTTAATCACTAGATTGTTGTAGTAATGGCTACGGTGCCTTGGGACGCGAATATTTATATTATAACAATGTAAATTATTTTATTATTTCTGTTGTGATGATTTTAGTATGATATTAGAATTAGCACGTGACGAGTCAAATTTGAGATATGAGTGTCTGAATTTGGGGGCGTCACAGCACATAAAGAAATAACAAATACACCAATTAGTTATATACTTGACTTATGCATTGCTTTAAGCTTAACTTTACTTCTTAGGTTTCACGTTCTTACAAACTAAGTTTACGTGACCAACTTTCTTTACCGGTTTACGGCTTCATGACATACGGAGATGTCTTACTCATACGTTCATCATCTTTGATGTTTTACATTCTTATCTTCTTCTTATAACTTCTCTAAGACTCAGCATACATCGCTTCTCTGCTAGTAGTCCATATGGTACTCTGAGTGATTTCCCACAAATAACCAACAAACAAGTTCCCGTCTCGTCTACACTGCCATTGTGAAGCCCCCAAATTCGGGTATCTTCCAACCCGACAGATGGTGCTACACGGTACTACCATTCACACATACATTCAATTGAAAAGCCTCAATAGAACGAATATTTCTTCTATATATTCAAAATAATATTAACATTTCCCCCAAGTTCTTTATAACCATTACATTTGTTCTTGTCATAATATAAAATATATTACAATCATTCACCCTATACTATTACATAAGTATTCTACGGGTTCATCTTCGCCTTACCCTTATCCTCACGGAGCCTTCTGATCAGATTCGATCTTAAATTAGCGTTCTCATATGGTTCAAGCAAGAGTGAGCATGACTAGCTCAGCAAGTATAACAATTCCAATAAATAGCATGCTTGAGACATAGGAACCATATATCTTCAATAACTGACTAATAGTTATGAAGTACTATCGATAATTCAAAATAACACTTCTTTTCATTCAAAACGTTTTACAACAACAATATTCAGTAAAACATCAACTCTAGTCCAAGACCTTGAGCATTTCATACTTTATTTGAAAATGAGATCCCGACACAAAGTTCGTAAGTCTGACATTTCTTACGAGCACGTCTAGCTGATCAGTCTATAGTACTCTATGTTGATCAACACTACATTCATTAAAAGTATGTACGTTTAAGTTGTGGCAACCTCACGTGCCTGTTGTTTGACGACAAAACATTTTTAGCATACTCAGTCTTCGTTTGAAAACCACACCAATATAACTTGGTACAACATTGACCATGCTTTGATAAAAACATAATATAAGTCTAGCCAAAAGAGTTGGCTTTGACTTCATCATATAATACTTCATGCGTAAGGATAAATGAATTACAAAGCTTGTCTAGATTGAACTGAAACAAGGGTTAGAATACTTGCCTTTAGCGACTGCTACTGTTTTAATTACTTTCCACGTTAAGTCTTTAAGTCTCTACAATACATGATCACATAATATAGCAAATTAGGTCATATATAATCAAGTATGTGTACTAATATATCTTAACCTTCTTCTCAATCTAATCATGATTTGGATTTATTACTATTGGTTTCGGCTTGCCGATATAGTTCACATTGTTCTTACGTTAATGTTCTATTGATTATCTTTAACCTTTAGTCATCATACATTAAGTGTCTAACAATGCCTTAACACTGTTATAATTAAATCTTATTTCATTGTTAATTAACTATCCTTCTTACTATACTTGTACACCTTCTTCATTGTCCAATCCCTAAGACTAGTATGCGGCGCCGGTCAACACCCTTTAACTCATACCTGCTGGTTGCAGTTTTGCGAGCTAGTGAGTCCGGCCTTGGCGGTCTTGGCGCCACATCGAACTCTCTTGGTCATACTTTGCAGATGACTCTCAAGAAGAAGTCTCGTACCTTTGTACATGGTGTGCCGATTGCCACCATTATACCTTGGTTGGTAATCATGGTGCCAACTCTATGCACCAGATAACTTTGACAGATTTTTAACTTTGTGAGATTTCCGGGCTCGTAACTTCTTCATTATAAGTCCGAATTGTCTCGTTCAAGAGCCTACGATTCACAAATTACATACTCTACGCGTTCATGTAAGAATTTTATCTATTTGACTTTGTTTACTCAAAAATCACCTATTGGTTCATTTTTAACAAAAACGATAAACGTTCGTGAACATTCAATACTTGTTTCTTCGTTCTAAGTCAAAATCCGGTCATTTTTGAGTCCGCAACTCTATAATGCCAAATATGTCTTGTCTCCATCGAAAACTAATGTTTCCGAGTTCAAACACAAAATCTGACTTCCATTCCGAGAATTTCACGAAGTCGACGATTATCGTTTAATCGTGTGAATTCCGACAAAACTTTGTTACTACCGATTTGTTCATCGTTCTAAATAAATTCAATTAATCCTATAGACATTCCAACTTATATATTACAGCAACTTATTTTCAAGTTATATTTTGGCTTATTCTTCACAAGTTCATAACTTAATAAATTATAAGTACAAGTTTTCATTCCTAATGACTTATTATTGGTTTAAGTTCTTTAACCAACATGCTTACCTTTTTATAAATCATACTAACTTCATATGACAAGTTCATCATAAGATCATAACTTATTTAGGCTTAACTTACTTATACATGACTTATACGGCTTAAGTCCATTGATTATCCAATCCTTATGTGTTCTTAGCATACATGTTCATTAAATCACACTTCTCTTATCACCCTACAATAGTAGAAATGGAAGATATAAGATCATAAGATCATTTACCTTTGATGACTAGCTTTCTTCTTCTAGGAAAATCTAACACGAAAAGTTTGACTTATTCTTGGCTTATTCTCTCTAACAATTAAGTTTCTTTATAAAGGAAAGTTGTTGGATAATTTGAACAAGCAAATAATGAAATTGTAAGCTTGATATTTATAGACTCCTCCAAGTTAGGGAATAATAGTCTTTAGGTCATCCCACCTCCTTAAACTAACCTCCTTACTATTCATTCCTTACTTACCAAGTCTACTTACTAACCACAACACTTATCCTATACTTGATCACCACAAATTTTACTTGGTCATCACATAAAGTTCTTGGTCCCCAAGATTAACCCACATCAACATGGGTTGCTCCATGGATCAAGCTTAACCCATTGGATCATTATCTAGGCTTCGGTTTAATTAGTTTAGCTTATTCATTTTGGGCTTGCATTAATTAAGTTTGGGCTTGCACATCTAATTCTTATTGGACTGTACCAATTTGTTAACAATCCTACAAACCCCACTTAATTGACTAAAAGCCTTATTATATATACTATACATATAATTCTCGTATTCTAGCTCAGTATACTAAGTCATAATATACGAGATACCATCATTCACATATACTCGTATAATACTTCGTATCATACTCGTATACACGATCTCGCACAATACATAGGTATCATACGATCATTACATTAGATTCTTAGCGCTTAATATTCCTAACGTTCTCGAACTAAGTCCGCATACAAAATATTACATTTTCCATACTTAGATTATTATTACATAATTCATCTCACCTTGATATTATATCTGTGACGCCCCCAAATCCGGGTATCTTCCAACCCGATAAATGGTGCTACACGGTACTAACATTCATACATTCATTCAATTGAAAAGTCTCAAAAGAACTAATATATCTTCTATATATTCAAAATAATATTATATTTCCTAGGTTCTTTATAACCCATTCGTTTGTTCTTGTCATAATATTCAATATATTACAGACATTCAACTATTTTATTACATAACTAATCTAAGGGTTTGTCTTCGCCTTGCCCGTGTCCTTGCCCGAGCCTTCGGTCCGTTCGATCTTGGCTATGTTCATATGGTTCAAGCAAGAGTGAGCATGACTAGCTCAGCAAGTACTACAATTCTAATAAACAACCTGCTTGAAACATAGAACTCATATATCTTCAGTAACTGAACAATAGTTACGAAGTACTATCGATAATTCAGAATAACACTTCTTTTCATTCAAATCATTTTTCAACAACAATATTCAGTAGAACATCAATTATGGATCAAGACTATGAGCAGCTCATAATTTCTTTTGAAAAGAACAACCTGACACTAAGTCCGTAAGTTCGTCATAGCTTACGAGCACTTCTGGGTGATCAACCCATAGTACTCTATGTTGATCAACACTACATTCATTAAACGTGTATACGTTTAAGTTGTGGCAACCTCACGTGCCTGTCGTTAAACAACAAAAACATTTTAGCATACTCGGTCTTCAATTGAAAACCACACCAATGTAACTCAGTAAACATTAACATGCTTGATAGAAACATAATCTAAGTCTAGCCGAAAGAATTGGCTTAGACTTCATTGTTCAAAACATCATGCGAAAGAATACATGAATTACACAGCTTGTCCAGATTGAACTGGAACAAGGGTTAAAATACTTGCCTTCAGCGTCTGCTTACTTATTATCACATGTACACTTTAAGTCCCTAAGTCTCTACAATACATGATCATATAACGTACCATATTAGGTCATATATAATCAAGTATGTATTCTATTATATCTTACCCTTCATCTCAATCTAAATCTTGACTTAGATCTGTTATAATGGGTTTGGCTTTTCATTACGTCGTTCACATTACGTTCAAATTCAATCGATTATTAACTCTTAATCATCATACATAAGGTTTATAAGTACCTTACAATACCTTATTACGTTTCTCAGTTTATTATTACAAGTTATTGTTCAAGTTGTAATCATAAACATTCTTTACTGTCCACTTCCTAGGGTTGGCGTTGTGGCGCCACCCATTACTGTTCAAGCCGTGCTGCGACGCGAGTTTACAATAGGCAAGTCCCGGACTCGGCGTTGCGGTGCGAGTCCTTATTTATTGGTCATGGCACATGACGGCTGAAAGTTAGCGATGTGCTCATTAATTGTCTTGCGTATTGTGGTACCACTCATTTGGCCCTGGGTTGGTGCCGCGGCGCCACTCATTTGGCCTTGGGTTGGTGCCGCGGCGCCAACTCTGTGCCTTAGAAAATTTGCAGCTTTTATAAATTTGGCAAAACTCCCAGACGCATAACTTTTTCGTTATAAGTCCGAATTGGCTCGTTCAAAAGCCTACGATTCAAAAATTACATACTCTATGCGTTCATGCAAGAATTTTATCTATTCGACTTCGTTTGCTAAAATTTCACCTATTAGTTCATTTTTAACAAAAATGATAAACGTCCGTGAACGTTCAACGCTCGTTTCTTCGTTCTAATTCGAAATTCGGTCATTTTTGAGTCCATAACTCTATAATGCCAAATATGACTTGTCTCCATCAAAAACTAACGTTTCTGACTTCAAACACAAAATACGACTTTCATTCCGAGAATTTCACGAATTCGACGATAATCGTCCAATCGTGTGAATTCCGGCAAAGCTTCATTCCTAATGATTCTAAATGGATTTTAACCAACATATGAACATTGCAAGTTACTTATTACACCAACTTATTCTCAAAGTAGGTTTTGACTTATTCTCATAAGTCAATGACTTATTCAACTTATTAACTACAATTTTTCATGCTTATGACTTACTATGAACTTAAGTCCATCAATCAATGTTCTCATACTTTATTGAACATACTAACATCATATGACAAATATATGACAAGTTCTTCACAAGTTTATCAACTTATTTAGGTTCAAGTTGCTTATTCAACTTATTCGGCTTAAGTTCATTTATCAATAACTTTCTACATGCTATTATCATGCAATCCCACTTCTCTACCAATCTTATGATAGAAGAGATAAAGATAATAGACATGAGTCTTACCCTTGAAGACTATTACTTCACTTCACTTTGGAAAATCTAGCAAAGGTTAAAATGACTTATAAGTGCTTATGTGGCTTATTCACTATAATAATTAAGTTACTTATCTTGAGAGGAGTTGGGAGAAATTTAACAAGCAAAAAATGAATTATGAAGCTTGGTATTTATAGGCTTTCCAAAATGAGGGCATTAAGGTCAATAACACATCCCACCTCCTTAGTTAAACCTCCTTAACCCCACCTCCTTACTATTCATAACTTTACAACTTAGTCACTTGCCTAGCACAACACTTGGTCACCACACAACATGTTTGCCCATCAAGTCTACCCATTTCTCACTTGGTTTGCCCCATTGATCATGGTTTATTCATTGGGCTTGCTAATTAATCTAGCTAATTCCTTATTGGGCTTATACCACAATAGATTGGACTCATGACTTATCGAAAACTTGGGCTTGAGTATCACATTCTATTGGACTTCTACCATTATACTAATAATCCTACAAGTCCATTACATTTAATTAACAACTTAACATATATACACCACGTATAATCCTCGTATGCTAGCTCGTATATTTATTAGTAATATACGTTATTTCATTCCTCATTCTTAATAGTATAATACGTAGTATTATACTTACGTTCATTATCTCGTACAATGCATACACATCATACAATTACAACTTTTTTTTCTTAACGCTTAATAAACCTCACGCTACCAAATTAGGTCTGCATGCGAAATATTACGTTTTCCATACTTAGATTATTATTACATAATTGATATCACCTTGATATTATAACGTTACGTATTTCTCAGAAGTTCAAAAATAATTCCCGAGCAGAAATCGATGAATAGTGTTTTTTAGAAAATTTCTCGAAAAACTTTTATTTTAGTCTTAGAAATTCAAACACTTTAATTCATTCATATAGTTAAAATACTACGATGTTCCGATATTTCTAGGTTATAGAACAACATTCATCTTATCAACACGTAATAATAATAAATAATATTATTTTATTCATTATTAAAAGTATTTACAAAGGTTCGATTTTCCGTATGCTACACTCTCTCTCCCCTTATAAGGATTACGTCCCGTAATTTCGCTAAAAAAATTACACAAATAATTGAGGGCAATTCTTTTTCATCATTTCTTCTAACTCCCACGTTGCTTCTTCTGCATCATGGTTCTTCCATACCACCTTCACGGAAGGTATGACTTTATTCCGCTGAACTTGTTCTTTTCTATCGACATTTTGAATCGGCATTTCTTCGTACGTTAAGTCCTTCTCGATATGAATAGGCTCATATTCTATCACGTGCTTATAATCTGGCTTATAAGGACGTAACACGGATACGCGAAATACATTATGTATTCGTTCTAGGTCTGGAGGTAATGCTATTATATAAGCTACCTCACCCACCCATTTTAATACCTCAAAAGGTCCTATGAATCTTGGACTTAACTTTCCCTTCTTCCCAAAACGTTACTTTCCTTTCCAGGGAGATACTTTTAGAAATATATATGAACCTACTTCAAACTCTCGATTCTCTCTATGCGGATCCGTAAACTTCTTCTGTCTGTCTTGAGCTACTGGAAGACGCATTTGTATCTTCTTGACAATGTCCGCTGTCTGTTGCACCAATTATGGTCCCAACATTTGGCGTTCTCCTACCTCATCCCAATACAATGGCATTCTGCATTTTCTCCCATACAAAGCTTCGTAAGGCGGCATACCTATGCTTGCATGATAACTATTGTTATACACAAACTCCACTAATGGTAGATGATCATCCCAGCTACCCTTAAAATCTATGACGCAAGATCTTAGCATATCTTCTAATGTCTGAATTGTCCACTCGCTCTGTCCATCCGTTTGTGGATGATACACCGTACTCAGCTTCAACTGCGTTCCTAACTGCTCTTGTAGACTCCTCCAAAAGTTTGATGTGAATCGTGGATCACGATCTGACACAATTGATACTGGTACTCCATGTCTGGAGATTATTTCCTTAATATAGAGTTTAGCTAACTGGTATAAGTTATACTTGACCCTAATTGGGAAAAAGTGAGCCGACTTTGTTAATCGATCTACTATTACCTAAATCGCATCATACCCCTTTGTTGTAGTCAGAAGTTCTACCACAAAATCCATCGTGATATTTTCCCACTTCCACTCCGGGATTTCCAATGACTGTAACAAGCCACTTGGTCGTTGATGTTCGACCTTAACTTTCTGGCAAGTTAAGCACCTACTCACATACTCTGCTATCTCTCTCTTCATATTTGGTCACCAAAAACTTTGTCGAAGGTCTTGATACATCTTAGTGCTACCAGGATTAATCAAAAACCTCGAACTATGAGCTTCTTGCAATACCTGCTCCATTAATTCTGTCTCATTCAGAACCCAAATTCTCCCTTCAAATCTTAATAATCCTTAATTATCAAGACTATACTTACTATCTTTTTCATTGGCCAGCCGCCCCTTCATCCGGTCACACTCATTAGTTTTGAGTTGTACTTCCTTAACTCTCTCTGTGATGGTAGATTGCATCTCCGTCGCAAACAACATTTGTCCTCCTTCACTTGGCAGCTTCACTTCCAACTCCATCCTAGCCATCTCTGTTATCAACTCAGTTTGAGCTGTTAACAAAGACAACATTTCTCGACCCTTCTTACTTAAGGCATCGACAACTACATTGGCTTTTTCCAGGTGATACAGGATTTCACAATCGTAATCCTTTATCAACTCCTGCCATCTCCTCTGCCTCATATTCAACTCCTTCTATGTGAAGATATATTTTATACTTTTGTGGTCCGTGTATATCTCACATTTTTCTCCATAAAGATAATGTCTCCATATCTTTAGAGCAAAAACTACTGCAGCCAATTCCAGATCATGAGTAGGATAAACTTTCTCATAATCCTTCAACTGCCTAGATGCATACGCAATGACCTTGCCATGCTGCATGAGCACGCAACCAAGTCCTCTATACGAAGCATCACTATATACTACAAAACTTCCTGTGTCATCGGGTAATGACAAAATATGCGCTTCACTCAACCTCTTCTTCAGTTCTTGAAAACTGTCCTCACACTTGTCAGTCCAAGCGTATTTCACCATCTTCCTTGTCAGGTTAGTCAATGGAGTAGCTATCTTTGAAAAATCCTGGATGAATCTCCGATAGTAACCCGCTAACCCTAGGAAACTCCGCACCTCAGTCGACATTTTCGGTTGTTCCCAATTCGTCACGGCTTCCAACTTCGCTGCATCTACTGAAATTCCCTCATGGTCAATAACATGACCAAAAAATTATACCTTCTCCAACCAAAATTCACACTTAGTGAATTTCACATATAACTTCTCCTTTCTTAGTTCTCTAACACTAGTCTAAGGTGTTCAACATGATCTTCTGGCATCTTAGAATAGACTAGAATATCATCTATAAACACCACGATGAACTTGTCCAAATATTGTTTGAACACTCTGTTCATCATATCCATAAATGCAGCTGGTGCATTTGTCAACCCAAACGACATCACCAGAAACTCGTAATGATGATAACGAGTCTTGATTGCTGTCTTTGGTACATCCTCCTTCCGAACCTTCAACTGGTGATGCCCCGTTCTTAAATCTATTTTTGGAAAATACTTAGCCCCTTTCAACTGATCAAAGAGATCATCGATCCTGGGAAATGGGTATTTATTCTTTATCGTTAACTTTTTTAACTCT